>OW203730.1:1901994-2321994 GCA_934045075.1 Yponomeuta sedellus | reverse complement strand
AATAAATAAATAAATAAATAAATAAATAAATAAATAAATAAATAAATAAATAAATAAATAAATAAATAAATAAATAAATAAATAAATAAATAAATAAATAAATAAATAAATAAATAAATAAATAAATAAATAAATAAATAAATAAATAAATAAATAAATAAATAAATAAATAAATAAATAAATAAATAAATAAATAAATAAATAAATAAATAAATAAATAAATAAATAAATAAATAAATAAATAAATAAATAAATAAATAAATAAATAAATAAATAAATAAATAAATAAATAAATAAATAAATAAATAAATAAATAAATAAATAAATAAATAAATAAATAAATAAATAAATAAATAAATAAATAAATAAATAAATAAATAAATAAATAAATAAATAAATAAATAAATAAATAAATAAATAAATAAATAAATAAATAAATAAATAAATAAATAAATAAATAAATAAATAAATAAATACCCATTTTTTTTTTGGAATAATTCAGCTTTCATCAAGCTGAATATTTCAGCTTTCATGAAGCTGAATTATTGCAAAATGTTTTTCTGTGGAACCCCTGAAATTTTTCTCTTAGACTGAAAATATTTCTATGGTATAGTTTCAGCCCTAATAGAAGATATCAATAATAGGCTAACCAGACTAAAGATGATGAAGAAATTCATCATCTTTCGTTGTCAACCCTTTTTATGTCTCCACTGCTGTGGTACAGGTCTCTTCCTGCATTGCAGGAAGGTTAGGCCATACTCCACCACGGGGGCCAAGTGTCAGTTGATGGGGGATTGTAAGACAGTGGCGGGTCTTGCGGTCAGAAGTTATCGAGACGCCCATAAGGCCTCTGACATGGCTTAACAACTGCCATTACATGACAACCAGCACCAACATCTTAACATGCTTGCTAAGCACTGAAGCGCTCTAAAAAAATGCCACTAGCAGTAGTCACGGGATGACCACCCTTCCAGCATCTGACCCTACCTGTTGCTTAACCCAAGCAACTAATTCAAGGCACTCGGTTCTATTAGGCCACGAGCACTTATTTCTTAGAACTTACCTGTTGTCATTTATATAATAATACTAAAGGAAATCTCTTTGTTTACTTTTTATTTTATGTTGCAGTATACAAACTCTGTCTTTATTAAAAAAAACTGTATGAGAACTGTGTGAGATACAGAATACCTACATTAAAGTAACCCAGAATAGGCAACACTTGTTTTATGTAAGCCTTATTTATATTTTAAACAAACTATTAATTTACCTATGTATAAGTATTCACAATCATACCTACACAAGTAGTAATAAAATCATTTAAAAACTGCCTCAATAATTCGTTGAACACTTTTCAAACTGTATGATATAAACTTACCACTATTAGGTATTTAGTTCATAACTGAAAGATCCCAAGGTATGACACTGACTTACCTCATTAAATACTCCCTGAACTCTTTGCTTTTAAGCTGGTCAACCAGTTTCCGTGCTAGTGCGCTCATCTTGACTGAAATAACAACAAAGATGGAATGGAATAAGTTGATATTCTATGGAATAAGATCGTATTTTGGCCATCAATGAAGCCATAAAACCAGTTAGTTTAATTCAAAGTGTACGAGGAATACTATTACTTTGTACAGAAATAATTACGTATTCCAGTTTCATTAACATGTCAAGGTTAGGATGGTTTCACATGCAAGAAGAGCGTTCACAGCCAAGTTGTTGTATGAAAACCATTACGAATACTTACGTTTTAGTTAGTTTAACCAATTGATGTAGAGTTTCCTGTGTGCAACCAGTTGGTTGCCCTTCAAATTGTTAAATCAAATATAATTACAGCTGTCCACTGATAAAGTTGATAACGGGCGGGCACAGGCCACAGCGGGGGTGAAGTGAAGGAAGGGAAGAGAAGCGAGGGGCGAGGGACGTCAAAATCAAAACGTATGTTATTGCTGCGTTCAAAATATTTTTTCTAAATTCAGCAAACTAATTTTTTGGTGTCAAAATCAAAATAAAATCACAGATTAAAAAGACAATGTAATCAAACGTTGCGAAAAAATAATACAAAAACTTTGCTAAAATAAAACTCACCAAAAATACGAAAAAATGCCGCCAAATTGCACAAGTTAGGTACATAGGGCTATAATGAGTTTTCTACGCATCCTGGTTGTGCTATACATGCTAATCTACATCATCATCTACTTCGGCTTGGTCGGAGCCCTGGTTTACTTGAGGAGCTTCGTCAAAGACAGCGAGAACAAGTATGTAGTGAAGGTAAAGCCAGCAAATTATTCTTTAGTTACATACCTTCAAGTTATTCTAGCATTCTGAGATGTTAAATTCTGTCGTTTTCTTTTCTTCACTTAGTGGTCTACAATGATTCGCCACAGGATAATGCATCCCTTTCACAAGGTAGGTACCTACTATCTTTTTGTTAGAGCACTTTTTTGCCAATACAAACTCAGCTTGCATGCATTTATTTATTGATTTAAAGGTAAATAAGTAAACAGGGTAATTTTTACAATATTCATGAAACCCAGAAGCTGCCAATATATCCCAATAGATGGGACATTCTTCTAGGTTGGACAATTTTTTGTAAACCCCAATATTTCGACCAAACTGAGAAAAAAATCCCAGCTAAAGTTATTGCACTATAATATTATTGAGGTGTTTAAGGCAACACAATTATTAAATATAATCCTATAATAAATAATGTTATTGTCATTCGCAGTGTTACATTTGCTGACGAAGATTAACAAGCTACAAATAAAACCAACTGTTTCCAAGCTTTATTTCTCTGGAATGAGAACAATAAAACATATCATTTATGGTGTCAAAAAGTTTATTTCTAAAATTGTAAAAGGCACTCAAAATGGACGGTCATATTTTGGACAATACATTATTTACATCAGCTGTATAAAATCGGGAATGTTATATAAAATTACTGAAACACAACTAAAATTAAAGACCTAACTTGTGCAGAAGTTGTGTTTTCCTTGTCTTAGTTTTGTACATATTGTAACTCTAAGAAAATATATAAATTGTATAAAATTATGTCAGAATACAAAACATTAACTTATAAAAAAAAATCTCGCACACAAATCCTATTCTACATCAAAATATAAGTAGGTATATATTTGAGATTCTTATTTAACATAATCATTCAGTCTAGTAAATGGATGCAAGTTTTTCTTTCAGACCAGCAAAGTTGATTGAGAGTATTTATTGCATAAAATTTAAAAGCAGAATGCCGAAACTAAAGAGAAGGAAACTAAGATTTAAAAATATTCTACACTAAAATGCTAAAATTAACTAACTAATCAGTTGAATTGCATAAAACTATTTAGTATTGCATTCTAAAATACAGTTGGACTGCTACTTGTAGAAAAGTTATACTTGCATTCCACATAAGGATTTTGTTTTTTCAAAAGGCACTATATCTGTTTTAACTAAATATTACAAGCTTATAAATAATATACATCATATAAAAATGTTTACATCGCAATAATATTCTAGATTTTAGAAACTCAATTAACAGTGGTATTTATAAAACCATGATTCTCTTAAAATTCGCCACAAACATAGTACATATACATAATCTGTGGTAAATTCTTTCACTCTCACAGAACATTTATGTAATTTACAGTGTGTTTTATGAATCGTATTTTTATAATTAAGACCCTATACGTGTGACTTCATGTATATTATATAATAGCTACCTCATCTAATCTGGCTCTTGTTATTAGCCACCCTTGTATGGCAGGTACATCTACATATTGCTACTTGAACGCAGCTAAGTGGTAAATTAATTATGAAACAAATTAAATTATCAGCAAAATTAACGTTTAGTCAGCAATAAATATCAGCGTAAAACACTAATTAAAACGTGATCATTATGGTAGTCGACCAGCACTAGGTGGCGTGAACTAGAAGCTATCACACAAACCACTGTTAGAACTGGAAATCTGTGATTAAGGTCATATGCTCCTCCAGGAGTAAAACGTCTGCAGAAAAGAGGAATATGTGATCTGATCACCCAATAAGACAAATTTAATTCAGTAACCATAACCAGCTAGACTGATCTGCTATTATCAGGCCAAAGCACAGCTTGAGGGAGTCAGTATTTATATGGCTTTAGCCTCATCATGAGTGCTCACCAAGTGCTCACCAATCCAATCAGGGGTGCGAACCAATCGAGTTCGGATCAATTTGAAGTTTTCCTCTGATCAATTGAACCGTGTTACGCAGACACATTTCAACTTACAATAAGTACATACACTAAGAGACAAACGCTTTTATAATTATGTATAACATTATTTCGTTCCATGTTTTTTTTTCACAATTTATGTATTTGCAATCACTATAACACTAAACAAGCGATTTTCTCGATTGTTAATTATTACTGGTTCTAAAATTCTGCGAACACAGTGCATTTTGGAATTTTCTGCTGGTTCAAGTTGTGGGATTTTATCATTCTCAACATAATGAAGTGCTGCTGCGTTTCTGCTGACTAATTGTAGTATTTATTGCTGACAGAGAAGATGATTTTTTGCTGACCGTTTAAACGATACACAATAATTAAATGGTCAGAACAATAAAAAGTCTTTTACCATAGGTAATTAAATAAAGAGATTGAATACCTTTTGCTTATCTCAATATCGTATGACCAAGAAGCAAATAGTTGACTGGACTTCTTTTTTAGGGTTCCGTCATCGACAACATACCCTGAAAGTTTGGCCACGTCCGTCCGTCTATTTGTTTATCTGTCTGTCTGTTCGTCTGTCTGACCGCGGCCTAGCTGAGAGACCATTAGTACGAGAAAGCTAATATTTGGCATCCCACATCTAAATGCATTTATTTTCTAGCCGACATGGATTGGTCGTTTAAAAATATTGTGGATATTAATAGGGAGGAAGATCATGTTATGATTTAGCGTTTCATTTGCAAAATATTGAGCCTAAATTTTTTATTTGTTATTCCGTGCTTTTCCCGAGCTTCAAATTTTTATGACTTAAGTAACAAATATGTATAGTGTTCAAATCCCCTGTACATATTTAAAATAAAAAACGATATCACTTGCCAAATCACAGTTCTAGGTCAACGGAAAGTACCTTTATTATTTCTTTTAAGTAAAATTAGCAGTTTAAATTTTTCACAGCTTCAGGGGACTGTATACTTGAGTACCTATATGGTTTTGATGTCGACTTGGTATTTCTAATCGTTCCCAAGAGAAAGTGTCTTTACAAAAAGATGGACAGACGGGCGGACGGACGAACGGACGGACAGACAACAAAGTGACCCTATAAGAGTTAATTATTTTTTTTTCTTTTTGAAGTACATAACCGTAAAAAAGTCAATATGAAGGGAATTTTGTGGAAAGGGTTGCCATACCATTGCGTTCCAATTGGAATTTTGTACGCAGTTTTGTCAAGTGTATTGAAAAAAAAATATGTGTCAACTATTTCAAACATCATTACTAAACCTCGATATGTGTCATTGTAATGTTTTCACAAAGTTTCAATCCAATTAGACTCGCATTTTGGATATTGAAACAATATGTTTGTATGTAATTTTTAAGCTAAAGTGATTCTCAAATACCCTGCAGACACTAAGGCGTAGGACGCAGTCGTATGCAGGGCGAAGTTGCGTTGTCCTTTCAATTCACGTTCATACAAGCAAACGACGAAGCCACGGGCATAAACAGCAAACACAGATAAGTCATGTGTCCGACGCCTGATCTGTTACTTATAAACACACGATACCTCTAAAACACTCCTCAAATGCTAAAATGGGGACCCTACTCCTTTCACAGTAGGCTAGTGTGATATGGCCCTAATGCAGACCAATTCTTATGTAATGATCAAATAGTCTATTGTGACGGGAATGGCGAACCTTAAACTGCCTTTGAAGAGTTATTTAGGTAATCGTATTTTTATAAATAAAATTGTTGAAAAACACAGCATACTCAGCATAATTTAGGACCGGTTCACATTATCTATATAAAAAAAAATTGTATGGAAGTTACTGTAAGGTAAACAGTTTGTCCTATCTGGTATATAATAAAATCATTAGCGTCATTCTAGACATTGTGAAATGAGGTCCTTATTCGTTAATATTTAAGGCTTAATAACATTATGAGACCACTTCCCCAACGGTTTACTGTTCGTAAACAATCTGTTAAATGTCAATTGTTTTTTTGTTGGATACAGCAAATTCCAATTGACAACAGTTTACCTTTAGTTATCAAGCCATGGGTCAACCCCGATGAACACAACTCACACCGCCAAATTACCTCAGCTTGAACAACAAAAACAAAATGGCCGCCACGGTGATCACACTACTTTGTATCCCGGCCGCGCCAGCCAGTCTGCACTTAAACATGTCGATTCTCGTCTGTTTATCCTGCATGATATTCTGGAACTCCGCCTCGACGATCTGGCCGTCGTAGTACGTGATGTGGTCTTCGAACGGGTACTCGTAACCCTGGAGGCACTCGCACTTGTAACCGCCTGCCTCGAAACCGCGGCCGAGAATAGGGACGCACTGAAATAGCGGAAGAGATCGTGTTAAAGATGGTCTCTTTGTTGGCTAAAACGAAACTGTCCGCTGAGTATGGACGTAATATCCCTTATGAAATTTTAAATACGCACCTAAATTCTCGATGTCCAATCAACATCGAGAATTTAGCCGGTAACCCATCTTAATCCGGCCGACAAGCCAAAATTATTAGAAATATATGGAATTTGACTGTTAGCCGATTGGAATCGTTCAGATCGTGCACGTGGATTGTATAGGAACAAAAAAGAACCTTACGTACTCAGCCACAGTCATGGAACTTGCGGAGCAATTTACGGCGCGGCAGGGGGTGAGAGGCGAAAACGTATATCAAAATAAATAAATAGATAGCGCCATTATTGCTTCGAAAGTTTGAAACTCCTAAATACTTCCAGCGGCTGCCACAAGTCAAGCCGTGGCATACGATCGCTACGCAATTCGCACCGCGCGACGCCGTAAGACCTTCCTTCCGTTTGCTTTTCCCTCGCCCGCTAATTTCAACAGTTTCGTTACTATAAATTAATGAGTACCTACTTTTGATAAATCTGCGCTTCTAATTTTTAACTCTTCACTGAAGGATGTAATTTTTTTAACCACTCCAGCCCGCCTCTCTTTTGGAAGGTTCAACTGGTTTGAGGTTTGATCACCGATTCAAACTTTTTTAGTCACTCTAGTTGTTAAATATATTCATGTTTGGACACTTCCAAAATGTTAAGATAGATACTCCACTGCGTTGGACAGTTCGGACAGGTCACAATAGAGGAGACTTTAACCCTTTAACCGGGGACTAGGTTTTGATAAAAAAAGGATAGAAAAAAAATATATACTTACTAGAGTTTTGGTTAAACCAAATATGTCAAAAGTTCACAAATTCTTTTAATAGAATTAAAAATTTTAGAATATGCCATCAAGAACGAAAGCAAACGGAATGGTCATGTAAATGATGAAGAGCTACTCACGTAGGAGGACTGCCGGTCACACTTGTCAGTCCCCTTGAAAGCGTTGGGCCTGTAGCTGACATCGGGACATTGGTTGATGTCCAGAGACGTGAGGGACATCGTCACCCCCACTACACCCCTGGAAATGCACACAGATTAAGCTCAAATTTTAAAATAAAAGCTTTTTATCCAATATAATACGGAAACTGTGACTTAATGAATGTTAGAAGTAAAACCAGGTGTCCATTTCAATATCAAAAAATTACAAAAAAACACTAGGTACAAACTTTTGTTTTCAAATATGGTGTGACGGTTAACAGAGTTTTTTTTATGAGATAAGAATTTATTCTAATAGATAAGCTCGTATTTGTACATGTCATTTCTTATGTAATGTCATGTGATATGTTTCGTGTGCAATAAAGTTAAATAATAGTATTGACAACATTTCAAAATTGTATGAAGCTCTAATTCGAAAACCATTTCGAGATTTGGCTTTGTAAAGCACGTAAAAATTTATTTCAGTTTTTTCTGTGGTTTCATTTCCGAGAAAATGGTAAAAACACAAAAATACGCTGATGACGTCACACCATGGCTCCCAGTGAACATGCCTGTGCCACGATAAAAAAAAAGTCAATTTCAAGATCTAACCTAAAAAATCAGTGTTGCCAATTTAGCGACTTAGTCGCTAGAAATGACGACTTTTGCGAGAGCCTTAGCGACAAGAAAAAAGTTTTGAGGACAAAAATAATTTAGCGACTTAGCTGACGACCAGTGTTATTATCGTCAAAATCTGGACCTTCAAATTGCCGTATTTATATAAAAAAAAAAAATCGCTGATCTGCCGTATTATCTTTTAATTGAATAATTAGTGATTGAAACACAAAAATAATAAGTATATTTTCAACTTTCTATCATTTCTTCATCCTATATGTTTCTAATACACTGCTTGTGCAATGAATATTTTTCTTTGCTTTTCATTTTGATAAGCATAATTATCTCCTGACACCTGAAATTTTGTGCAACCGCCTTGATTTCGAATAGCTTGTTTAGCTAAGAGTAGGACATATAAAAGAGATTGCATGAGACATCTAGTTCAATTTATGTCTGCAGGAAAATTTTCTTTGGGATATCCCGAAAATCGGACACATTTATTACGTTTCGTTTGTAGTATTTTTTGTTTTAAACTCACGAGCATGTTGGACTTGAATTGCCGTATTATATGATACGGCAGTCGAAATCCTGCCGTATACCGTATATTACAAAAAACATCCATGAATTACAGTATATTACGGCAATTGCCGTATCAATAATAACACTGCCGACGACGTTTTAACCTGAAGATTTCGTTAAGTACAAGATAAAAAAATATGCCCAACACTATTTTTTACTTACTCAAACGTCTACTTCGACTGAGCCATATGAGAATGAGGACGAAGAAGTGTTTAATTTATGTAGTGATGGCGAAGAATAATTTTTAATCATTAATTATAGTATTTCTTAAGTAGTACATTGTTATTCACGTGCCCCCCCCCCCCTTTATTTTTGGTTGCTGCTGGTCTCCGGGGCCTATTTCATAAAACTGAAATCATGGTTTTCATCATCACGGTTGCACCTCTTATTTTCACTGCATCGTCATGAGATGCATGAACTCCAAAAGCATTGAAAGATCTACCTTGGGTAGATTTCGGCTGTCAGCGCGTACGAATCCGTCTAAATCTGAAGTGTCCATTGTATACCTACCAATGACTTTCTTGTTCTTGTATAGGATATAATTTGAGTAGAGAGAAATAAATTTAACACTACACAAAGTTTGTTTACGTTAGGTACTTACCTACGCAAGGCAAACCACACAACATAATATCAGGGTTACCATACTTTATACTTACCATACCATTATAAATAACCTTGAAAAAGTAGCTACAAAAGTAAAAAACTGGCAGCAAAAAAACTCCGAACGCAGATAAAGGCTTTGCCAACAGAAAGTACATTTGACAAAAAAGGAACAACTACATATAAGGGATGATGAATTGAACTAAGCTGATTTAATTGTATAAAAGAAAAACATATTTGCATATGTTAAAAAAATTCAGAAACGGTTTTTTAACATGGCCCTGGCAATACTAAAATGACATTTGTAACTATATTTTTTTTTTAGGATATTAGGCAAAAGAAAACATATTGTGAGCCTCGTTGTTTCGTCACTTCCGGTAAAAATATTAAGCAGCTTCGAAGAAGGAGCACTGGTCTGGCTTCACAATGTAACTCGACGAAAAGGAAAATCTCCGAAATTGCAGACAAGATGGGAGGGACCGTACAAAGTGGTAACTCGGTTAAATGACGTGACGTACCGAATTCAACGGCAGCCAAGAGGTGCACAAAAAGTGGTTCACATCGACCGCTTAGCTTCTTATCACGGCAGTAATGAAGATGCTCGGGACGAGCATCTCTAAGAGGGGAGCAGTGTCGCGGTTCTATCCCGAACCATCTAGAATAGAGCCTTCTGGAAGCCTATCGAATAGTCGCCGCATGCTGCGTTTTAGTAAACAATAAAACGTTGCAAGCAATAGTGACTCGTATGTCCACTAGTATAAGGTTCAAATCTCTTTGACAAGGACTGTTCTAGAGTCGTTGCCGCGTGCACCGAGTGTAGGTACGTACTTGAATGTTCTAGAACCCTTGCCGGCGGATATAAATAGCGGTCGCCGCGGCGCGCTGTCAGTTCCGTTTGGAATAGCGAAGAGTGAACTTCGAGCGAACATACCTGCGATACGAGCGATAACCTACGACCTCAGCGATACTATTGGACTTCGATTGGACCTGCGATTGGAATCTACGGGTGGACTTCGTGTCGTGAAGACCTGCAGACCAGACCCTGCGTGAATAAATCTTAAGAAGTTGTCATTGGCGTTTTTACATCCAAATCCAGAACCCTAGCCCGTAACAGTATTCTACAAAATGGAAATTATTGTTTGTCATATGTATAATGTTTAATGTTATAGAGCTCCAATTGATTAAAGAAATGGTTCAAAAATGCGTAAACCCCACTTTAATTTTTCATTTTTCACTTTGAGCCACAAAGTTTGCACTATTTTTATTTTTAATGCACTAACCCGTGCTAAGGAACAAATTTTAAAACCTATTTAAACCACAAAGTTTGGTTTACGCAATTTTTGAACCATTTTGGATTCAACTGTATGAAGCTCATGAATTAATTTGGACTTAGATTGTGAATCGCGCTTATAAAATTCGCTCCTGTAAACCCCCGTCAGCTCTCCACTAGGTGTCAACAAACGCCAACTAACAACTAACGGCTTAACAGATATTAAGGGTCAAAGTCACATTTGTTTATTACTAATTATTTGTTAATATATAATTATTTAATAATTTGTTAACAAATCCCAGGAAGGGTTTTTTTTTAACTTTTATTTTCGAAAGCGAATTAAAAACCTCAACGCACCATGCATGTATTCTAAGCTTCATGATGTACGAAAGGCGTAGAACTTACTTGAACTCCAGCTTCACTTTAACGCTGTCCCAGCCGAAGAAAGGCGCGACGTATGTAATGACCCACTGCTTCAGGTGGCCGTGACAATCGAAGTAAGGTTGCGTCCACAGGCCGTGCTTCAGGTTCGCAGCGCGATAGTACGTGGGGAATCGCTCGTAGCGTTTCAGGTATTTGCCCATTTCACTGTCACGAATCTTCATCTTGAGGAAGAACTTCTCCAGGTCGTCAAAGTTGGTCGACCAGCGCTGCTTCGAGTCGCGGAACCAGCCTTTATTCGTGTAGGCCTCCTCTGTAAAAATAGGACGCGTTTTTTCGGTTGATTGGTAGTAAACTGGTTCAGTTAAGATAAGATAAGAATATTCTTTATTGTACACTGGAAAAACAACAAATACAAAACAATTGCAAATAGTTCGAATGGTGAAAGAGATACAATTTAATTTTTTATGTATAAACTTGTTTTATAAGAACAAAGCATAGAAAAGAGTTTCTTGCATATTTTGCATATTTCATTTAAAATATCTTAGTTACCTACCATACAATTGTTACATAAATCTCTGTATTGTTTATCTAAGCATTTCTGTTGTTTGTATTATGTGTAACTACAAATTTGCAGATATACTTGACTTTGAAAATAAACACGTCTTTGGGAATCGGACCACGCTTACGGTGAAGGCAAACACCGTGAGGAAACCCGTCTTGGTTGACTCCACACGTACTGACTTGCCTTGCCCGTGGGCTAGGCCGACTAAGCTGTCAGGATGGTATAGGTGCTGGGCAAGCCTACACCATCTAAAACAATGTCCCATGTACCTTCCGAGTGGTCCCTTCTCCCATCTAGTGTGAGACAAGGTGCTGCACCTTGCTGAGCTGCTGACCACTGAACGCTGCATCAATCATCTCATTACGTAGAGGCAAAGGCCAATATGTGTAATGAATGTACCTATATTATGTCAGTTTTGAGAATTGTGCCGTTAAATAAATCTATATCTATCTATTGTATGCGAAGAGAACAAACAGCGTCCTATCCAGTCCAGCGTCGCTGTTTGCTGATCCAGTCCAGCGAACTTCTTCCTTAAACTTGTCCCGATCACAGAATGCCTAAGTGGTGCAGATCTTGGTCCTTATATACAAGTAATATCTTACAACTCACCAGCAGAACCGGTTTAAACGAATTGTAAATTGTTTATATTCCATCCACATATTGTACAGTGCTACACAAGAAATAAGTCTCGCGGATGTACCTGCGCAGATGACCAAATTTTGGATGTGCGGCAAGTTGATCGACCAATCAGATAGTTTCATTTTATGGCAGGCGGAGCGCCTTTGTTGCTATCGGTTGATTCATCGTCATCGATGCAGGTGACTATTATTTTAAAAATCTATTTAGAGGCTAAAAATTCCACCCATGCCGGGATTCGAACCCGCGACCTCTGGCTATCCGTGCCAGCGCTCTTTCCAACTATTATTTTGACTATTAGTTTGGCAATATTAGCGTGAGCGAAATAGGTAGCGCTACTGCGGCAATCAATTCTGCACCTTAACCGTATCGGTTAAAGATCATGTTGAATGTACTTATAGCTTCGGATACTTTCGTTACGCTTCTTCCTAGTCTGCGCGAACGAAGATTCCCGAAGGGACTTTTATGATGTGTAGTACTGTACGAGTATGTATCTTACTCTTAAATACAGATAGTAGTACTTAACTGAAACCGTAGAAATGTGAAGTGAAACAAATGCGTCTTTCCTCAGCCCGCATATTATTGTATGGTTTATGTTATTTAAATACCTACCAATAGTGTTAAAATGACATTATTTTTCGTTTCGTTATTCGTGTCCCAAATTTACAAATTAACGTTCACTGTGTTAATGATAGATCTATTTTTATGATTGAAATAAAGGAATTTGAAATGAAACAACTCACCAGTAGAATTCAGTCGTGCCAAGTCTTCAAGCTTGAACTTCCTGGTGTTCAGCTCAGTTTTGTACGCGAAGGGGGCAAACAGTGTTCTGTTGGTGAACTTGTCCCTGTCCCAGTAAGTGCCGGCTGACCAGATCTTGGAGTCTCCGAGGATGAGGGCGAGCGTCTCGCCGATCATCTGATCCTCAGTGAGGGGTTTGTCCGCAACACGCGTGCCTGAGAAGACTTCATCGGGGTCGGACACCTGAGGGATGAAATAGGTGTTTGTATGTGCTGTGTTTAAGCAGTGTGCAGTTTTACAGTCTGTTAGCTTTTAGAATATCTCGGCTACTATCGGACAGAATCGGATATTGCAATAAGGAAAGGTTTATTTTGTATTGTTATTTATAACTTTAGCAGGAAGTAGTATTACAGTCGTGTGCTTTCGGCCGAAAAAACCGAAGCCTACTCTAGAGCCCGAGGTATATTCTAAGAGCTAACAGACGAGTCGTTTATGAATTTCCCGTGGGTTTTGTTTGTCACATTATGAAATACATCACGAACCTCGAATTCAAGAATTGTATCGCACCTAGGGTTGCGCTAGACAAGGGTCGCAGGTAAGTATATAAGCAAAGGCAATTTTGGATTTGACGCGAATACTTTTGACAGTGATTTTATTAGTGGTTTTGGTTTATCTTAGAGATGGATGTTGGAGCTAAAGGTATGTACTATCCTATTTTACAAAATAAGTAAACTTCTAGCTCGACGTATTGTTATGTTATCTGAAAGTTCATTTTCACCAATGATATAGATGTTTGCTTCAGCTGTGTTTAAACCGTCGTGCAAAATAAAAGACGGTGCTTTAATGTCCTTCAAACTCAGTAGACCCATTGGCCACATCCATTATGGATCTAGTGAGATATTTTTTCCTTGGTACATCGATTTTTTTCGAAACTGACGGGTTTTGTACAGTCGTCAAGATCACTGGATCCATTGACCATATCCATTATGGTTCTAGTGAGTCATTTTTTTCTCGGTAGACCTATTTTCTGCGAAACTGGATCTGACGGGTTTTTCTATTGCCGTCAATCTCAGTAGATCCATTGACCAGATCTATTGATGATCTAGAGAGGTTTAAATGTGTTCTTTCCGTGTCGGTTGCGGAGTAGGTCAAAGAGAATATAACCACGATAGGGTAGCTTTAGTTTACACATGACCTTGGTATGGACTTTGCATAAACTTGCACCATCTTATCCAATCGGAATATCCATACTTTGTGATGTAATTGCGTAATGGAGTTTTAAGTTAAGAAAAAAACTGTAATTTGTTTGGTATTTATACACAGGGTGAAACAAAACCCCCAAAGACGTGTATACGTCTGAAAATAGTTCTATTTGTCATTACTAACAACTTTCAAATGCATTATATAGTTTTGTTACACCCTACATTATTACATTTTCTAGACAGAGTTATTAGCGCAACCACGCACTGAATAAAAAAGTAGTGAACGCGTACGGCTCTTGCAAGTGACGAGCGCGTCTGCTAACATAGGTTCTAAAACAATACTGTAATATCCAACAACTCTTTCTTTACCTGTAAGAAAGCACTGATGAAGTTGGCCAGCCGTAGCGCCATCTTAGCTTGGTTCTGAAACTGTTCCTCCGCACCGTATGCTATGTCCCCGTTTAGGTAGAGATCCGTGGGGTTGTACCTGAAAAGAATAGAATTAGTAAAAAATGGAATTCCAGACGAAGTGAGACAATTCTCAAGTAGTATAACCACAGCGGATTAGCAATGTCAGGCACTGATGTCAAAGAAACAACTGAAACTCATAATTTCAACACGATAATATAGTCTGAACACGACTACTCAAGTCACAAAGTGAAATTTTAATACTCTAAGCCCTCGAACCCTCTTTACGCGTAGACAAAAAGAAAAAAAGAGAAAAATCCTGGTTGAAAAACCTACGGGAGTGGACCGGAATCGCAAGTGCTGCCGTGCTCTACCGCCTTGCGAGAGACACAGTATATATGCAGAGCTGACTGCCAATCTTCGCATGTCGGAGAGGCACCATTATTTTTATTATTAAAATTCTTTATTGCATAAAAATTTTGCACATAGGCAAGCTTAATGCTACTCAGCATTATCTACCAGCTAACCTAAGTTTTGGAGACAAGATTAGCATAAGAAGAAGAAAAGCATCGTAAGCCTATTCTAACTCTGTATTGCCCACTTTTAGCTATAATTGTCACTTTTCGAGGACCTATCATTACCCGGCCCTATATTAGTGAAAGCGATTGGACAGATTAACATAGAATATAGAATAGACATGTTTATTTGGTACCATAATAAAAAATAAAACTTATAATCTAGATATTTAAGAACTAGGAATTGGCACCAAATGGCTCCCGCTCAGCTTTATGCCGTGGCCGATAGCGACCACGACGCTGGTTTTCAGCGGATACCACAAACAAAACAAAACTGAGACACAGAACGGCATCTACCGTGAGGCCGCAACACATTTTTTTTTATGCCCATCATATAAACATTTAAATGTAACGGGTGATTTTTTTGCTGGTATCTTTTTGGCAACACTGTTTTTGACAGATCACGCGTGAATCGTTTCTTGTGTCATTGTCAAACTTGTTCAGTTTGGTCTATAATTTAACCATGAATCGACTTACGAACGAACAACGCTTGCAAATTATTGAATTTTACTATCAAAATGCATGCTCGGTTAAGAGAGTGCATCGCGCACTTCTTCCAATTAACGACAATGGCCGTAACGTTACTGTGAATGGCGAGCGCTACCGTGTGATGATTGGCGATTTTTTTTGCCCAAAATGGAAGAATTGGACATGCCTGACATGTGGTTTCAACAAGACGGTGCCACATGCCACACGGCACGCGAAACAATGGCCCAATTGAGAGCCGCCTTCGGTGAACAGTTTATCTCACGTTTTGGGCCCGTCAATTGGCCGCCTAGATCGTGTGATCTAACGCCTTTGGACTATTTCTTGTGGGGCCATGTTAAGGCTCATGTCTACAGGGATAAACCAGCAACGATTGACGCACTGGAAGCCAATATTGAAGCATTTATTCGTGATATACCGGCTGATATGTTGGAGAGAGTGTGCCGAAATTGGGCCTTGCGAATGGGCCATCCAAACCGGAGCCGCGGCCAGCATTTGCATGAAATCATCTTCAAACATTAAATTATATTGATCGTTCTATCGATTCCAATAAAGATTTCATCAAATTTTTCAAATTTTTTGTGTTTTTTTTTTAAATCAAATCCTATACCTCTTAAAAAATCACCCTTTAGTTATGCGTGAGCGTGTGTGCGCGTATTTAGAATGAGTGAGTGCTGTGGGGATAGCTACAGAAACATAACAATCGATACATACTTCCATAAAATAAAATATACACTACCTATACATACATTAGTCAATACCTAGGCATTTTGTAAATGTAGAAGATACTTTTTGTACTTCGATTTAAAAGCTTGTACAGTTCGGCTATTCCTAATTGGAGGAGGGATATTGTTCCAACACTTTGTGGCACTGTAACGAAAGCTTCCGCGGAATGCAGCGGTGCGGTGCCTTGGACAGACTAGCCTTACGGATCCACGGTAACACGGTCAGGGAAGAAGCCTACGCGCAGCAGCGGGCTTATTCATGTGCCGGATAGGTGGTTCGAGTTAATACTTACAAAGAGCAGTTGTTAGGCTGGACGCCGCGTATGAAGTTCAGCATCTCGTAGAGATTGGGCCGCTCAGCATGCAAGGCCGCCGGGCCGGTAGTGGCATTCACGTATTCGTAGTACTGATCCATGTAGAGTGCGCGGATGAACGGGTGGGCCTTCTCCCATTGGACGGGGAGGCGTTGGACCCCTGTTGGTAAGAGAGTTTTGGTTCGAAATATTATAGGAGCTTTGCAGCAACCGTGGAAGTACAACCAACAGCTAGTCAAATGAGGACGGTAGTCAGATAGACCTGAGATTTACGCACTTAGCCTCATAGTTGGGCCATTGTACGTAGCAAGCGCTGAGGTACGCTAACACCTCAGACACTGGGGTTTCCTTCCGATACTATTTTTATTTTTAATGCACTAACCCGTGCTAAGGAACAAATTTAAAAACCTATTTAGAGGCTAAAAATTTCACTCATGCCGGGATTCGAACCCGCAACCTCTGGCTATCCGTGCCAGAGGTTGCGGGTGCCTGGCACGGATAGCCAGAGGTTGCGGGTTCGAATCCCGGCATGGGTGAAATTTTTAGCCTCTAAATAGGTTTTTAAATTTCCTTCCGATGTTTTCCTTCACCGTCAGCGAGTAGTATTGCTACTATAATTTCACAAATGTACATAACTTTGAAAACAAAGTCATTGGTACATGCCGGGGTTCGAACCCACGACCTCCCGATTGAGAAGCCGGCGTTCTACACCGCTCCGCTACCACCGCTCCGTGAGGACGGTAAGTATCTTGCTTTTCAATATTCCTGATGATTAGGAACTACATTTATAAACTGATTGAGAACCTTAAATTATATTTAACTGGCTGTGCCCCGCGGTGTTACTCTCGGTATATTTATTTTCCCATGGGAATAACGTATTTTCCCGCAGTGAAACGTAGCCTATGTGTTAATCCAGGGTGTCGGCAAACTCCATGCCAAATTTAATTAAATTCGCTCCAGCCCTTTAGACGTGAAGAAGTAACAAACATACACACTCATAAACTTTCGCCTTTATAATATTAGTGTCATATTATTTATTAGTCCATATGAAAAATCTGTGCCACATAGTTTGCCCAAAGCTCACACGAAATCGTTGTAATTATGTTTCCCTAAATGAGCATTAGAATACAAGCAAAATGATCTTACATCCGACGGGTACGGCCGCGTTTCATAAAACTATAATCATAGTTTACTATTACAATTTGATGTATATTGCGTACTCGAGTATACCTACTTGTTAATCTGTAGGCCATTCAGCTGTGCAATGTACAAAGAATTGACAACGTGAACCATTGAATTTTCAGTAAAAATTCAATGCGTAAATCATGAAATTAGGTCTCGATTAATCTGTCAGTATGCGACAGCGAACGCCCATGTGACAATTTCCTTGAAATATAATACGAGAAATTAATATAAATCAGTTCATTCTCTGATTTACGTGGTACCTATTTTTTGTGTGTGCAAAATGTATGTTTCTTTCTTTCTTTAACCATACAAAGCAAAATGAACTCACATCCAATGGGCATACAGTCGAAGTTGTTGTAATACTGATCGGCCGTCGCCCTCTCGACTATTTCTCCCAGGTACGGTCTGCGAACGATGCTCGGTAGACGAAAGCCGGGCCGACAACGGCACTGGTACCCGCCGCGACGGAAGCCCCAGCCGTGGATCGGCTCGCACTGGACAGGGAGAGAGGAAATAATGCTAAATTCCACACAATAGAATCACATAAACCAATGCAGCCAAAATACATCCCACTTAGTTATATTTAGGCGGCCTCGGTGGCGCAGCGGTTTAGCACCCTGACTGTAACACTGAAGGACTCGGTTTCGATCCCAGGCCGCGTCAAACTAGGAAACGAACTTTTCTAGTTTGTCTCTCGTCTTGGATGTTATCTACGTATTTATTGTATTAAATGTACCTATATAATCGAGTTAGCATCTAAATCATCAATCTTTTATAACACAAGTCATTCAGTTGTACTTAGTATAGGGCTAACGAGATCTGTATAATATGTCTATAAATATTTATTTACTATTTATTTATATAAAGCGGGTCAAATCGCGATTATTTATTAGGTAAAACGTAAACGTACCACGGTAACCGTAACGCTGCTGAAACGTCGGGAAATAAGGTAATTACGTTTTACCTAATAAATAATCTCGATTTGACCCGTTTAATATATAACTAAGTATGTGTATCGCGAATCATTAAGGAATACTAATACGTCCTACTATAGGGCACAGGCCGTCTCTCACAGAGAGTATGTGCTTAATCACCACGCGTGCCCACCGCGGATTAGCAATATCAAGCTCTGAGGTATGATGTTTTCCTTGATATTGCTACTGTAACTTTACAAATATACGTAACTTAGAAAACAAGGTCATTATTAGTGCATGCCGCGATTCGAACCTACGACCTCCCAAATGATAAGCCGGCGTTCTACTACACCGCTACCACCGCTCATATGAACGTTGGAGAGATACCAGAGGTTAAGCGAGTCGATTTCGGAACTAACTTCCTGCATCGCTCTTCCACTAATCGTCAATATTTAGCCAGAAACATGTGTTTTCTGGTGTATTGTTTCCAGTAACATGCAATCAAGCCCGAGAAAATCTGTAGCAATAATGGGAATGGTAAAAACGTATCACTTCATCGAAGGCACACATAAAATATTGAACTTACGATTTTGATTTATGCTGTAATAAAAGGGCCTCATTAAGGTCTTCGCACATTAAAACAACTCAACGGCGACTCGACTCTATGCCAAATATTGAAATTTAAGCCCTGTGTCATATGTTCAAGGTTTAATTTCAAAAAATGATATTAAAGTAGTGTACGACGAGTGGCCTACGCATCGTACACTAAAGGTCAACCCCGACACGTTTGTCACGCAATGACCACACGTTGTCCACGCAACGACCACACGTTGTCCACGCAACGACCACACGTTGTCCACGCAACGACTATGCGTTTGCGACTGACGCGTGACGGGCAACCATTTGCCAGCCCACCCGTCCGCCATTACAATATTCACCTTCTGATTTCCTTTGTCGCAACATATCATGTACCCAATATCTTTTTTTCCTGGTGTTTCGTTCATTTTCATTATCGAGTATAATAGCTATAATCGCCAGTTCACTGAATGTAAAGTTCGACATTTCATAAGCAACACGACTTCTTTGGACAAAATTCAATACGCATTACCCACTCGTTGACACCGCGTTGTCCACTCGTTGACAACGCATTGCCCACTAGTGACCATGGGGTGGATCAACTAGTTGACTACTCATCGAGAGTGTGAGTAGAGTTGCTGCCGCGTTGGCGTGGAGTTGTTATAATGTGCGAAGACCTTTACTCTTTCTCTGTGGGTTCTAATCCCGTGGCAATGCCTTTGTATTTTAAGTTTATAGTAGCAATACTACTCTCTAACGGTGAAGGAAAACAGTGTGAGAAAACCAGAGTACTTGAGGTGTTCACATACGTTGGCACTTGAAATTGACAATCCGCAGTAGTCACATATGGTGATTAAGCCTCTGTCTCCGAGAGAAGTTGTGTGCCCTACAGTGGAGGCGGCTGCATTATTATAATAAAAAAACACAAGATAATAATTCCACAGTACTTATGTGAGGGGGAACACGGCCCAAACGGTTACCAAAACGGGCGCCATAATCGTCGTGTAGTAATTAACAGTTTATTTAGATGACTTTTATTTTTATTTTACAAGAAGTAACGTTTTTTTTTAAGGAAGAAGATTGCACCATCTACGATTCGCTGATGACATAGTCCTGTTTGAGGAAAATCCTCACAAGCTTGAAGATATGATACAGAACCTAAGCAAAGAAAGTGAGAAGATCGGACTGGCTATGAACACAGACAAGACAAAGTTACTAACTAATTCTGAACCATACGAAATTAAAAACAATAACCAAACTATCGAATATGTGGAAGAGTACATATATCTGGGACAAATAATCTCTCAAAGTGATCTAACAACCAAAGAAATAAAAAGAAGAATAGCTAATGGATGGAAAAGATTCTGGTCACTCAAGGAGATTATGAAAGCAACAGATTTCAGTAAAAAAATAAAGAGCAACGTCTTCAACACCTGTGTCCTTCCCTGTCTTATCTATGGATGCGAAACATGGGCACTCTCTAAACAACACAGGGATATGCTAGAACACTGCCAAAGAGCCATGGAAAGGAGCATGCTGGGAATTAAGAGAATAGATAAGATAAGAAACACATACATAAGAAAAAGAACAGGAGTGACAGATATTCTCACAAAGATTGACCAAATGAAATGGAGATGGACCGGCCATATGTTACGAAGTCCACACGATAAATGGAGCAAAATCGTAACGGAGTGGTACCCTAGAGACGGAAAAAGAAACAGAGGTCGACAACGCAAAAGATGGGAGGACGAACTAAAATTAACAGTAGGCTATAACTGGAGAAGAATTGCTAGAGATAGAAAACAGTGGAAATCGTTAGAGGAGGCCTTTGCCAAGAGGCACACCGAACTCCGGGACATACTTTAACAAAACACTAAAGGAACATAACAAAGAAAATTACATACAAAACGGAGTCTCGGGATATAGAGGCTATATTATTATATTATTATTAACGTTTTTTTTTGAAACTGTTAATTATTTTGATTCATTCTTATGTAATGTAATAATATTATTAAATAAACCTTCCGATTATAAAACATTTCCTTACTTTTACTTTGTGTTTTTAATACGTAACAGTCAACAACACATCGACCTTTATAATTCAGATTTAAAGTTGACTATGTCTTTACGATAAAGTCGGTCCGAAGGCCAAAATGGTAAAGGTAAATCTGCTGTCGACTGTACACATTCCTCAAACAAAAAAAATGGTTCAGTCAGGAGTCGTGAATGAGGGTTCAAATAAAATGAAATTTGCACTTTCGGAGTATATTCGAATCTATTGGACGTTTCGATCTAATGAACATATGAATAAATGTCACGTCGATGTTTTAAGTATTCGATACATTGATACAGCGATCTTTTGAACGTTCGATCTATAAAGCTTTCGATGTAATGAACGGTTGATCTAAAGTTGTCGATCAATTGGCAATCGATGTATTGTTATTCGATTTGGCGTAGGGGACTCAAATTCACAAACCTTACATCACAGGCAAAATATAAGGGCCATCACCAGGAATATTTCCATTTCAAAAGTGCAGAGGCGTAATTGCTGTCACAAAACAAACCATTTTCTATGCACAAAATATTTTATTTATTTTGCTTCCCATGGCACATTAGCAATGCGATCTTGCGAGGCATTGCTGATGTGCCATGGTACATAACAAATTGTGAAATACACCAGGAACTGTTAATGAAAACAGTGAAAGAGGAAATCCGAGAAGTGACTGCTAAATACAAGGAGCGGTTAACTAATCACCCTAATAAACTGGCTCGCCAACTTACTTTACAAAGTTATGTGAAAAGGCTAAAGCGACATCACATACTGGAGCTGCAGGAACGCCTCTAGCTCTAGGTTACCTATGAGTAGATGCCCACACTGGAGGGCACACTCTACATGCGACTACTCAGGAAATACATCTGCTCATAGTCCTAGGACTGATCGCAGATAAGGGAGAAAAATACAAAAAAAAAATTTTGCTTCCCCTATGAACCAACAACAAAATGGCCAATTGTTATAAACAGATTGCCACATAACTGACAAGATAAAGGAGAAAATTTTGCTTCCCCTAGCAATGAAAATGTTTCACATAATAGCATAATAAGACCTGGGTTTTTTTTTGTTCCCAGCCTGGTATGGTAGGCAGACGCGCTACCGTTACGCCACAGAGGTCGTCTAAATTTAAATTAAGTTTCCATAAACTGATAGGAGTGTGACCTGTAATGTCATTGGGGTCGAAACCTCTGTTGTTATCTCTTAAGTCTATCTTCTTAAGAAGGTAAACAAGTACTAAGTTAATGTAAATTTTGCGTTACTTAATAATATCTTAGGAACTGGCTAAAAACTCACCTCTGTGGTGTCTTCTTTACAGCGCGCTGTGGAAGCAAATCTATTTGGTCGATCATTCCCTTGACTTGGTGGGCATTGATTTATATCTATCCTGTCGTAGTCCAACTCCATGACTACAGCAGCTGTGTAGGTTGGGTACTCCACGTGTCGGAACTGCGTGTGTCGGGGGTAGATGTCAGCAACAGGGGAGACTGCGGCAACAAGCCATTTGTTTAGTCGTCCGCAATCGAAGTATGGACGGGTCCAGTTTACAGGGCCTGGTGTCTGGAGAAAAAGATTGTAATACCATTATAGAATAGTATTCTGGAGAAAAAGATTGTAATATTATTATAGAATAGTATTACAGACCAAACTAAATTATAAATGCAGATGATATGTTACTAAAGAGAGAAGGCACACATTTTTCTTATTGAGTTCAGTCTGTAAAGATGGTATGCAATATGTAAATAGTAGATGAAAATATCTATCTGTGCTCCGTAAGAGATATAAAAGCTACTAATAACTCAGGCTTCCCAGAAAACTTTTAAGGAAAGTGTCAGAACTTAGTTAAGATTTTTCTAGAGTATAATATAATTCCATTTGTTAATTGTAAATTTCTCAAGAAAATAAAGAAGTAACTCACCTCATCATTGCCAGGTGGACCATGGAAAGTGAAAGTCTCGTTTGTGTTGTTAGCATACCGAATTTCAACTTGATATGTGGTCTTGGTGTCATGTCTTTTATCCACCTTGTCAGGTAACCACAGCTGGTACCACTCATTTATACGGTAAAAATCACTTGTGTAATCCTTTGATAAGCTTTCTTGCTCGAATGCTCCTAAATCCTCGACATGAAATGTGTTTAGAGTGGAAATCTTTTGTAGATGTACAGGATCATTAAAATCATCAGCTCTGTAAGCTCTTGGCGCAAAGCGTGGCATGGTCTTGTTGAAAAATCCTCTATACGACGATGTGTAAGACATGTTAGGTGAGAAGTAGATGGAAGAAGCGTTGATGTAAGGATTAGAAGAGACATCAGCAACAGAGGATAGGAAGTAATACATCATACCAGGATCGTAAGTGTCATTGATGGCTGGACGGATAAACCGGGACTGGAGGATGTAACTCCAGAAGAAGGCGCGGTTCATAGCCATGTTGTGTAAGTGCAGCAACGCGGTACGATTTGGAAACACGGGGTTGATGTTTATCTCTTTCACGTCTGGATGGTGGGACACAGAGTTCTCAGGAAGGAACATATCGTCCAGATGAGCGAGGTGGCAGCTGTCCGCCGATAATTTGTCCATTTTCCCTCGAATTTCGTCGAAAGCATCGCGGATTTGCCACTCGTACTGGCCGGCCACACCCCACAGCAAAACACTCAGCGATCCCACTAGCAAAGACACGTTTATTTTCTCCATTGCTGCAATGGATCTGCTTATATTTAAAACTTAAACGAGCTCCTAGAAGATTAACACATTTTGCTGTTTAAATTCAGTGGTTTTCATAGAAAAGTGATGAAAACAAAAATTCGTCAACGACCGACAACAACGAGTACAAGTACCTAACAACGCGAAAGTGTAAGCACAGAGCATATAAATAAGTGTAAGTGTTGCAAAAAGTGTTGCCAGACCGTATTTCCAATTTATGCCTGCTTACTGCTACAAGATTTAAAAATAAGTAATTACTCTGCCTAAATAAATTGGGTTAATATATCTGAGCGCTAAATAAATGGTAGCCGGAAGCGGCCACTAAATGTATTGTTACGGGCTAGGGTTCTGGATTTGGATGTAAAACGCCAATGACAACTTCTTAGGATTTATTCAAGCAGGGTCTGGTCTGCAGGTCTTCACGACACGAAGTCCACACGTAGATTCCAATCGCAGGTCCAATCGAAGTCCAATAGTATCGCTGAGGTCGTAGCACCCTCCGGAGGACACGGGGGAGGGAGGTGGTGAATGCTCATGCATAACAGCACGGACCCGGCCGTGCTGCCAATGTGGGACTCACAAGAAGTGCGCCTACCCACTAAACACCACCTTGGGACTGGTTTTGGTCCAAAAGACCCCTAAACTCACATCGGGAGCGACCCCCCTCGAGGCCGAGGAGGGCGCATTTGACAGCGCGCCGCGGCGGCCGCTATTTATATCCGTCGGCCAGGGTTTTAGAACATTCCAGTACGTACCTACACTCGGTGCACGCGGCAACGACTCTAGAACAAAGTACTCTTCAAAGAGTTTTGAACCTTATGCTAGTGGACATACTAGTCATTATCGCTTGCAGCGTTTATTGTTTACTAAAACGCAGCATGCTGCGACTGTTCGATAGGCTTCCAGAAGGCTCTATTCTAGATGGTTCGGGATAGGACCGCGACAGTATGAAAACAATGCACACACGTAGGGATGTCACGAGTTTTTACAAGTCTTATATCCCATCTTCCGCTTATTTGTTAGATTCGAGTCAACTCAATTTTTATCAGGTCGATTAGTCAGATTGAGTCGATCCGAGTCGGATTGAGTCGATTTGTATAAACTTAAGTCAGGTAGAGCGTTATCGAGGCGCATCGACCTCAATTTGAATTGAAATGACTGACTCGTGCCGAGTTGACTGTTGACGAATAGTTCCGATTCGGGGTGTATCCCAATGAGTACTGACATTTTGAGTCAACACGATGGGGTTCGTTGTATTGTCAATTTATTAATTTTGGGCCGAGCTGCTTCGAATCAAGTCTTAGTATAATCGAGTAGAGCCAAGTCAGTAAAATTCACGCCACGTTAATTCAAGTCGGGTCGAGTGGCATCGAGTTGAGTTGGCACGAATCATATCAAGTTAATTCGATCCGAACAGAGAGTTGATTTTATCGGGAAGCCCTTTGCTCATAGGTGTCTACCTAATACCCATTGCTAGTTTTAATATATCTGTAGACAGTTACGTCTTGTAAAACCAGTAATAGTTATCACAATATGGTATCACATAAGATCTTACAAGCGAGTGTCCTTCTCTAAACAGGTTTAAATAATATTAACATTACTTTTATTTCAGATTTCTAAACAACAAATCTAGATAGAAACAAAAATATACAACAAGTATAATACATGTTAGTAGCAAAACGGATCAGGCAGACAACTTCGCGCTTTTTAAAATAATAAACTTAAAAAAGTGTTAGCATAACTACCAAGTTAATCGCCACCCACACCTAGTGAATCGCTTGTAGCCCCGGTTGCCTGAGTGATCTTAAACGCTCACGATGGTTAAGCAACACAGAGCGCGTTCAGTGCATGGATGCGTGACCGTCTATGACTAACGCTAGTGGCATTTTTCCAAGTGATTCCGTGCTTCACAAGGCACGCTAAGCAGTTTGTGCCGGCTGCCGTCGATAGATGACAGCCGTTAAGCCAAGTCAGAGACCACCAGAAACTTCTGGCAGTAAGACCAGCCACCAGTCTTACAATGCTCCACCAAGCCGGATTTGGCTCCCGTGGTGGAGTAATCTATGGCCTATAGATTTCTTAGGGAAGAGACCCATGCCGCTTGGGTCATAATGGGTTGATGATAACGTGAAATGGTATATCGCGGGCTTCATATCATAGGGGCGTATGCACAAAAATGCTTTTTTTTTTTATTATGTCATTCGATTCCTATCTGGAGTTGGCATCTTCTGTAATTTTTTCATATTTTTCTAACAATTATATTTTCAGTTATTAATTAAAAATCGAAAGGCGTATCGATTAAGACAACGACTTTTTGTTGAAACAGAAAGGCGCATAGTGGGCGCATAAGCGAACTTTATGTAGCAGTAACACTCTACTGCCGCGTCATATAGGCGTACGTACATACGGCTGACAATTTTTCCCACATCACTTAAAAATTGTCAAATCATAAAGGCGTATGCGTATACGTCCTATAAAATTCCGAATTTTGCTTAATTTGTGTCGAGACACAGGGGCGTATCCACATGCGACGACACATCGCTATCCCTTTCCATCATAGCGCGGGGGCATTTACCGTCTCGTCACTCATTCAATGCGCCGAGCGTCGCGAACCAGAGCAGACGCGTAAAAAGTTGAAGCTATCAACGTGGTTCTGAGATACCTACGAGAAACATTATGAAGAGAAGAAAAGACCAAATATTAACTTTAGCACTCCTGAGTGATGGTAAGTTATTTGCATTATCTTCGTAAATTTACTTGGTAATTCCTATTTTATCTGACAGGCGAGTAGGTACTATTAATATTGTTAACCCACTAGGTAGGTACTTGAGACAGTTGTTCTTGACACATGTTAAGACTTGCCGCAATTTTTTGACAGACGCTAATAATATAGGTTAGACACAATTTAAATACATACGTACAAAACAGTGAAGTTAAGTACCTAGGTACGTAGTGAAGTACGGAAAAGTTCAATAATCTGTTTGTTCGCCATGTTCCTATCTAGCATGTTGTATTAAATTGTGTTTAAGCTGTACTTAACGACTTTCAAAGGTATTTTGCAAGGGATTGAGTTTACCGGGGTTTAAAAAGCTTGTTAATTGCGAATTGACTTGTAAGAACAAGGTCACGGTGTTGAGTTTTGTCTAATGGATTTTTTCACTTGATGTCGAACTGCACCATGTCGTATAGCCTCGCTTGACGTCGAATCTACAAACTCGCTTATAGTTATTTGATTTTGACGACCTCTGTGGCGCAGTGGTTAGTGCATCTGCGTACCGTGGGAGAGGTTCCGGGTTCGAATCCCGACTAGGGACAAAAAAAAGAAACCCAGGTCTTGGATGTTTACATGATTGTGACGTCGCTGTTTCTGGGTCCCACGACACAGGGTATCCTAGTGTGGGGCCAGCAGCAATGTATGTGCCTGTATGTAAATGTTATGTTATTTTACTGATTCGATGTCGCAACTATTGGACGTGGTGCGATTCGACATCAAGAGAACAAATCTACAAAGATTTGTACCCCACTTCTGGTTTTGTTTCTCCAAGTTACGACTCTCACAATTTAGTACTTAAGCAAACTTAACGTATTATTATGTTATTTGAAGTACCAATGAGATCTTTACCTCCAATAAATTTTCGACTATCATAGAAAGATTTGTTATAAAGGTAATTTTCATATTATTTATTTAAGGTACTCGAAAGGATTATGAAAATTTGCCAATTCAAGATCAAGATGGTCCGAGAGGGCCCTGTGAACGACAAACTGAAAGGTCACACACGCCTCCTGATCCAGACATACTTGGAGAGACTCCAACCCATAGGCGACCAAAAATGCAAAAGACTGAGTCCAATACGAACCCAACATTGCCACCACGAATGGTCCGTGGCGAGTCACCACTCACGGAGTACCAAGAACAAGTTGCAGCAGATATGAACAACCTCAACGTCACCATAGATGACGGAAATGCTACAGACATTCCACTATATGCGGATTCTGGGCCATTATCGGCAACCATCGATGTAGGAGACGACGAACAAATACAACCTGGAAATGTCAGCGAACTTTCTCCACTTTTTCCAATAACAATCAGAGGTTTTGCCACAGACGTTCGATTGTTTTCTGATTCGGGGCCATTATCGGTATTTGCAACAGTCGATGTAGGAGACGACGAGAAAATACAACTTGAAAATGTGACTGGGCTAACTCCTCTTTTTACACCGATACAATCAGTGCAACCTTTATCTAGTCCAAGCATTATTGGACCATCTAACCCTGCATCTAACATGATTGAGCACGTCTCCGCAGAAGACTCTGATGATTCTGTGGCAGATCCACACTACGTTCCTTTAGAGACCAGAAATCAGCTATCTCCAGAGTCATCAACCTCTTCTGCACAAGAGGAGCATCTTGTCGGCAGTGTAGATCCTCCACGCTCTATTCAAATAGAAGCTATATCATCTGTTAACCCAGATATATCCCACCAACAAGAGGCTTTGACGCAGCCATCGCGCAGAAATAAAAGAAAGAAATCGGAATATTGGAAGTGCAATGTAAGAAAAGCAAATAGAAATAAGGGCTTAGAATATACAGATGCTACAGGAAATACCAAATCCGCTAGAAAATGTAAGACTATTAATGTTCCATGCAAATGCAAAAAAGGCTGCCACACAAATTTCGATGATAAAACTAAACAAAGTATTTTTAATTCATACTGGGCATTGGGTAGTGTTGAGCGTCAGAGAGACTTCATAGGTAAGAATGTGACCAAAAAAACACCAACAGAATCTCGTGTTCCATGTTCCAAACGTAAATTCACACATATTTACAGTTTTTCTGTAAATAACAACATTATCGATGTGTGCCAACATTTTTTCCTGAATACGTTGAATATCAGTGAAAAAACTGTTCGAACAGCCTTGAAAAAGGCATATAGTGGCGTAGGACAAATTCAATCTCCAGACAAGCGTGGACGACATCCACCTGGAATTAAGCACACCGATGACCGGATACAGTTTGCTGATCGTCACATTGACTCGTTTCCAGTTGTACCATCACACTGGTGTCGGAAGGATTCGAAGAAGGTTTATTTGGAGTCCATGCTGAACAAAGAAAAAATGTATGATTAATTGTAATGTAAAAATGTAAATTTGCAAGACGGCATACAAAGAATTGGTGATAAAGAAGAATATTGGTTTTTTAAGGCCTAAGAAAGATCTATGCTGGTGTCACAAATTTGAAGACCTTTCTGAAGAGGAACAATTAACAAGGATGGAGGAGTTTGAAGAACATGTAAATAGAAAGGATTATGCCAAAGCCGAAAAAAAAAATGACATTGCTAGAGCGAAAGCTAATAAAAAGATCCATGTCTGCACCTTCGATTTTGAAGCAGTTTTATACTGTCCCTTAGTGTTAGGTAAACCCGTGTTTTACAAAAGGAAATTGGGCAACATGAATTTCACTGTCCACAATGCAGCGAACAGGCAAGGATATTGCTATTTTTGGCAAGAATATGAAGGGAACAGAGGCTCAAATGAAGTCTCCACATGCTTGTCTCGTTATATTACCAATCTCAGAGACGTGGATCACCTAATTCTGTATTCCGATTGCTGCCCTGGACAAAACAGAAATTCTATTGTACTGACAATGCTCACAAACATCATGATGTCATCGGATAATACCATAAAAACTATTGACTACAAATTCCTTGAACCGGGACATACTCACATGGAGTGTGACAACATGCATTCTACGATAGAGCGGGCATCGGAATACGCAAAAATATTTATTCCAGAAGACTGGGTAAATGTCGTACGCTTAGCCCGTAAAGATAATCCTTATGAAGTCAATGTTATGGAACATACGGATTTCCTGGACTTCAAACCAATGCGTGACGCATTGTTCCCTGCTAAGATTAAGTCTACTGATGGACATTTTCTGAAATGGTCTGATGTCAGATTGTTGCAACTAAAAAAAAATGTTCCAGGGTCCGTTTTTTTTAGTCAAGAATACTGGGAAGATTTCAAAGAAGTCAAGTATCGAAACAGACTCGGGACAAGACGTTCACAAATTTCCGAACCATTGATTCCAAAGCTGTACCCGGAACAAATTATGCTAAAAGCTGTAAAGCATAAAGATTTGATGGCAATGTGCCAAGATGGGACAATTCCCAAAACTTACCACAGCTATTACAAAAACCTGCCTGTTGTGGTAAACAACGCAGACAGGACAGCAAATGACGATGCCGACGATGAGTTAGCACTGGCAGCCACCAGGCAATCGTATTTGAGGCGTCGTCCTTTGAGGATGTGATTAGGGAGAGAATATAGCGACTTATTATTTACGAGTCATTTATAGAATTTTTTACTCAAATATTATCTGAACTAAGCTACCAAATATTTATGGTTATTTTATGATTATAATGTTTGCTATTGTTAAGTTTATGATGAAAGAGTTTCGACATTTGTTAAAGTAGGTATATTTTGTGATTCATGCTGATCTTATTTTATTTTGATTACGTTTGTGATACTTCTGAAGTACCTTATATACTATGTGTCGTCTAATGAATATTTACAGTTAAATACACTAATATTGATTATTATTTAAGTGTTAATGTCTCATACCCTGAGAGTATTTCACATTATAATAAATATCTGATTTGGTTAATATTTGATAAATATTTGTGGCTGAGCTGTACCACTTTTAGTTGTGTGTATTTGGCATTATTAATTTTATAATGATTGTTTGTTATGATAAAATTATATTTCGTGTTAATTGTGATCTCAAATTGAAATAAATATATCTGTAAGACCTTCCAATAAATACCAAGGACGTCTATCGTGTTTTACTTGAACTATTTTCTCTTTTAAAGAATTAAAAATATATTCTGTTAGCTGTATAAATGTTCTTAAAGTGGCCCAATCCCAATATTTGTGTCAAATCATAAGGACGTATAAAATACCATTCCAAATACCAAAATTCGAAAAATATAGACAAAATAATATTTTCGGATAAATGTTACTGTGTGATTAATTGTAGATAAAACATGATATTTCTGGAGGCCTATATGATGGTGTAAGTTATCAAAATAAAAAGTTTTTTTATACGCCTGTTTTTCGTTTGCACTTTATGATCTAAATAATACTAAAAATGAGTATTTTTTGTCAAGTCACATAGGCGTACGTACTAAAAACTGACCTTAGAGCTTATATAGGACAAAAATAATATTAGGGCATAAATCAAGGTCGCCTTGTTAAGCTGTATGCCAAGTTTTAGCACGCTAGCTTTATTACATACGAAGTTATTCAGTTTTTTGTCTCTCCTGAAAAGTAGCGGTTTGGGCATACGCCCCTATGATATGAAGCCCGCGATATGGATGGAATGAAATCTTTCCCGAGCCCGGATCCTTCGTACTAGAATCGTCAAATGAATATAGCTTAGTAGTCAATAAGTCATCCTTTATTACACAAGTCCTACTTTAAACTTTATCACACATACACACACACACACACACACACACACACACACACATAGAAATCATTCAGAAAACACAAAGTTTACAAAGTAAAAAGCATGTGGTTAGCACATGTCAACTCTTCGCGCGCACTACAAACTCCAACATTCCTGCATCGCGCAATCAAAGTGTTTCAATTACATATCATAAATATAACGACTAACAACAGTTGGACCGGCCGTCCCTAAGCATACAATCTGTCTAGCGGATAATTTCCCTTTATAGTGGAAGAGCACGATCACCCGCTATTCTCTATAAGCATGTTAAGGTTAAAAAAAAAACGAAATATTTTGTTAAGATTATATGTTTTCGTAATTTCGTCTTAAAAAATTAAAGCTAAGATTTATTTTGTTGTATCTAACGGATTTTTAATTTTGTTAATAGGTTAGTCAACGATAATCTTATAAAACATTTTCACATTACAACCGTTTTAATTTTATAAGGATGCATACCACACGATCAATTACTATAAGGGGCTTATCATATTGAGGGTGTAACAATTTGTACCATTTCAACCAGTACCTATTTATGTTAAACAATGTTAGAGCTCACTGAAGGGTCAAATTGGATGATTTCCGCTCAAAAAGGAACATCTGGCAATGTTGCATATTTGACAGTTAATTGCGTTACAAGATCATTTTGGTTTTACTATGAAATTTTTAAACAATACACGCAGTAATAAAAAAACTACTTCCTGCTCGCTCACACAGATAAATAGCACTAATGTGTGAGCGAAAAGCAAAATAATTCATTACTCTTCGACTGTGAAATCAGCAGAAGAAATAATTGTAGCCACAGACTACATAAACCACAGATTAGAGAGAGATATAAAATAATCTAAAAAAAAATCTTTATAACCTCAAAAACGAAAATAAGTTTTTCTTTGTTATACTAAAAAACTTTAGGTATGTAGCACATTTATCATAAATCATCAGAACACAGAAGTTCACCATGTCTGGAACATTGTTTCGTAAGTCTCCCAATCCATTTTAATATTACAACAATGATAAATATTAAAAAACAATGATAAATGTCGATCTCATTATTTCAGGATCCCTGATCAACACTTCTCTATCATTTTACAAAGCAAACGCAACAAATGTGGTACGTTTCCGAAGTTCCTAATACTATACTCTGTGACTGAATCCGATATTTCAGAAGCAACTTTACCAATTAGCTAAGCTTTTTTTATCCAGTTTGACATTCGAAGTCCCAAGTCCCTAACCCTTATTTGTATTTATAAACATTACTCAGAGAACCGGCGTGCGTGCATGCAACGACTTATGAATGTTGATGAAGCGAAGGTGATCTGTCAGGATCGTGGCAAGTGGCAGTCCCTGGTCTCTGCCTACCCCTCTGGGATACAGGCGTGAGGTTATGTATGTATGTACACAGAGAAGCTGTGGTAGCGCAACTGTAGAATGCTTGCATAATTTTGGCATTTTGTAATACAGTGGAGCGTCGATTATCCGAACTAATTGGGGGACATGGGTGTTCGGAAAATCGGTACTTAGAAAAACGAAAATTGGTGCAGCACTTATGTTTTCCCCTATTATTGTGAGACATTTGAGTAATGCTTTGGCATTTAGGGTTGTTAATGGCAATCATGATATCTTATTAGGTTTACATATATGGCAACTGATGTATTTGGTTTTAAGATGATTTGAGAAAAGATGGTCAGAGTGGAGTTTTTTTTTCTGCTGCCTTTTTCTCCACTACAATACGGCCCGAAGGCGGCGGCTTACATTTTACATTGTACATTGACATTCAGCAAAGAGAAATGTAAATTCTTTACATTGAAATAAAATTATTTGAATTTCAATTTTGAATTTGGTATTTTCGGATAATTGAACTACCTATATATTGATTAAGCCGTACATATTTACGTACCATAAATGAAAACCATGTTACATTTTACATTTATATCTTTAATGACAAAGAGGAAATAAACAAAAAAAGTGCAGAAAATCTTGTAGTAAATCTTGTTTTTACTAATTACAATTCACGCTTAAAAAAAACTTGAATCTTCGTCTGTTCGGATAAGCGGTCATTCGGTTAAGCGACGCTCAGATAATCAACACTCTACTGTAACAATTTTTTCCAATATATAAAAGTTTTGTTGTAGCCAGTGGTGTATCTGTTAGGAAAATCCGGGGGAGCCTGGCTCCTAAAAAGATGTGGTCTCTCATAATGTTTCTCAATGCATGTATGCAACTAATCTCAGGTATAATTATAAATTCTACAGAGGACCCTGCACACTGCCACTGTGAGCTATGCGGCTCGCAAAGGCACCAGAGCAAAGGCACGGGCAAAGAAGATTAAAGTGGAAGTCACCAAAGTTGGCTTCATACCTCACAACCAACGAGGGAAGGACAAGTAAGTTGTAAATATTATTCTCTTTTGAGGATGATGGTGTTCAATCTTTTTCAGCTGCTCAGGAGAGTTTAGAGGAACACAGTAAAGAAATCTGAGTATCTAATAGTATCTAATGACCTCTGCGGCGTAGCGGCAGCACGTCAGTCTACCATGCAAGAGGTCCCGGGTTTGAATCCCCGCTGGGAGCAAAAGAAGAAAACCCCAGGTCTTGGATAAGAAAACCCCAGGTCTTGGATACACATGTTTACATGTTTTACATGTTTTGGATGTCGTTGTTTCTGGTTCCCACGACACAGGGTATCCTAGTGTGGGGCCAGAAGCAATGTATGTGCTTGTATGTAAATGTTATGTGATGTAATATGTTCAAATACCTAGTTCAGCTCTTAAAATCGGCAAGTGTTGATTAAGGCCATGCTCTCTCTCTCTAACCTTTCTGCGATGCAGGAAGAGACTCATGCCCCTACAGTGGGGGCATATAAAGGGATGGTATCATCATCATCCCTCTCTGAGAGAAGCAGAGAAGGCCTGTAAACTGCGGTTGGATGTAAAGACTGCTTCTTATATTATTCGCTAGTACCATTACAATCCAATTAAATATAATCTATAATATAAAATGATGCCCAATGATGGGACAACCTTGCGCTATGGCGCTCTTTAGGGGAGGGCTATGTCCAGCAGTGGACTAATATAGCCTGAAGAAGAAGAAGAAGATGATATAAAAATGAATCGCTGAATTTTTGAACTAAAACTTTCGTAAGCACAACACATTGTAGACTCCTGGTCAGACACTTCTGATATAACAACACCCGTTAGTAGATCCGGACTAAAAGTCTACAGAATCGCTGTATTTTTTCGTATGCGCAAATCTCGAGAGCAGCCGAACTGATTTCGCTAATTCTTTTTTTACAATATTCCTTGAAGTGCGATGATGGTTCTTACGGAGAGAACAATAAAAAAAATTAAGAATCGACTGTTAGACGGTACGAAGTTCTCTGGGGCAGCTAGTAAAAAATAATATATGTACCTAATAAATATTTATTTCAGATAACCTTAGTCCATTTGGTTAATAGGCACAAACATACAACCAGTTTGGTCAGTAGGCGTAATAATTATGTATCAAATCAGTAAATATTTATTATTAAACATTGCTTTAAAAAACTATCATTCCCACATTATTCCTTGTAACATATTATTATCCTCTCCTATTCTATTAAAACATTTTCTAGTAAAAGTTCTCCATTCTGGATTCACGGATTTTATTAATCACTTTTATTTATTGAAAACTAACAAGTGATGCAAAACAAAATTTTGTGAAAATGAAATTAAATGAAAAGGTTTTATTGAAAGTAGCGCAGAAACTGCGGCTTAATGAATGTTACAATTCAAAGTAATTGTAATGTTTGTGTCAATTTCAAAATGTAGATATTTTTGGAGAAAAAATGGACAAAGAAACTCCAAACTTAGTCTTTTCAAAGTTCTTAATTAACATAGTCAACATAATTATTATGAAACATAGAACTCATGCTTTGTACTGCATTTAATTCCAGACCTCATTGTCATCATTATTTAGATGTTATAGTAGCACTTTTGGCACAAAGTTTGCTTAACATATTTTTTTAACCGTATCTTGTAATTCTTATTTCCCCCTGCACTTCCAGGAACATAAAATCATCAGTCGACAAGCACCTGGGTGACTCAGGCAAGGTGATGGCAAAGGATGATGTGTATCCGATGCGCTACTACCGCTGGCCTGTCTATTCGGCTGAAGAGGCAGTAAAGTGCCACCAAGAGACACACCACCCCACAATGTTCAATGTACCGGATGCACTGGTGTATGCGGTAGTTGAGCTGAACATGGAAGCGGTTAAGAAGGTGGGTAATTTGTATCTTATTTTCTAATGGTTCTGAAGAGAGGTCTGATACTTCACATACTCCCTCCCTTTGTAATTTCCATTTTGTGTACAAAAAAATTTTTCTATCTATCTATCCACTACTGTGGAGACCTGCTTATCTTGCTTATAAGATCAAGTGCAGATTTTGGTATCAAATGATACCAAAAAAAATGTATATATATTTTTGTATATCATATAAATAAATTTATAAATTTGGCCCTTTACAGCATGAAATTTAAATTAATATAAAAACATAATTATAATCGTAACACAGTTATAAATCAGCAATCTGAGAATTTTTAATATGTCTTAAAAATTTAACTTGAGTATGGATCTAAAATCAAAGTCAAAATATTTTATCACACTAATCGCATCACATCAAACTAATCGTATAAAGGCGAAAGTTTGCGAATGTGTTTGTTTGTTACTTCTTCTCGTCTAAACGGCTGGAGCGATTTTAATAAAATTTGGTATGGAATTAGCTGACACCCTAGTCTATGTGTTAAAGGCTACGTTTTACTGCGGGAAAATATCTTTTACTGATAAAATACACAATTTATTTTCCCTAATAAACCGCGGGGCACATCTAGTTTGTGGTATATGACGATCTGCCATTAGAATTACTCCTCTACACATATTGTCTTCTAGAACCGTTTCCTTGACAACTTCACTCGCATGTCGCTGCTACCACACGGGTTCCCGCGGGACGAGGAGCGCTCGATTCTAGCCTTCTGCAAGGGACAAGAGATGATTAAGGAGGCCACGGAAGCTGGAGCTACGACCGTCGGCGGTGTTGAGATCGTGAAGAAAATTCAGGTTGGTACAAGTACTCTTCAATTTTGTAGTGTCTTCTGTAGGGGACTGGATTTTATTAGGAGGCCACAGAAGCTGGTAATGTCTTCTGCTGTGTTGAGATTGTGAAGTAGATAAAGCTGCATCTACTTCACAATCTCAACACAGCAGGTTCAACTAATCCTCAGTCTTAGAGTGTTTTCTGCAAGGGATTGGATTTAGGACGCCTCTGAAGCTGAGCTACGACTGTCAGCGATGTAGAGATTTTGAATGAGATTCAGATTGTTTAAACTACTCTTCAGCCTAAGAGAATGGAAGGAATGGTTGCTGATTTAGGAGGCTTCAAGAGCCGGGGCTACGTCCATCGGCGTTGTGGACTTTTTGAAGATTCAAGTCGGTTCAACTACAACCCAGCCTAGGCTAGGCAAGCAAACTTCTCCCCATAAATCTGTCTGACAGTAATTTGCAAGTTTAGTAGTAAGGGTCAATCTGTCACAAACGTTCTTGTTGCGTTGTTTGTAAGTTTCGAATAAACTGTCGGTTAATTCGACGTTATTTGGGGTTTACAAAATATCGAAAATCCACTAACGAAATAGTTATTATTAAAATTTCCAGGAAGGCGAAATCAAGCTAGCTGACTACGATTTCGTCATCGCCCACCCGAATATCCTCACTGAGCTGGTGCCGATCCGAGGCCTAATGAAGAGGCGCTTCCCCAACGTACGAGCTGGCACCCTGGAAGCGGACATCCCTGGCCTGGTGAAGAAACTCGCCAAAGGAGTCCAGTACAAGGCTGTGAAGGACGAGCATCAGCAAAATTTCGCGTCTGTGGAGGTGGCAGTTGGGCGGGTAAGTGGGATTTTAGTCAATTTTCTTTTGTAAATAATGTTATTTTGCCTGACAAGTAACTTGAACAAATTTTAATTTTGTTTATTCAGGAAACCAACCAACTTTACAATGTAACATACTTATTATAATAGACAAACTTAATAGCAAATTATAGGTTACCAATGACTTTAAAAATCTATTTAGAGGCTAAAAAATCCACACATACAGCGACTCAAACCCGCGACCTCTGGCTAACCGTGCCAGCGCTCTCCCAACTGAGCTAACGGGTGACTACCCGGCATCCGTGAAATTTCGAACCTCTTTACAATACTCTCTGTATTACATACTGGCTGAAGTAATTTACATCACTTGCAGCCCCGAGTACCTACCTACTTTGCAGTTAGGTTTTTACAGCTCAGCTGGGAGAGCGCTGGCACGGTAGCCGGGGTTCGAGTCCCGGCATGGGTGGAATTTTTAGCCTCTAAATAAGTTTTTAAAAATTGTCCTTAGCACGGGTTAGTGCATTAAAAAGAATATAAATGACTTTAAACTTAGCATGAATGTATTTCGTGTCTAACTGCCGGCGAAAGCGGGATGTGATATCTGGACAAAGTAGGTGGGAACTCTTTGGTAAAAAAGAATGATGAACCTCTATCCTTAAGGCGCTTTGGGGTACTAACTAGCGCCGCCAATGAATTAATATCATAATTTGTTTTATAGTACGTGTTTTTTAAAGTAGACATCAAAAACCTTATTGTCTGTAATAACTATTTTTAGAACCTATAGTGAGAACCTAGGATCAACCATCAAGGACTTTTAATCGATTTCCCGTATAAACGGCCGTTTTAAGCCGAAATCGATTTAAGTCTTAGGATATTGATATTACGTTCTATGCAGTAGGCATGTGCTAAAAATAGTTATTCCAGATATTAAGATTTTTGTAAAAAAAAGTATTATAAAACAAGTTATGATTTTTATTCTATTGGTGGCGCTAGTTGGCACCCCAAGCGCCTTAACTTTCGCGCCGACCTCCTCGGCATTGGCATTGCTATTTTGTACATTGCTCCAAAATAATTATGGGAATTCGGTTATGATGTTTTTTTTATCGTCCTTAATATATATTTTATTATTTCACACCTTTAACATTGAAACTATTAAATCATGTCCTCGCTGCACGTTACCGCGATAAATGTCGCGTAGCAACATCTTGCTATATGCAGTGAAATAAAGCGAGATGGCATTGATCGATAGGAAGATACAAAAAAGCACTGAAGGCGACTTTTCTAAATTGAGGCGCTTTAGGATGCTGACTATAAGGTCTATAAGAAACTATTTTCTCTAAGAAACTCCTTAAAATTCCTTGCATATCCTTAAAACTCTTGTCACCAAAAATGGCTTAAACTCTTTGATAAACGGGGTTATTATGCAACAAAGAGGTTTAAAACTCTTTGCATAGCAAAGAGGTAAGCAAAAGATTGAACTCATTGCTGAAGAAACTTTTTGGTGAACAAAGAGGTTCAAAACTTCTTGCTTGGAAAAGAATGTTGGCCATTGTTGGATAGCAATGATGGATTGAACTCCTTGCTGGACAAATTTGTTATTCAACAAAGTAGTTTAAAACACCTTACATAGCAAAGAGGTTAGCATAGGCTTGAACTCGTAGAGGGAGTAATATCTACGCTTGAACTTAATTATTTTATACTGAACCTTTTGTGTTTCAGCTAAATATGGAGGCAAAAGATGTGGCAGAGAATATTGCTGCATTACTCAGAGACATTCAGGCTGCCCGCCCGAAGAGAGATGGACTGTTTATTACAAAGTAGGTACAATTGGTACATACTATAGTTTACCCTAAGAATGCTGATAATGTTTCATTTGTGATTGCCTCATTGACCTAGCAATATCTTGTCTGATTAACATACCAGAGGTCGTAGGTTCGATTCCTACCGCAGGCCGCTGTCGAAACATCACTGTTCGAAACGTCGAGGTAAAATAGCAATAAATTACTACGCGATTAAGCCCCGAAAATATTCTAACTATGCGTACAAGTCGCGAAAGTTTAAAATATGTTAAATACTTACATAGTTTTTCAATAGAATTATAAGCACGACAATGTTTGTTATTTGCCTCAATTTGGTAGTCTACAAAGCAATAGCAGTACAATGTCATTCTAGGGTAAAACCCGCGCAAATTAAATAGGCATCTCTCGCGAAGAAGATCCTCGAGAAGGCCGAGTTAAGTACACAAGTATTTTGTACTACGTGTATAGAGCCGTTTTTTACTGCTGCTCCGACTCTCCAAGGTTTGCTGGATGAAATCTCTTACAGAGATAAACTCGCCTTTGTACATGTTGTTTCTTATGTAATGTCCTGTTTAATGTTTCGTGTGCATTAAAGAATAATAATAGTAATAATAAGAAGCATGGGTTACACCATTGCATTACTATTGGTTAGTAGACTATCGATAGTGTGAATGAAACGACCATTACCAGACTAATATGACTCTATTAAACAATAGAGACTCGCCCCCCCCGGTTCTACGCTTTGCGTCGCATTATTATATTTTTTAAATGTTATTACCCGGCTGCTCCGAAAGTACGGTTTTTTTAATGTAGTGCTTAATGTAGTATTTGCTTATTACAGATGCTTCCTGGTGAGTAGCCCTTCGAGAGAAAAGCTCAAGATTGATCCGTTTGTATTTGTGGAACGCACGTTGTCTTCCGAAGCGCAAAATGAAAGTGATGACGAAGACGAAAAAGCGGCAGCTACAGCGTGATAAGTAAATTTTTAAATTTAGTGTAGATCTAATGTAAACATGTTACAAATAAATATTGAAATACCTAATTTTTTGTCTGATTCATTACTATTAAAGAGATTCCTGCTGACCTCCTGATCGTGTTGGGTGATCATGATCAACTGTGGATCAACAACTGTTCAAAATATCTTGAACGCATCCGTAACAAAGTGTAATGTCACGTTCAAAAACGAAACGTCTACTACGTTGGCTGGCTGTCAAATAATTTTTCGATGAACGAGAGTGGGGCGTAAAATAATCCGCCATTTTGTCTCAATATTATTCGGGAAATAAAAATTCTAAACCCGAATATATCTTGATAATCCTGCGTCCTAAGTGATTTTTTATAAACAGTGCAGTGTTTCAGAACCTGTGATATTTTTGTGCCCGACAATTTTTTTGTTTACGTTCCTGTTTGACGTTTTATTGCTGGCCGATTTTGACGTCGAATTGAATAGAGAGCTTTAGATAAATCAAAATGGGCACAAGAGAGGACGAATATGATTATTTGTTCAAAGGTAATGCATACGTTTTACTTATAAATCTGCCCGCTTTTATACAACTCGACGAAATTAGCGTCGTAATGTACAGTTACACTACCCTTTGTTTCGTATTACTACATGACGTAGAAATACCTTAGTTCGCTGATTTCTCCTGCTTGTTTTCTATTTATTAAGTTTAATTCACCAATTCCTTTATCTAAGCATTGCAATAGTGCATCTGGGGCCGAGGGTTCCATGTAGAGCTTAGCCATAGCTACCCCATCAGCTGATTGATAAAAAAACAATCGATTTCACATATCTTTTGACCCGTGAGTCACCTCGCGAGTCATGTAGATGAACTAATGCTCTAAAATGCCTAGACAAAGCCTTTTGTAACTAAGGAACATCTTTGTTTTCTCAGGAAACTGTGTATAGACGAAGTTTCATTGATGTGCTATCTCTTTGTTTGCAGTGGTCCTCATAGGGGATTCGGGAGTCGGGAAGAGTAGTCTTCTCTCACGTTTCACTAGAAATGAATTCAATTTAGAGTCAAAATCCACAATTGGTGTGGAATTTGCGACAAGAAGTATAGAGGTATGTTATGAAAATTGATTGTATGTTTGCTGCATTGGTGGAATGTATCACATTGTATTTTTTATCTGCCTCTGAGTGTTCATTGTTGTCTGCCTAAGGTTTCTAAGTTTCCATTTCTATTATGCAAGTAAAATCGAAAGTATTATGTAGGTAATGAGGATTTCAGTCTAATGTACTAATTACACGTCAAAAGTTACATACAAATATCTAAAATTAACATAAATTTGAAACTGATTACATCACTTGTCAGATTTGGTTACAAAATTATGAGTACACAATCACAATTAACATTTTGTTATCTTACCTTAGAGCCATTACAAACTTTGTGATAGTGACCAACTAGATAAAAAAAGTAATGGGGAACTTGCAGACTAATTTTGAGAAATTATGATGATTATTTAATAGTAACAGCTTTAAAAATTGCATTCTTGAACGATTTATTCCAAATTTAGTTTACATACTATTTAAATTTGAAGTTATGTAAATTGCAACATAATTTAAAAATCCAATTGGCTCGAAGTAGCAAGTGTTTTTTAAATTGTTTTCAATTGCTCTACACAGGGTATTCTAGAGATGATGATAATGGCTTTATGCTACTCAGTAATACAAACTAATTTTACTATGGACAAACTGACAATAATATCAGCTATATATTGGCTAAACTAAGTAGCAATTTACAATGGAACAGATAACATAACATAACATTTACATACAAGCACATACATTGCTTCTGGCCCCACACTAGGATGCCCTGTGTCGTGGGAACCAGAAACAACGACATCACAAACATGTAAACATCCAAGACCTGGGCTTTTTTTTCCCCAGCGGGGTTTCGAACCTGGGACCTCTTGCATGGTAGTCAGACGCGCTACCGCTACACCACAGAGGTCGTTATGATGATATATTTTATATAATTTTTTGGACAATAAGAGTTGAATAACCCCATTACATTACACTGGACCTTTTCTATTGCCCCAAAACAATTAATGGTAAACACAGTGAATATATTTTTGTCTCCAAAACATAGGTTAGCTGGTAGATAATGCTAAGTGGCATGAGATGGCCTATGTCCATAATTTTTACGCTGTAAAGAATTTTAATAATAATAATAATGTATTGGTAGGTTTGATTACCAAGGGACTCATACACAGCAAACAAAATAAGGAGCTCTGAAAATTACTTTCAATATGAATATAAAATATTAGTAATATTTATATTGAGACCCATGTCCCAGCAGTGGGGACATACAAAGATTAATATCGATATTGATTACTAATATACAAATATTATTAATCGTCCCTGACCAAGTGTTCCATTGAGAACTTGAAATGGAGTATAATAAATAAATTTATTTATAATTTTATAAATTAGAATATAATTTTACATCAACACCATAAACGCAACGTAACATAAACTCACACATGTTTCGCAGAGGGGTAGGCAAAGACGAGGGACTGCCACATGCTTATCACCATCAAGATTCATCAGTTGTTGCATGCATGCACTCCCCATACATTTTAAAACGTTATTTGTGTGAACCACATGTTTCAGTTAGGCTCTGTTAGCTGTGAATGTGTTTACTGTTTACTGCATCATCTATGCCACACACAACAGGTGTAGTCTACATTTCTCATGACCAACAATCTATTAATATTTTGTATTATCAACCCATCAGGTCCAAATTAGTTTCAATTGGGCAAAGCGTTCACCAATTAACTAGTTATTCTATCATTTAGACAGAGACCTACTTTGATACAGTATTATTTAATGTACTCTGTGTGAGTATTATTTATTGTGTATTGCACAAAGTCTGGCTTACAATGTAAAATTTTTAGTTATAATAATTTACTATTAACTTATTTACTATTAAATTTTCAATTGGTAAAGCTAAGTTAACAACAAATGCCTTCAATGAAAGACAGCTTACAGACAACCAAACAACCTGATAATGGCAAAAGCTGATGGCATATGAACAACTACAATAAAGAAAAAAATTTAATTTTAGCCAAAATTCTTTTTCGGTTCAAAGAAATTTCTATAAATGTATTTCAATGATTTTATTCGTACAACAAACCATTAGGGCCCAGATTTGTATTTTTCGATATCAACCCTTGTATGTTCCCACTGCTGGGGCACGGGTCTCTTCCTGCGTTGCAGGAAGGTTAGGCCATACTCCACCACGGTGGCCAAGTCTGGGTTGATGGAGGATTGATGATGATGGTGATGATGATGGAAGACAGTGGCGAGCTTTACTGTCAGAAGTTATCAAGCTGCCCTGCCTCCGACTTGGCTTAACAACTGTCATTACATGACAGCCTGCAACAACAGCTTACCGTGCCTTGCGAAGCACGGAAGCGCACGGAAAAAATGCCACTAGCGGTAGTCACGGCGTGGTCACCCATCCTGCACCTGACAGCGCCTGCTGTTGCTTAACTCAAGTGATTAATTCCAATCACTCGGTTCGACTAGGCCACGAGCGCTTCCAATCTACCCTTCTCCAATCACCCTAGACGAATCTAGTGATTGGAATCAATCACTTGAGCAACTTGAGTGATTGGAAAATCACTCGGTTCAGCTAGGCAATGCGCGCTTCCTTTGTTCTTTTAATATAGTTTAATTGTCCCTTTTCTGGTTAAACAGACTTGTAGTCTCTCTTAAAATATCTGCAAAAATTATGCCTAATATTAACAAGGTTAAGCCACAGTTATTAGTAAAATTAAATTAGTCTTAATTACCTGAAACCCAAATTTTGCATTAAGTTAGAGTAAAATGTGTTTCATCCCATACACCTTTCGCATAATATGCTCAGGTTTCTGAATTAAAATCCAGAAAGTTGTTAATTCCGAGTGAATGTTCTACTTCAACGATAAGAAATTAAACTGAATTAATGGGAACTTCTGTGGCTCTCAAATTAGGCGACGCTTGTTTATTCAAAGGATTTTATTATGGTTACTTCTGAAAGCAGCAAGATCATTATCTCCAATCATCATGTAATACATTGCCCACTCAACTGACATAATACATGCAAGGTTGATGCAATAAATAGCGAACAGAAAGTCTTCTCTACACAAGGTCTTAGAAAGGGCCAGTGATATAAGGGGTTTATTATACTTGTGTTTGTATATGAAATGAAATAAAAAGGTTTTATTCAAAGTAGCACAGAAACTGCGGCTTAATGAATGTTACAATTCAAACTAGGTGACAATTCAAACAAAAAATTTGATCCATACAAAATATTTATATTGGCATGAGTAAGTTATTTTATAAGGTTAACACGAGCAGTAGACATAATTAAAACTGTTTTTATACGGATTTATGCTCGTTTATTACATTTTTACAATTTTCCAACGTTTCGGCACTTTTTCAGGTGCCGTGGTCCCGGATGACTCACCTCACGGATCAGTCATCCGGGACCACGGCACCTGAAAAAGTGCCGAAACGTTGGAAAATTGTAAAAAATGTAATAAACGAGCATAAATCCGTATAAAAACAATTTTAATTATGAGTAAGTTAGCAGATTTTTTTTCTTTTATATTTCAGAGATGCTTATGAGAGTTCTTATGAAAATAATAAAAATAGTTGTTTATATTGATGCATAGTGCGTAATCCCTCTTGGTTTAACCAGAGATTTCTATAACACCCTGAAAGAAGAGACAATGTTTTTTTTTAATAAGCTATAACAATATGACGATTTTATGAACTTCTATATAGGCTGAAGTAACATGAGTGCCTACCACGGACAGCATATAATAGTATAAAAATTTAATACTGCTGAATATTGCCCACTTTCACTTAGGTACCTTACTAAATGAATGACATTAATAATATAAAGCCTTTATTTCGAAAACATAATATAAACAGTGGTTTCAATTTTAAACATTAAATTAAATCTCTGATTTCGAAGTGCCTCTTGGCAAAGGCCTCCTCCAACTCCCTCCAGTGGCAGCGGTCTTGCGCTGCTCTTGTCCAGAATGGGCCAGCTGTTTGTTTTATTTCATCGACCCATCTCCTTTTCTGTCTTCCTCTTTTTCTGACCCCGTCTCTTGGATACCACAGTGTGATTGCTTGGCTCCATTTTTCGACTTTAGATCTTAGCATGTGTCCAGTCCATCTCCATTTTTGCTTGTCGATTCTAACTATAATGTCCGTGAGTTTGGTCTTGTTTCTTATGTAACCTTGTCTTTGAGTTTCAACCCTAGCATGCTTCTTTCCATTCCTCTTTGGCATTTAGCTAGTCTGTCTCTATGCTGTTTGTTTAGGGCCCATGTTTCGCATCCATAAGTCAGACATGGTAGTACGCAAGAGTCGAAGACCTTTCTTTTCACTTTTAGACCTAGACTTGAGCTTTTCATGACCTCTTTTAAAGACCAGTACTTCTTCCATCCATTGGCGATTCTTTTGTCTATTTCTTTATTTGTCTGGTCCTCGAAGGATATGATCTGCCCCAGGTAGGTGTACTCCTCTACATAATCAAGTCACATCACTATATGACATCACTAAATGAATGACATTACTATTATATAAACAAATTTAAAGTTTGCAATGGGCACTGTAGTTTCTGTGGCGGTACATTATTTAGTAACTACAAACTGGCCAAGGCAGTTTGTTGTTACTAAATAATGTAACGCTTGATGGTGTCTGACACAGTGCTTCGATCAAGCATCTGTGTGTTGAAGTCAATTTAATTACTTTTGCAGTAGAAGGCTCTTAGTGTTCTCATTGATTGTAATTCTTGTTTGTTTTGCATTCCTGTAATAACATTACATTTACATACAGGCATATCCATTGCTTCTGGCCCCACACTAAGATACCCTGTGTCGTGGAGACCAGAAACAACGACATCACAAACATGTAAACATCCAAGACCTGGGGTTTTTTTTATGGTCCCCGGCCGGTGTTCGAACCTGGGACCTCTAGCATGGTAGGCAGATGCGCTACCACAGCGCCGCCACCCAACTTCACCCAAGGTCGCCAATAATCATAGTAATCAATAACATTCACATAGCACATCACTTGAACTAGGGTACTCTGTGATTTAGTAACCAGATAAGGGCATCACAAATATAGAAAAATATCCAGACCGAGTTCATTTAAACAAATTTACGGCGGTCCTTACTGGAAATCGAACCCACGACCACTCTCATGGTAATCAACCTTGATATTGCTAGACCAACAACTTTACTGCCAACAAGGTATTCAAATTTTAGTTAGAATAATGAAGTTTTGCATTTTTGTTCATTACTGTGGCTGATTCTACTGGTCTTAACTGATTCCTTAACTTAACGTTAAGGAATTATTAATTATTTTGTATGTTTGTTATTTATTCTTTTGCATGTAATCAATGTCTAAATAATAAAAATTTAATCGGTCTAGGTGTCATAAATAATAAGACTAACTGTATTGCAGTGCCCTCACAGGGTATCATGATTTAGCAATAAAGAATATGAATATGAATAACTAATTTCTTATTCTAAGATCTTGATAATTCATCATCCAGCTTTATTTTAAATTATAATAAATAAATTTTATAATGTTTATAATAATGCTTTGTAATAATGTTAAACAAATATGCTGGTAATAATATGTTTAGAACTTAATTTCAATTTCCGGCTACTTAGTGAAATTATTATTAATTATTCGCTTGGCAAAAAAAAATCGCACAATGGTTATGGTTGCTTACATAGTGACCACCACACAAGGTCAAGCTTGAATCGTGGCAGTCTGGGAAACGATTGCTATATTGGTTTACCTGGTACTTACATCATAGGAGTCGGTATAATAAAATATTTCGAATGTTAGGTTCGTTACTAACAAAGACAATTGGTTAAGACTTCAGACTAAAACTTAGTATTACCAATAAAATAATATCTAATCAACTTTCGCTAGAATCGGCCTACTTGCTTATTTCTTCATCCGCTGATTCCTGGACTGAAGCTGTTTTTTTATTAGAACACCATTTGGTGTATGTGCATATATCCAATATCATCTCTCCCTCCCCCAGTTGTACGAAAATCATAACAGCACAGATCTCGGGCGCAGCCTGTTCTCGAAACTACAAACATTACCAACTCAATTCAATTCAATTCAGCTTTGTCCAAGGCACCTATACTGCAGTGGCTTTCTCTTTCTCTATTAAACTGCCTAATAGCTAGTTTTGACCAAGCCTTCGCTCCCCGGGTAGGGAGGAATAAAAAGGAAGGATAAAAATGCAGATCTGGGACAAGGAACTTTATTGTAACAATTATGCTAATATTTCCGTTCAACCTTTTCCAAGCACCTACCTAATTTCTGTCAGTATCAAACTCCCTGGCTGCTAGTGTTTACCAAGCCTTCGCTCCCCAGGTGGACGGCCGAGCCATAAAAACGCAGATGTGGAACACGGAAGTTATTAAAACAACCTTGTGCAAGAAATTTATCTAATAATTCTAATATATGTCTAATAAAACTTCCGTGTGGCTAGTTTTCACCAAGTCTTCGTTCCCCAGGTGGACTGAAAAATCTCATATGCTTAGATCTGGGACACGGAAGTTTATTGAAACAATGTAACAGTTATCCAAATATTACCTAACCTCTGCGAGTGTTTACCAAGCCTTCGCTCCCCAAGTGGACATCCGAGCCATAAAAGCGCAGATATGAGACACTGAACTTTATCAAAATAACCTTGTCCAAGACATCTACACACATTTTTTATTATTATTAATAACAAAAAAACAACCTTTACATTTTTGGTTTCACAAATTTCGCCAAACTGCAGTGCAGTTTGTTGGCGTTGCGCTCTTATAACTCTTATCTAATATCTGTCTATTAAAATCCCGAGTGGCTAGTGTTCACCGAGCCTTCGCTCCCCAAGTATACTGCCAAGCCATGAAAGCGCAGTACAATTCAAGAAAGTTTATTAAAAACAATGACCGAAGCCTTGTCCAAGACACCTATCTAATCTCTGTCTATTAAACTCCCGAGAGTATATTGGTTAGTTTTCATCAAGTTTTCGATCCCCAGGTGGACGGCAAAACCATAAAGGCGCAGATCTGGGACACGGCCGGGCAGGAGCGGTACCGCGCGATCACCTCGGCCTACTACCGCGGCGCGGTCGGCGCGCTTCTCGTCTACGACATCGCCAAGCATCTCTCTTACGAGAACGTGGAGCGGTGGTTGCGCGAACTCCGCGACCACGCCGACCAGAATATTCTCATCATGCTGGTCGGCAACAAGAGCGATCTTAGGCATCTCAGGTGAGAAAGAACAAATTTACAGTTTACACAGTTTCTGAGTGACGCGAAAGAGACGTTTCTGGATCTCGGCGACAACATTATGAGTACGAGTATACCGGCATCTCGGCTGCTCTAAATCACTGCAGAAACAAACTAATACGAATGTTGCTAGTCCCTGGATGGCATATTGTTGTTACATAATCATAGCCTTATTTGTGCCGTTGATTTTTATCGCGGTTAGCCTCGTAACATCTTTATCATTCCCGGATTGGTAATGATAGAGATACTTCACACGCTTGTACCTACGTAGTTATTGTTTAGTCTAGTTCGAAACTTTCGCTCTAAAATGTCGCCAAGCATCCTTTGTATATGTATGAGAATATCGAGCGATAGCTTCGCAAACTCGGCGCAGGGGCCTAATGGTTAACTCGAGCTATTCCAATGGGCCAACGATTGGAATCGCTCAGGATTTGGTGCGCGTAATATAGGGGCAGAACATTCTGATCATGCTGGTCTGTTATAAGAGCTATCTTAGACATGTCAGGTGAAGAACTTACCAACTATCTTAGATAGTGAGTGGAGCGTTAGAGGCGTGTCAAATCGGGTGTCTTACTGGAGCTTTTTACTAGACTGCAAGCGGTAGAAAGCTGACCCTGGCATAATTTTATTCTGACCGACAAGCGTTCGAAATCACTGGGCCCCAATTTCGATGTTCATATTCGACAAACCCAAAGATTAACAAGTCGTAGGTTTAATAACTAATCAGCTATGTAAAGTGCATCGAATTGACATATTAAAGTATGTACTTAGAGACGTTGCCCACAAAGGCAATGATAAATCAAACTTCCTTGATAGTATTTATTTGCCGCAGGACAAAATCATAAGTTTATTAGAGCCGGGGCTTGTGTCACGGTTTGTCCCTTTATATCCAGGATCAAAGAAATTTCGCACGCTTTTCCACCTGGTCCAGCGCTTAAAAGTATCGGAAATTCCAGAAAGGCTGCTCTTAACACTACAATACTAACACCAAGATAATCAATTCACCCAAACGCAGTTACGTAACATCGCATGAGACCGACGCGTTAACAAAGTATTAGCTGATTAATTTACCTTACTGAGCTAGGGATCTGTGCGCAAATGGACAGTAAAGATAGTTTGGCAGAGCAATCGGTCAATTAAATTAATGTGCCTTAAATTGGACACGTGGCAGATGTTTCTAGGAATGGCTAAAAGGTATAACAGTTGCATGACAAAAAAAAAGTTCATCGTCAAACAAAAACAAAAAAGTTCATGGTTACTGGTAAAACAGATATTGACAATATTTTACTATATTTACAGAATGCTTAGCTCGAGGTTACTATGGCTAGAGGGCCATATGTACTGCATTATACGAATCGAATTTATGCCAGATTTTACGTAAAGGAAGTAGGAAAACCAACTTTTCACACCTCCTGCTCGACAATGCCTTATTACGTACGTCAAATATCATCGTAATGCATAGCCTTGTCTCTCGAGGGCAATAATAATGAAGAATTTCCCTAGGGAATAAAGTGATTTGAATTTAGAATGTCAAAATTCGCATGAAAACTATGAAGAAGCCCCGCATTGCAATTCGAAATTCGAATTGTTGTTCGAAACTCACCCCTTTTTTCTTTTTTTTTCTGAACTACTGTGTCGTGTGACCGCGCGAAACACCAATAAAAAAAAAGAAAACAAGGCGCGAATTGCAAATACGAATTTAAAAGTTATATTCAATTTAAGTTGCTAAGCCGTAAAAGAGTGTGGACGCAATATTTCTCAGCTTAATAAATATTTTTCAACTTATGCAGCCCTGTCTTTTTATTGTCTCCCAGATGGTGTGAAAAGTAGAGTATTCACCTCTGGAATAAAACATGTCTTAGTCTCGGGCGGTATGAACCCCTGGCTTCACTCAGGACTCTACATAACTCCCTCGCTTCGCTCAGGAGTTAAAATTTAACTCCCTCGCTGCGCTCGGGAGTTAACTCGGAGTCCTTCGCTCCGCTCAGGGTTCAATATACCGCCCATGACGTAATACATGGTTTTATTCCCTTAATGCATAATCTACTATTATTGCACTAAAACAAATTTCTACAAAGGCGACTTAAATACTCGATAGAATTTTCTTCCAGCTAACCCATGCTATTATTCTAAATAAATTATTCTAACTGGGCCCCTATAATCACTTTTACTGGTTACATTTGTGAGATTATCAGCCAATAAAAAACTACAATACGTGTTTATACAGTAGGTTTGACTGGAGTGACGCACAAAGCAATCGGTGGGATGTAAACTGTACCATTCTTTGTGAGTGTATGAGTTATATTATATAATGTAATCATGTATATCGTCACCAACGCACGCACGGACTAAGCTTCCAGCTACATTACAAACTCGATCCGAAACCACATATTTGACATTCAGAGTGTAAATTCTTTCAAGTTGAAATACATTTCTAATATCGTATTAATAGTGCGTATTATTAGTGCGTAAATAGTGCGTATTATCGTATTAATAGTGCGCGTCTGACCTATAAAAGGTGTAATTATGTGTTAACGGCGAATTGCGCAAAAATAATTAAATGTAAAAAATAGGTGTAAAAAAATAATAATCGTAATGCATACAATTGTGTCAAAGATGGTGTGATCACTGTGATCCTGATCATGCAGGAATAACGTTAACGTTTTTTTTCCGTTACCTAACAATTGAATTATTGTTATTAATATTTTCTTTATTGCATACAAAACATTGAACAGGACATAACATTTACAAAAGCGAGCTTATTTATGAAAGAGATTTCTTCCAGTAAACTTTATAGAATCGATGAGGCAGTAAAAAGCAGATCTTTAAACGTGTACAAAATAGACTACGTAAATCTTAAATAACCTACCATGGGAGAAAATAATAAACTAAATCTATAAAACAGGAACTGAAACTATATTATGGATTCAAACATAAATATATAGATCAACATTATGACAGAGATAGATTTGTAATACATATGAGTTAAACTTGGTGCAATTTTAGTGCAAAGGTTCTATAGCAGGGATGGCGAACCTATATGGATCAACGTGCCATTTTTTTCTAAGAAAACGTTTGATGTAGCCATAAACGTGCCATCAAATAATTTTGTGTTAGGGATTATTAAAAAAATCTACTGAAAACTAGGCAATAATCAACAAAAAAAACTCGTGGCCTAGTCTAACCGAGTGATTGGAATCAATCTTTTGACAGTGAGACCAGACACTAGTCTTGCAGGCTTCCAGCAATCCGGACTTGGCCCTCGTGGTGGAGTATGGCCTATACCTTCCACAGGGAAGAGAACCGTGCCCCTCGGTGGGCACGTAAGTAATGGATTGATGACGAAGGCGGACGAAGAGGCATGGCATAGAAGTGATGCCGATGAAAAGCCAGCTAAGATTTTGCGGAAATTTGGCCCGACACTACAAATTTCAGATACTCGTTCGTTCGTTTCGTTTTAGAGCGGTGGTAGCGGAGCGGTGTAGAACGCCGGCTTCTCAATCGGGAGTTCATGCGTTCGAACCCCGGCATGTACCAATGACTTTGTTTTCTTAGTTATGTACATTTGTGAGTTATAGTAGCAATACTACTCGCTGACGGTGAAGGAAAACATCGTAAGGAAACCCTAGTGTCTGAGGTGTTAGCGTACCTCAGCGCTTGCGTACAATGGCCCAACTATGAGGCTAAGTGCGAAAATCTCAGGTCTAACTAACTACTCGTTCGTTTCTTCGACGTTCATTAGTAACGCTGCGCGCTCGTCTGGTATGGTCCCAACAATTGTTCCAATTTGATGCTCAGCTTGAAGTCAAATCAGCGAAGTACCTAATAGTGTCTTTGTATGCATGATACTTATCCTATCGACCTTTATAAAAGATCTTTATTTGCTGATTTTAAGCAATAGAGCATTAATCCTTATGCAATTAAGTACCCTAAATGCATTGTCTATTTAATATAGGTCAATATGGCCCTTTACAATATGTAATTTTAATTAATATAAAAACATAATTAATATAGTAAGTCAATTACTAATTCACAATCATAAATCAGCAATCTGAGAATTTTTAATATGTCTGGTATTAAACTTGAGGACGGACATAAAATCAAAGTCAAAATATTTTATCACACTAATCACATCACAGCACACTATCAGCCTAATATTATAATGGAGAAAATTTGTATGTCTGTTACTACTACACGTCTAAACGGCGGGAGCGACTTTATTAAAATTTTATTACGCCGGGAAAATATCTTTTCCTGTTAATACACAATTTATTTTGCCTAATAAGTTAACAATAATTAAGCTATTATATTATTTCCTAATGCATAGGTATATTATATATTAAACGGGTCTAATCGCGATTATTTATTATGTAAAACGTAATAAATAATCGGGAAATAACGTAATTAGAATAGAATATATTTGTCTTCAAGCGAAATAAGACTCAACAATCACTTATACTAGAGGCATTAAAAACAGTTTAAAGAGACTATTATTTAACAGTTTATAAATTGAAAATGAAGACAAAAAGGTCTGTGCCTCGGCTTGTAACTAATGTACACCAATATGCAACTAGTTGCCGATTTTCAGGCAAGGCCTTTTCTTAAACTAAATTATACCTATCTAGACCCGTTTAATATATAGCTAAGCTACTTACTATATGCCTCTCGCTCACAAAATACGAACGGCAATAGGTGTGAGTAGTGGAAATATGGTTCACACATTGATTTTGTACCATGTTTGATCGAGGAACGAAAGCTAATATTTTTGTTAAAATTTCAATACAGAGTATATCCACTGTTATTTTATACGTGCTAATGCGAAACGCTCTATTAATTTCCAGATCCATCCCAACGGAAGAGGCGAAGGCGTTCGCAGAGAAGAACGGTCTTAGTTTTATTGAAACATCCGCCCTGGACTCGACTAACGTGGAGCCTGCATTCCAGAATATTCTAACCGGTGAGTTCCTGTTACTTCCGACTTCTGCTGTACTATATGTGTACGGGCTTCGTGCTGGAAACTTCAATTAAAAGAGTCTATCAAGGAGCAACTCGCCTGCAAACGTCGTCGTTTGGTTTTTATTTACAAAAGACATGGCGGACGGCAATGACACTTTATCAATGTGTTTAGAGGATACAAGTTGAGGTTTGATCGAGCTTGCAACTGAAAATAGCAATAAAACAGAAATGATAGCCTCATCAGACTTTCCATTGAAGTTTCATAAGAATAGTTATTCTCACGGCTATAGATTTGATTAGCTATAATTTCATTTGGATGGGGCAAGCTGAAGACAGGGCGCTACGGCGCTCATTAGGGGAGGGCTATGTCCAGCAGTGGACTACATAATATAGCCTGAAGAAGAAGAAGAATTTAATTTTGATAAGTTTATTTCCAATATGAAGCACGCTCATATCGAAGTTTCATATCGCTCGGGCATGTTGTTTGTAAATAAAAACCTACCTACATTTGTATGAACTCATTTATCATTACCATGTTTTTTTATCGTATTTTAATCCGTATTAACTTGATTTTTTGACGGAAGAGTACGACCAGGTTTCGCTCATATAATGTGTGCTTACAAGAGTTTTAATTGATTTAAATATTTTTCCATCCTATTAACAAATAAATATTTGTCATTATAAACCCATTTAGAGGCTAAAAACCCATGCCGGGACTCGAACCCGCGACCTCTGGCTAACCGTACCAGCGCTCTCCCAACTGAGCTAATGGGCGACTCACCGGCATCAGTGAAATTTCGACCTCTTTACAATAGTCTCTGTAATAATGTTGTTATTCTTTAATTATGTTGTAAAAATTAAAATAAAAAAAATTTTGGTTCGTCGCAAAAATTTGTGAAAATCTATGGCCAATCCTAGTTTCCGAACCCGCGGTTCCAACTTAACATTACACAGACATAACAATACACAGTATATGTATATTTTAGTCATCTTTACGAATTCTTAATTCGGTAATGGCGCCGCGAGGTCATTCTTATTTATTCAGGCTATTGACATTTTATCGATGGCGGACCGACCTGTTGCCTCGTTTTGTTATAGGCACTCTAAGATATTATTTCGGTATCGTTACGTTTCCCTCTTATCATGCTGTAAGCACACTAACGGTCGAATTCAATAGGCTATATTGAGGCCCGTATTACAGAAGCGTACTCAAGCGCCAATCTCTACTTAAGACTAGTTTTGAGTATGGATTTAATTTTAGAACGTTACTAGAGTCGAGATTCATCAAGCGCGACTCAACTGAGTAATAGCTAATTCGAGAACGATACTTGGGTAGCAATCTCTACTTAAGTAAAGATCAAATCTGTATTTACTCAAGTGTGGTCGGAACCACGCTTGAGAGTCGATCGGCCCGTTATTATAATTGTCAATTTGGAATGTTTATTGCAAAATTCATATATTCGAAAACCTTGATTACTATGACGAAATAGTTAATGATAGCAGCAGCCCCTTAGGCATTTAAGGGAAGCCCAAGACCCCTACAGCATGGATTCTAATAAGTGTTTATGTGCAAAAACAATTACATTAATATTGGGGTGGTTTCATTGAATAAATTTCACGCAGCACTAGGATATCCTGTACCTACTATGATAACCAGGCAAGGACATCACAAACATGAAAGTACGCCGAGACTGGCCACTTGTACAAATATACAGGTTGTCCCAAGAAATAGTGTCAAGCGGAAGTCCAAGGACAGAATACCCCTAGGGGTACCCGAATTACCCCCATGTATGTTCCGCGACTTTTTGTAGTTTTCGAGATATTATTTTTTTTCATATTTTTTTATTAAACCTTGGCTTATTTGACATTATTAGTCACAGAGACCTCAATTGTTGAGATACAAGCTTGATTTTTTTTTCTGAAATAGGTGAACAGTAGCACTTGCAAAAACAAAAGCAATTGTGAGCCGATATGCTACTATTAAGCCATTAAAAAAATGTTGAATCCTAAGTTTGTTAAAATGTTTAAATTAAAGATCTCTTTTGAAACGATTTAAAAAAAAAACTTATCCCAAAAATGTCTCCAAAATTATTTTTAAAAACTTGCCAATTTCGTCAGCTATTTGCCATGTAAATTTGATTGAGCTATCTCCATGACTTCATACTTGAAAAAATGTTTGAAACACAGTAAGTCGAAAAAACTTAATTAAAAGATTGGGCCGAATAAAACTAAAAAAATGTTATTTTTGATTGTTTATTATTAAATCACAAAAAGTTTTCGAAATGTCGCCCTTCCTGCTCGATACAAATTCTACATCGCCTTAAAAAAAAATCTTTTAGTCGTAAGAACGCTACCCTGTTGCTTTTTATTGTTTCTTTTGCTTGTCTTACTTTTGTTCGTAGTTCCGCTATGTTTCTGATATCCTTGGCGTAAACTAATTCTTTATAATACCCCCAAACGAAGAAATCGATGGGGTTTAAGTCGGGAGACCGTGGCGGCCAGGCAATGGGCCCCCCACGGCCGATCCACTTGTCTCCAAACCTTTCGGTTAAATGTTGTCTGACAATCCTCGCGAAGTGACATGGAGCGCCGTCGTTTTGAAATATATTTCTACGCGTTAATAGGTCTACATTTTCTAAAAGACCGTCGAGATCTTGCCGTAAAAATTCCAAGTAGGACTCGCCATTTAATCGGTCAGGCAGTTGAAAGGGCCAATCAGCTGTCCATTTAAGACGCCTGACCACAAGTTCACACTAAATTGTTCTTGAAAATTGGAGGCACGTGTCATGTGTGGATTTTCAATGCTCCAAGAATGATAATTGTGAATGTTGAAAATTCCACATCGTTTAAAATGAGATTCGTCGGTCCACAAAATCGTATTAAAAAAATTTGCGTCTTCAGCTTAACGCCGCAACATTTCTTGACAAAACGCCACCCTTCTCGGATAATCTTCGGGCTTAAGCTACAGAACTTTTTGAATATGATATGGGTGAAATCCCTCTTTTTGTAGTATCCGATGTGCTTCTGATTTTGGAATTCCGGTGCGGCGTTCTATGGTTCTGACACTAACTGATGGGTCTCTTGCCACTTCTTCGACCACTGAATCGACCACATCTGGGTCATGCATTTGTGATGGACGCCCGGGTCTTCTACCTGGTAGGCGACCTTCCATGGACTCTATTATGGACTCGCAAAATTGTACGATGATCAGGCCAAGTCTCAGGCTAAGGTTCACCACTGTTTTGTACCTGCTGTCTGTACAATCTAGCCGCTTCCGAAGCATTTCCTCGTGCATAGCCATAAAAGTAATGCATAAGCGCGTAATCTCTTGACGAGAAAGACATAGCTCACCAATTTATTGCGCTTAGAATTCCCAATTGATGTGCACTCCGAAGTCCGTTGAGAAAGCCACAGTCGTCTAAGAAAGTTCGTAACACCACACAAAAGCCATTCGATATGCAACCAAAGTCCGTAAAGAAAGCAAAGTTCGTCAAATAATCACAAAGGAGCTAGTAAAGAAGTAACGTCGGACGCAAATGCAAGCAAATGGTCAACTGACCGGTAGCCGCCGAACACTATGGACCAACGCTAACCCCGCTCCCTCACCTCACGCTTCCCCTTGCCTTGCCGCAACTCAGGTAGTAAATTCCGAGAATTGCACTCATAATCACCCTTACAGCTCAAATGCCCCGTGTATTGAGTGACGTCACGCAATAGACCTGTTAACATGGTCTTGTAGACTACAAGAAGTTTTTTTAAGGCGATGTAGAATTTGTATCGAGCAGGAAGGGCGACATTTCGAAAACTTTTTGTGATTTAATAATAAACAATCAAAAATAATTTTTTTTTGTTTTATTCGGCCCATTTTTTTAATTAAGTTTTTTCGATTTACTGTGTTTCAAACATTTTTTCAAGTATGAAGTCGCGGAGATAGCTCAATAAAATTTACATGGCAAATAGCTGACGAAATTGGCAAGTTTTTAAAAATAATTTTGGAGACATTTTGGGATAAGTTTTTTTTAAATCGTTTCAAAAGAGATCTTTAATTTAAACAACTTAACAAACTTAGGATTCAACATTTTTTTAATGGCTTAATAGTAGCATATCGGCTCACAATTGCTTTTGTTTTTGAAAGTGCTACTGTTCACCTATTTCAGAAAAAAAATCAAGCTTGTATCTCAACAATTGATGTCTCTGTGACCAATAATGTCAAATAAGCCAAGGTTTAACAAAAAAATATGAAAAAAAATCATATCTCGAAAACTACAAAAAGTCGCGGAACATACATGGGGGTAATTCGGGTACCCCTAGGGGTATTCTGTCCTTGGACTTCCGCTTGACACTATTTCTTGGGACACCCTGTATAGGCCCACAGTGGGAATCGAAGCCACAAGCTCGGTCTTGGTAACCAAGCGCCTTAGCGGCTAGGCCAACATGACAGTCAGAAAAGGAATAAATAAAATAATCAGTAAAACAATCTCATCTTTTTTATTGCTCATAAAATTGGAAATAATTGAAACACATCCTATAAATCCGCTGTGTTGAAGATGACTTTTTATCTTCCTCGAGGAGGATCCTCTCCACTGCGGTGAAGTTGAAGTTTTATATTCAACGAGCAAGTTCCTCTCCACTGCGGTGAAGTTGAAGTTTAATGTTCAACGAGCAAGTTCCTCTCCACTGCGGTGAAGTTGAAGTTTAATGTTCAACGAGCAGGTTCCTCTCCACTGCAGTGAAGTTGAAGTTTTATATTCAACAAGCAGGTTCCTCTCCACTGCGGTGAAGTTGAAGTTTTATGTTCAACGAGCAGGTTCCTCTTCACTGTGGTGAAGTTGAAGTTTTATGTTCAACGAGAAGGTTCCTCTTCACTGTGGTGAAGTTGAAGTTTAATGTTCAACGAGCAGGTTCCTCTCCACTGCAGTGAAGTTGAAGTTTTATGTTCAACAAGCAGGTTCCTCTCCACTGCGGTGAAGTTGAGGTTTTATGTTCAACGAGCAGGTTCCCCTTCACTGTGGTGAAGTTGAAGTGTTATGTTCAACGAGCAGGTTCCTGTCTACTGCAGTGAAGTTTTATGTTCAATGAGCAGGTTCCTCTCCACTGCGGTGAAGTTGACTTTTTATCTTCTACGAGGAGGACCCTCTCCACTGCAGTGAAGTTGACTTGTTATGTTCCACAAGGAGGATCCTCTCCACTATGGTGAAGTTCCATTTTCTCACACCTCGTTTCAAAACAGCGATTAATGTTCAAATTATTCCAAACCGGCTATGTACAGATAAGTAAATGTAGTAAACATAAATAAACAGACAGAGGTCAAGAGAATTATTTTATCGCAGACATTTGTTACGTTCCGTTCTGTACTCAAAGCGAATAAACGAATAAGCAGCGTGAACGTTTTGCTTCCTTTAAATATACGGTTCACTACAAACTAATAACGAAATAAAGAAACTTGGAATATTTTTATTTCCGAATAAATAAAAACTATTGTAGTTTCCTCTGTATATTTCACAGAATTTACTAAGTTTTGTAACATGCGTAAAACGGAATAAAAATGTACACTAGTATTTTTCTTGTCATGGAAAACCAACTTTGATTATAGACAATCTGATTGCAGTTCTGAATCTCTACTTAAGCAGTGATTGGCTGATCTCTACTCAAGAACTGTTTGAAAATAAAGGGAGTGCTTGAGCATCGATTCAGCGCTCAAGTAATGATTGGGCGATCTGAGATCAATCTGTGCTTGAGCATCGTTCTGTAATACGGGCCTAAATTAGGTCCGTCTCGGACATTTATTAAGGCTCTAGTGAAAACCGAGACAAAAGCATTTCGTTTAAGAAGAAATATTAACGTTAGATTCTAAAAACCAAACCTAACTTTGCTCCTGTGGGGCCTTCTCACTCCTCCCGTTTATTGTTATATTCCACCATCTTTTGTATTGCTCCTGTGGGGCTTTCTCACTCCTCCCGTTTATTGTTATAATCCACCAATTTTTGTATTGCTCCTGTGGGGCCTTCTCACTCCTCCCGTTTATTGTTATAATCCACCAATTTTTGTATTGCTCCTGTGGGGCCTTCTCACTCCTCCCGTTTATTGTTATAATCCACCAATTTTTGTATTGCTCCTGTGGGGCCTTCTCACTCCTCCCGTTTATTGTTATAATCCACCAATTTTTGTAATGCTCCTGTGGGGCCTTCTCACTCCTCCCGTTTATTGTTATAATCCACCAATTTTTGTATTGCTCCTGTGGGGCCTTCTCACTCCTCCCGTTTATTGTTATAATCCACCAATTTTTGTATTGCTCCTGTGGGGCCTTCTCACTCCTCCCGTTTATTGTTATAATCCACCAATTTTTGTATTGCTCCTGTGGGGCCTTCTCACTCCTCCCGTTTATTGTTATAATCCACCAATTTTTGTATTGCTCCTGTGGGGCCTTCTCACTCCTCCCGTTTATTGTTATAATCCACCAATTTTTGTAATGCTCCTGTGGGGCCTTCTCACTCCTCCCGTTTATTGTTATAATCCACCAATTTTTGTATTGCTCCTGTGGGGCCTTCTCACTCCTCCCGTTTATTGTTATAATCCACCAATTTTTGTATTGCTCCTGTGGGGCCTTCTCACTCCTCCCGTTTATTGTTATATTCCACCAATTTTTGTATTGCTCCTGTGGGGCCTTCTCACTCCTCCCGTTTATTGTTATAATCCACCAATTTTTGTATTGCTCCTGTGGGGCCTTCTCACTCCTCCCGTTTATTGTTATAATCCACCAATTTTTGTATTGCTCCTGTGGGGCCTTCTCACTCCTCCCGTTTATTGTTATAATCCACCAATTTTTGTATTGCTCCTGTGGGGCCTTCTCACTCCTCCCGTTTATTGTTATAATCCACCAATTTTTGTAATGCTCCTGTGGGGCCTTCTCACTCCTCCCGTTTATTGTTATAATCCACCAATTTTTGTATTGCTCCTGTGGGGCCTTCTCACTCCTCCCGTTTATTGTTATAATCCACCAATTTTTGTATTGCTCCTGTGGGGCCTTCTCACTCCTCCCGTTTATTGTTATATTCCACCAATTTTTGTATTGCTCCTGTGGGGCCTTCTCACTCCTCCCGTTTATTGTTATATTCCACCAATTTTTGTATTGCTCCTGTCGATTCCACGAAACATTTTACAACTGACTTTACCATCATCAGCCCACAGACCGCTGTAGGCCTTTGCCACATCACACCATCCTTCACGCATCCCCTGGCCTCTCTACTCCCTTCGTCACTGAGCAAACGTGTCTATATACGGGGTGGCTGACACAATTGTTTACATCCTGACTGAACGAGTTCATAGGCGCCACGATGTAGATATTATGTAGTAGTAATTCGCTATCGCCTTTAGGTTTGATCCTGTAATGGTAGCTGTAAGTGGATTAAATCTATAATTTAAAAATGAATCGCTGAATGTGTTGGTAAGCGCAAATCTTGAGAGCAGCTGAACCGATTTCGCTAATTCTTTTTTTAGAATATTCCTTGAAGTACGAGGATGGTTCTTACGGAGAGAGAAATAAAATAAAATTAAAGAATCGACTGTTAGGCGGTACGAAGTTTGCTGGGTCAGCTAATAAATAATAATGTAATATTATATGTCCCGCAGAGATCTACCGGATCGTGTCGCAGAAGCAGATGCATCAGCCGCCCGAGGGCGACGTGATCCGGCCCGACGTAGAGCCGGTGGACGTGCGACCCGGCGCCGACAGCGTGCGCAAGCAGTGCTGCCAGTAGCCGGTGAGTCAGCTAGACACTTTGAAATTAAACGAAAAGGTCTAATTCAAAGTAGCACAGAAACAGCGGCTTAATGAACAAGTCTATAATAGTCTAAATAGGTGTCAATTTCCCAAAAATATAAAAAAAAATATACATGAAAAACAATTTGAATTTCAGACTTTCTCTTCAATCCGTTTCTCTCTCTCTCTCTCTCACACACACACACACACACACACACACACACACACACACACACACACAAACTAACATACACATACAGGCGCCGAAATGTTTTGCATGAATCATGTTATTTTGGTTTTGAATACATTGTTTTTCAGGTAACTCTGTTGCCTGATCTGTGCCTCGTAAATAAGATTAGTATAAAAAATATATTAGTCCGTAATTGGCCTACATTAATTTACTTATGTTGTTTTGTGCTTTTCGCTTAGATAAATTAAAAAAATAAAAGATTTCAAAAACTAGGTCGTTTTGGAAAAAAATGTACAAAAAAAACTGCCAACTTTGTCTTTTCAAAGTCCTTAATTAACAGAGTTTACATTATTATTGTCGTTTCCGAATACATTTACCTCGGGCAGATTTTGCAGTTAGGTAAAAACAATTTCGAGAGGGAGGCCAAGAGGAGGATCCAGCTGGGCTGGGCAGCGTTTGGTAAACTACGCCGAGTCTTCTCGTCATCCATACCGCAATGCTTGAAAACGAAAGTTTTTAATCAGTGCGTCCTACCTGTGATGACTTACGGAGCCGAGACATGGACACTCACGAAAGGGCTGGTCCACCAGTTCAAAGTCGCTCAGCGAGCTATGGAGAGAGCTATGCTCGGAGTTTCTCTGAAGGATAGGATTCGTAACGAATGCATCCGACAGAGAACCAAAGTTATCGACATAGCTCAGAGAATCAGCAAGCTGAAGTGGCAGTGGGCTGGCCATATCTCGCGAAGAACCGACAACCGTTGGAGCAAACGTGTCCTTGAGTGGAGACCGCGACTCGGCAAACGTAGTGTGGGACGCCCTCCGACTAGGTGGGATGACGATCTGCGAAAAACTGCAGGCAGATGCTGGATGCGGCAAGCTGAAGACAGGGCGCTATGGCGCTCATTAGGGGAGGGCTATGTCCAGCAGTGGACTAGTATAGCCTGACGATGACATTATTACTATAAAACATCTCATGCATATTTTTACTGGCTTAATATCATCTAAATCATCTTTCTCTCACGAACACACATACTCACACGCACACGATCTCTTATGTACAAACCTACACACACATACACCGTCACACACCCTCACACACACACACACACATACACCCCCACATACACCCTCACACACACACCCTCACACACACACACACACACACACACACCCTCACACACCCTCACACACACACACACCCTCACACACACACACACACACACACACACACACACACCCACACACACACACCCACACCCTATACACACTGTCACGAACACTCTCATGAACAGAAACGCAACAATGGTTTACACAAAGTAAAAACAAATTGTCTCAAATGTTATGGATTATGTTCTCATTCTTGGTTTTTGCTTTGCACTCGTGTCTCTTATATTCGTGCCTTTGCAGTTTTAAAACGTCTTTCTTCACCTGTTAACAATCACTTTCCGAAGTTAAGTTACACAAATTAATCATTTCTAGTTTCTTATTATAATTTTGCTTTCTTACCCTTGTTCTCAGATTATATTTAACCTTGGAGGGCGACGCAAATGAACGTGGATGGAACACTAAACGCAATCAATAAAAATCATTCCCATCACAAATGGTCTAAAGGACATGTTTTAGCTCAAAAGTATTTGCCATTACGTACTATCGATCTAACAACAATCAATGCCACATCTCAGAAATGTTGAGTAGGGAGCAACTAGCGTGGTTCCAGATCAAACATGAATGAAACAAAATGGCGGTTCAATCATCCGAAAATAGCTGTATTCTTGTCAATAGCTCATAACACGGATGATCAGTGCCTTGGGTCTATAAAACAGAATCGAAATTGAACTTCATGTTAGTTTTTTACTTCCCCACGCAGCTCCAGTAGCTTCTTTACGAAGCAAATCTTAGCAAAATATAGTGTCGGCTTTCCTGGACTGCTTATTATGGCGTAACGACAACAAAAAATTGGTGTGCTACCACACGATGCCTGGTACACGGTGTACCATACGCTAGAAGTGAAAAGTTACATGATTTTCTAGACAATACATACGTAGATTCGATTCAGTGTAATCGACCCTAGAGTGACGGTTCAGTTACATCGACCCTTGCGTGACGGTTCAGTTCCATCGACCCTAGCGTGACGGTTCAGTTACATCGACCCTAGCGTGACGGTTCAGTTCCATCGACCCTAGCGTGACGGTTCATTTACATCGACCCTAGCGTGACGGTTCAGTTTCACAGACCCAAGCGCGACGGTTCAGTTTCGCAGACTAGCGTGATTGTTCAGTTTCTTTCACTGTTTAGAAAATGTGCGCCTAAAGAAGTTTTTACTTCAATAACCGGTGTATAACTGGTAAAACATAGATAATCAAGTGTTCCGCGTTCAGTGATTGGTAAGTTGTTAAGCGAAGTCGGTCGTGGTAGATATTTCTGAGTGATAAATACTTGGCTCATGTAGATAGCTTTGTGTATAATTATTAATATTTTAGTGTCCGAACGAATAAAGTAAAATACTAATGTAACGCGATGACACCTTCAGTTAAAGTCTGAATAAAATATAGTCTGTTAGCTTTTAGAATATACCTAAGCTACTATCGGATAGAATCTGATTTATTCGTGTAATAGAAAAATCGGAGCTAATATGACACTTAATTTCGAAATCGGAACTAATATGACACTTAATTTCGAAATCGGAACTCGATCATCAGTACGAATACCGGCAAAAAATGGTGAAAACCGAAGCCTACTCTAGAGCCCGAGGTATATTCTAAAAGCTAACAGACTACACAGTTTTATAGCATCAACGCTTTTGTGTTTTAGGCAGTGCACGTCTATGCTAAAGGTCATAATTTGGCGCTCTTAGTTGTATTATTATAAAGAATTAAAAGTTCGGGTGTAGCCTGTCGTATTCGCGAAACCTTTTCTTTATTTTAGGGAAACAATTTTTGTTTCGATTCTTTTTACTAGTAGATAATTCATGTTATATCTATTTATTTAGTGAAAATAATATTTTGAAGGCTCGTTTGCTAAAAGAACCTCTTCTTTTATTGATCATCATAATGTTTAACAATATTATTATTAACAAATCTAACGAGAATGTTAAATGAGCAATAAAATAGGTATTCTTATAAAAGTTTCTGAAATGTATATTGTTCAGCCGATGCTTTAACTCTGTAGAAAAACCTTAATTTGCACCTCAAAGAAACTCACTGGCTGACTGCAAAATAGTTTACTAAAAACGATAAATAGTATTAGCTTTTTTAAAAAGATAATTTACTTTACATCAGTGCCTTCTGTGAAAGATTTATTAGCTTTTATTTAGTTGATCTTCGCCTCACGTGTAATTGTTTAATTGAAAACCAATTTTTAAGGTCGATCGGTGTTGCAATAAAAAAAGTAATAGTAACCATATAGTACCGTTGTTTGATAAAGTTCGCTATGAAATTAGAACACTGAATACTCAGTCAACACGATATAAAAGTGTTCGTGCCATTATGAAACCTCTCGCCGAGGTTATTAAGAGCGATTATTTATTATTAGATTTCGTTGAAATAATCGGTACTAATCGTTTATAGACTTTACCGCAAGTCGCTTGGATTTCGGTATCAAAATGCAACTTTCTTTCGACGCGACAGTATGAGACGTGTTCGTTATCTAAGGAATATTATTAATTGTATTACGGTCTTACATATGCATGGTTATTTTTTTAGTGCCTATCTGTAATTACTTTATTAAAGACAAAGATAATAAAAAAACATTAATGTGTAAGTTTTTTTATTCCATCATCATTCCATGTCCGTAACGGACGAATAATGAAGCTGTGCCTAAGAGTTTAACACATTTTTGAGTGACTGAATAGTCCGATTCTGGAGCGGCAGGGCCTTTATGTAGGACATTATAAGATTTGTGAGATGAACGCCACTTTCGCGATTAGTCACATAACACATAGACCACCTTCGCGAGAAGCCACAAGCTTTCGTTATTCGTCACATTATCACGTAGTCGCATACTGCATTGGTCACAATATGAAATTGACACATTCGTATTAAACCACATTCCTCTTTTAGCAAGAACGTTTTACCCAATGGACACGACATTGTTGACGTTTTTTACCCGCGTGCCACTTACCTTGATAAATGGGGTTCTTCCACGTAGTCAAACTATTTTGTCAAACTGATTTGACCACGTGGAAACTTCGTTCCTCGTGGTCAAATTAATGTAATGATCCTTCCTGTATAAGATTCTACATGCAAAAAGTACAGTCAAACTACTCGTATTTTGTCTTGTCAATATGACATCAGAGAATCGAATGAAATTATAGTAGGGAGAGCCCGAGACGGTTCGGTGCGAACATGGGGTCCCCTGGCTCACTTGGTCGCCAATGCCAAGCACCACTTCGTCGCAGATCTTGTGGCCCTTAACTTCCTTCCTATGCGTCTCGATCCACAGCAAGTTTTTCATAGCTATCGTGACCCATCCCATGAAAAAGCTGCCATGTCACGCTTGACTTAAGTGGTCTGTTTCATAGTCGTATTACAAAACATTACCTATTTTTCAACCTCGACCGGTGCGTGACACTGGCTGAGGTTACTAACTTTTTTGCTTTTAATCCATCGGCCAAATCGCAAAAAGGCTAACAGTAAAAAAACAATCTCAGAACGGCTTATACTCCCAGAAGCTCGCAAATCGCTTAATGGCTTGTTCTTAAAATGGTTTATTCTCAAAATGGTTTATTCGCAAAATGGTAAACTTTCATCAAATCAGATAACAATTTATTTTAATAAAATTTGTAAAATAAACCAAAACAACAACACAAAAAAATAATTAACATTGAAGATTATATAATATGACAACTTTTTGCCGTTTAGCGAATTGGCCCTTCTGCGAATGGGCCATTCTGCGAATTAGGCATTCAGAGAATAAGCCATCCTGCGAATTAGGCTTTTTTACTGCCAGACTTGCGAATTGGTCATTTATCGACTAAGCCATCGTGGCTTTGTTAGGGTAATAGGTAATTCGATGATTACGGATAATAGGTACCTATAAATAAAAAAGAGCTGTTACGTAATGACTCGTCTAATCAATCACACACAGAATGTCATATCCTATGCCTTGTTCTTCTTGGCCGTGTATTCCTTGACCACCGCCCTGAAAGCCTCAACTCCGGTCTAATAGTCTTCTTCGCCTCCCGGCGCCGTGGTTCTGATGGTGTTCAGCCATCTACAAATATGAAATCAGTGAACTTCAAAGACATGATGCCGCCCGTACTATAATTATTAATGTAATAGGTAGGTACTTAATTTGTAAGAATCAATCTTCATTTATCAAGAACTAGCCAATTCTGTATAGAATCAAAGTTAATATAGGAAAACAACGTTTGCCGTGCGAGCTACTATAGTTTTTATATAAGTAGCGTGTTTTGGAAAAACCTATTAAAACATCCTTGCCTATAATAATTGATTGAAAAAAAAAACGATACAGGGCGTCCCACGGCCATGCCACATGGGGAAAGTACCTTTAATATTGTAGATGGGACATTCTACTGAAAGAAGACATTTTAATTTCAACAACAATCTAAGCTGCATTTATAGATTTTTAAATAATTACACGGTTGAACCGGGATTCGAACCCGTTACACCGTTTTTACACGAGAAAAAAAATTACCTACCCTGTAGCACACCGATCGGAAGGCTTCATCATAAGCATTATTTTTTGCTAAGTAACATACTATCAGAAATAAAAGGAAGACCATAAACTTTAACATTTGAAGTGAAATTTCGTTCAGAACAAGGGACTGTCTCAATGAACACTTTCGTGCCTGGATTGGGACAAATGGACAAATAAAATGGCCGCCAAGATCCCCAGTTCTTTCAGTAAAATGTTCCATCTACAATATTAAAGGTACTTTCCCTCCATGTGGCATAGCCGTGGGACGGCCTGTAGTGCTTCAGGCCTAATTTGGCTACAAAACATGTTAGAAGCATTATCTCACCTAGTAACATTATTATACTGTGAGACGTCAATGCCGGAGGGCTCGAACCCGGAGACGCCGCAGTATAAGCTGATATCAGCGATGGTGTAGTTCGGCCCGGCGACGTACTTCTGTCCTTCCAACAGCTGGTCTAGGAGCACTAGAGCTTTATCAATCTTGGCACGTTTCTCTTGATCATTCACGCCGCTTCCAAAAAGGTAAGGGTACTGGGAAGAAAAGCAGAACACTTAACGGGGTTTTCCCAACCTACATTATGCTAACCTACTGTTAAATTTTCTATAAAAGCATTTTATATGAAGCTTTAGGTACATCATAAATCGTCGAAATATCTGTCTGGAATGCCTGAGATAAATCCACTGAAAAACTTTGTCCGATGACCTTCCGAGTCCAGAACCAATAAACGAAATCTTTGGAACTGCAATGGGGTGTGTTTAGAGGGATTTTATATCCCGTAAGATATCGAAACTGTTGTCCAATGTACTGGAATCTAAAATAAAATTCTGGACAAGAGTGACTCATCCACTCCATAGCTTTGTCATTTATTACGCCGGAATCGTGGCAGACTCGGATGGTTGATTCTCAACTTTGACACTACCTCTATACCTACGTGGGACTGCCCAAGGACGTAGTCACAGTCGTGTAACAGAGGTGACCCTGATAACCTTACGCCACAACTATTTAGTTACATACAACAAACTAATAAAATTATATTCTTTTTATGCACTAACCCGTGCTAAGGACAATTTTTTAAAACCTATTTAGAGGCTAAAAATTCCACCCATGCCGGGATTCGAACCGCGATCTCTGGCTATCCGTGCCAGCGCTCTTTCCAACTAAGCTAATGGGCGACTCACCGCCCTCACCGGCATCAGTGAAATTTCGAACCTCTACAATATTCTCTGTATTACCATAGACGAATAAATGGTATTACCATCGTGCAGGCAGCGACATTTAAAGTTGTTCTGATCTGGATCAAAACTAGTATTTAACTACCGCCCGCAAGGCTAGAATCAGACTATCCTGGAGGCCTATGTGGCTCATTAGAAAAATTGTAATTTAATTAGGTAGGTACTTAAATCATAGTTTTAATAGAATCGAAACATGTAATCGAAATCAGCGGTTTAATAAAAACCCGATCTCAAAAATCTATCGGGTTTTGTGACTCCTAACCAAGCCACTAACCTAGTCCTAGGTAGTAGGTACCACAAAGGGTAGTACAGTCTGTTAGAATATACGTCGGCTACTATTGGATAGAATTGGACAAATTCGTGTACCTAATAGAAATATCTGAACAAATATGCTGCCATAAACGCTTATGGTATATTAATTTACTTGATAAATTTCCTTAATATCGTTAAAGCGTAGAAGGTTTCTCCTCGACTCCATGATTTTCTATAATCTTTGCCATAATAGATTTGATACCAAATTCTAGTTAACCAAATATCGTACCGAGTTCCGAGTGGTTCCCAGGGGATTCGTGAGGGCTACCCCCACTGCTTGTTCCTAACTAAGAGGTGTAGAACTAACGCTGGTGAGCGAGCACCACTGTATAGGCTAATGCACAATTATAATAAGTATTTGCATCACATTGATTTGTTTATGTTATCCCCGGGCTTATTTAGAAAATCTGTAACTCATGTTGCATCTACCATTCTGTGATTTTACATGATGGATGTGATGTGTCTTTGGAGTGAACGTACTCGGTCGGTTGTTTGTGTTGTTTTTATTTTTTTTCTGCTTTTATTGTTTATCTAGTTTAGAAAAGAGCTTAAAATGATTGAAATTCATGTTACTTGTTTGTTTACTACACATGCATTTCTCACACTGTGCCTATACTTAACTGTTTGTTTTCTCTAATAAAATAAAACATGACATTACCTTTACATAACTTTTCAACATATAGTGAAGAAAAGTTTTATACAGAGCAGGAAGTACCTAGTATTAGGTACCTACACTCGTGTGATTTCGGCGAAAACTGAAGCCTACTCTAGAGCCCGAGGTATATACTAATAGCTAACAGACTGTACGGTGACGCGAGTCACACGTTTTGTGGCGATGAAATGTCAGAATTTGACAATGTACTTACTGGAAAGTCGCGACTTCTGTCGTTAAAAAGCGCTACTCACGTCGTCGTACTACCCAGGCTGGACTTTACTTACGTAGTAGTCGCTGTAAGCCAAGTAGAAAGTCCCAATATCGAAGTCCAGCCGGTTATCGACCAATGCCCTGGCCTTCGGCTCCTCGGGGTAGGTTAGTGCCCTTGCCGAACTTGTTGGCCAGGTAGCGGATGATGGCGCGGGACTCTCCCGGTGCGAAACCGCCGTCTACCAGCGTGGGGACGACCTTTCGAGGGCTGATCTGTGGAAAAGATAGAAGTGGCGATCAGCCATGGGTGTTGGAGCGATGTAGCAATTAGGAAAAATCAGATACAAGTCTGGTGTATGGTGCCATTTCGTCCTAAGCCCTGGGGGTAACAGTTACTTCAAGTCTTCTAAAACTACGTAGATTTTGAAGAACTTTTTCTTCTTGTTGTAAAAAAAATATGCGGAAAATTGGACCTGGAACAGTAAGTTAATTAAGAAAGTTATTCGTGATGTCCTATTTCTAGGGCTTAGGAGGCTATAGTACCTATATTGAATTGTAAAAGTATGGATAAGAATCATGACTTTATAATGTAGTTAACGCACAGGAAGAAAATGGTACCACGAGAAAACTCCGCAGGTAAGTACATAGCTAAGTGGATCGATAGGTAAGAGTATGTAATCCAGGCCCTTTCAGGAAGAGTACCTACTTAAATTAGCATAAACATTCCGAATTAGTGACGGTCTGTGGTCCGTTCCTACGAATTTCTGGTAGAGTTAGTAAAGATTGCTACGCTACACATAGTAGCACGTGAAAATATACTGCCACTCTGGTGCTAGTTAGCACTTCAAAGCGCTTTTAAGGCCGGCCGCATACATACGTTTTCCGCACACGTTTTAACCATTTGTTTTCCGTATTCGGGTTCACAAATGCTTCAAGTGCGGAAAATTTTTTGTTCGGGAAAAAACGTTTGTATGCGGTGGTCAATGCATTTTATATAGTATTAAAGCATTCGAGAATACGGAATGCGGAAAACGTATATAATTGTGGCCGACCTAGTATAACTATGTATGAGCATATACAATGAAATTCATCAAGATCTTACCTTTGCGTACTCAGGAGTCAAGTGCTCTCCCTTGTAAATATCCACTTTGATGAGGTTCAGCTGTAGGCCGAGAGCCTTGGCCGTGAGCAGCACGGCGCGGCAGGGTGATGAGTCTCCAACATAATATAGGTCTACAGGCATGCTGGAAGAAGTTGATGGTTGTTGGATGATTTCATTTCATTTGGTGGTGAACGAGTTCGACAGTTGGCGATGGTTTTGGGTTCAAGAGTATTATTTAATTGTTGTAAAAATTCTTAATCATATACTTTTGTACAATTAATAATATACAATAATTACAATTATTGTATAGTATTAATTGTACAATAAGTACAATAATTACTATATAAAAATCTATAAAATTTAAGCGGCTTACATTTTACATTGACATTCAGCAAACAGAATGTAAATTCTTTACGTTGAAATAAATTGATTTGATAAGTATGCAGCCTATTTATTAACATAACATTTACATACAGGCACATACATTGCTTCTGGCCCGCACTAGGATACCCTGTGTCGTGGGAACCAGAAACAACATCACAAACCTTAGAAGACTATCGCATGCCTAAACTGAAAAGTCACACGCCCTCTTCGTCAAAGTCACATGTCTTTAGTCAAGCTACTCATACAGAGAGCGTGGGTTCTATTTCCACTAGAGGCCAGCGTACTTTATTTGTACAACTGGCTTCAGTCTAGGTGTTTTCCGTGTTTGTAATGTCCTTGCCTGGTTACCAGCACAGGGTACCCTAGTTTGGAACCAGGCCTTAGTGTCTAATACTTACATAGTTTTTCAAAAGAATGATATAAGCACGACAATGGTTGTTACTTGCCTCAATTTGGTAGTCTACATAGCAAAATTATAGCAGTACAATGTCATTCCAGGGGTATAACCCGCGCAAATTAAACGGGCATCTTTCGCGAAGAAGATCGAATCTGCGAGGAGCCGAGTTAAGTACCCCGGGTTATAACATTGCCATGCGATTGGTAGACTACCGATAGTGTGAATGAAAAGCCATTACCGGACTAATATGACTTTATTGAACAACTATGCATTTTAGGGACTCGTCCCCCAGCTCTCCCATTACGTAGCATTCCACTCTATCGAGTGAAGCATTTAGACAACTTCTAAGTATCAAAAAATGTATGCATTTGACAGCCGGAGTAGCTTAAAAAAAGTAATAGCTAATCAACGTCACTCAACTCAGTGGATACTTACATAATAATGCCCCAGGATAAGTAATGGATGGTATTGTGTGGAAGTGGAAGTTTTCCACACAAAATATTAAACAAAAACTTACTTCTTATTTATACACGAAAAATACTAAAAGCAACGTAGAGACACACGACAACTGTCTTGTTCAACACGCGATGACGCAACGGCGGCAGAGAAATAGCTAATATACCTAACTAGAAAGAGCATCTTAATAGCCTGCTAACTAAAAATATACCTAGTCACGTTAGTTTGACTCAAATCGAATATGCAAATAAGTGTAAACCGAAGTGCAAATAATATTTTTAAATAAAAAACAAAAACCGACTTTAAAATACCTACTACAACACTAAAATTACCTTTAAATTCGAATTCCACCCATGCCGGGATTCGAACCCGCGACCTCTGGCTATCCGTGCCAGCGCTCTTTCCAACTGAGCTAATGGGCGACTCACCGGCAGCAGTGAAATTTCGAACCTTTTTACAATATTCTCTGTATTACGTACAGGCAGCGACATCTGGCTGTAGGAATTTGCATCATACTTGCAGCCCCGAGTACCTACTTTGCAGTTAGTTTTTTACATCGGAATGATATCGCTGTACCCACATGATTATATTCTTTTTTTATGCACTAACCCGTGCTAAGAATAATTTTTAAAAAACTATTTAGAGGCTAAAAATTCTTTTTTTAAATGGTTTTTTAAAATTATCCTTAGCACGGGTTAGTGCATTGAAAAAAAAATAGGTATAATACGTGTGTGTACCTACATACTTCCGTGTGCATTGTACTTTACGACAATGTGTCACGGTGTTTTGTTAGTCACATTTTATTTTAACGAAGTACTGATAGGAAGTACTGCAAGTAAGAAAATTTTCGACAAGAAGGTACTTACATAGAATTCTTAGTACCTTGACAGCAGGCCAAGAAAGCGGTGCGCAAATTTTGACAATGTTTTTTTGTAATCAAAGTAAACTTATTGCAAGTTGCAACTACGTAACTAAGTGCATCCTCGTCATCACGACGACTCCACGAAATTGTGTTTTCCGAAAATAATTGTACGAGTTCAAACCCAACTATCTTCAAGTCTACCTATAAAATTTTAAGAATTCCTTCGTTTTCTCCAGGATATTATCACTGACTTGATGACTTGGGAAGACAAACAACAAAATAAATTTTCCAAAACGGCGTACCTTTTCGAGTAAGCAAGGGACATATCTACATAAAAAAATACTTTCCATTAACTGAGACTTTTTTTTTTTCACCCAGGAGAAACCCCAATTACGGGTAACACCGGCTCGGGGGAGCACAGTGGTTATGTCGGACTCCCCGCCCTGAAAAGGGCGGTATACCGACTAAAACTCCTGGGGTGTTCCTCTGCACCGCAAAGGACGGGGCCGCGGGGACGCTTTTGCACACTTCCGCGACCCCGTCTGCGGGTGCCCTTGCGGGCACTCCTCCGGGGGGATGCCTTTGTCCCCCCTACTCCGCTGAAGGCACTCCGGAACACGCAGAGCGCCTTCCAGCACGGGACCTCTTAGTCGAGCGGCGGGCCCCCCGACCCACCGCCCGAAGGCCCCCGTTATGGCGGCAGACGGTCGGCATACGCCCGCCGTCTGCGCCCGGTTCTCCGACGGCGGAGAGGGAGCGCAAGAGGATCATCCTCTCGCGCCCTCTCCGCCGCCTCCTTCCTCGCCATGACGGCCTCGCAGAACGCGAGGACCGCCCCCCAGGCCTCCTCGCTGCCGACCATCGCACTGACGATCGCCGGCAGCGAGAGGTACGCCCCAATAGCCGCGGCCAGCTCGGCACGCGGCTCCGCCCATCCATTAACTGAGACCTAGACGAAACGATATCAACCCTTGTATGTCGCCACTGTTGGGGCACGGGTCTCTTCCTGCATCGCTGGAAGGTTTGGCCATACTTCACCACGGGGGCCAAGTCCGGGTTGGTGGGGAGGTTGTAAGACAGTGGCGGATCTTACTGTCAGAAATGGTCAGAAGTTATCAAGCCGCCCATGAGGCCTCTGACATGTCTTAACGACTGCCATTACATGATAGCCGACACCAACGGCTTAACGTGCCTTGCGAAGCACAGAAGCGCTCGGAAAAATGCCACTAGCGGTAGTCACAGGACGGTCACCCATCCTGCACCTTACCGCACCTGTTGTTGCTTAACTCGAGTGATTAATTCCAATCACTCGGTTCGACTAGGCCACGAGCGCTTCCAAATCTACCCTTCTCCAATCACCCTAGACGAACCGAGTGATTGGAATCAATCACTTGAGCAACAACAGGTGGTCAGGTGCAGGATGGGTGACCGACACTACCGCTAGTGGCATTTTTTCTGAGTGCTCTCGTGCTTCGCAAGGCACGTAAAGCCGTTGGTGCCGGCTGTCATGTAATGGCAGTCATTAAGTCATGTCAGAGGCCCTTTGGGCGGCTTGATAACTTCTGACAGTAAGGTTTGCCGCTGTCTTACAATCCTCCACCAAACCGGACTTGGCCCCCGTGGTGGAGTATGGCCTAACCTTCCTGCGATCCAGGAAGAGACCCGTGCCCCAGCAGTGGAGACACAAGAGTTGATATCTAACTGACACTGTCCTCCTTTTTTGAAGTCGGTTGTTTGTTACTGTTTTTCGTATTTCCCTTATCACTTGATATCGCATCAAAAAGATAAAAATGTACAAACATAGTCATACCGTCGTCAAGTACTTTATTACACAGCGAAATCATTATAATTTGGATAATTTACACAATATCCTCATAATTGTAGCCTATGTGTTATTCTGATGTATAAGCTATATTATTGTAAAGTTTCATGTAAATCCAGTCAGTAGTTTTTACATGAAAGAGTTACAAACATCCATCCATACATACTTACAAACATTCGCGTTTATAATATTAGTAGTAATAATATTAGTAGTTTTTTTAACTCGTGCTGAAATTGCGCTACCAATGTCGTAATCTTCATTGTCCTGGACGACTTTGAAGTATGTCTATTCTTATCATCACAGTATTACACTAATATTATAAAGGTGAAAGTTTGTGAGTGTGTATGTTTGTTACTTCTTCACGTCTAAACGGCTGGAGAGATTATGATAAAATTTGGTACTGAGTTAGCTGACACACTGGATTAACACATAGGCTACGTTTTACTGCGGGAAAATATGTTATTCCCGTGGGAAAATCGATAAAGCGCGGGTAACCACACCGTGTTACCGCACAGCTAGTCAACACATATAAACGTGATCTATCAAAGGCTGTCTGAAAGAGATCACTTTTAGTGATAAGACCGCTGTTTGTAGGTACTCTTAGGGTTAGGAAATATCTGTGTAATTTCATTTTGTATGTACAATAAAGTTTTCTCTATCTATTTAACAAACTGCGCCACTTATAGCAGAAAACCCGATTATAAGCATATAAGCAAACTTCTTGGAACTATTTAAAAATTAACAAAAAATAAATTAAAATGGTCGTACATGGCAATCTCTATATATGTATAATTACGGATTTCAAAAATAATCCTGAATAGGTACTTACCTTCTTACAAAATATTGAGTTTTTTTATATCTAATGCCGCAGTCTGGAATTTCTTTCTCCATAATCATTAAAGATGCCCGTGCTCTAGCTTAGGACCGCAAAAGTGATTTTGTTGTGGGCTAGTTATTTATTTCATTAATTTACTTTAACGATAATTAATTTAGGTATGAGGCGTTTTTTTTAATTTTGGATCGCGTAATAAAAGATGGTTGTACCCTCAGGTTGTACCTATTTATGAGTAGAATTATGTGAGTGAGGTGAACATAATCCCTTGCTTGCACCTCATGTTACTGAAACACTAAGTCTCTGATCAGTACTTCAATATTTTTAAATTTTCCCGCTTTGTGATACCTACAGCATAAAGATTGAAATTTTGCATGTTTTTTTATTTATATCAGAGACCGTAAGACCGCAGAGACGTAAGATGCGCAACAAATCTTAACGGAATCCTTCTAGAAATTAGTATGGAATTTAACAGATTGGAATCGTTTAGGATTTTGTACGCGAACCATAATTCGTTTTGTTCAATGCATGCAACTACCTACTAAACGCATCGATTGAGAAGAAAAACCGTTTTTTTTCGAATTCAAAACACTAAAATAATACGTCGTGTGTTTGTAAAACAAATCTACAGCTTTACCAGCACAAGAGGATCATCAGCATTTCAAGTGGATACACAATACAACGCAGCTTGACACATCGTACAAGATAGGTACAGGAAAAACCTTAAAAAACTGGTTTCGTTAGAAGTATAAGCGTTTGTCAATATTTTAACTAAGTATAGGGAAGAGCGGGTAATCGTGCTCTTCCACTATAAAGGGAAATTTCCCGCCAGGCAGATCGTATGCCTGGGGACGGCCGGTCCAACTATTGTTAGTCGGACGTTATATTTATGGTATGTCATTGAAACACTTTGATTGGGCGATGCAGGAATGTTGGAGTTTGTAGTGCGCGCGCAGAGTTGCCATGTGCTCGCCACATCACTCCCCTTCAAGACCGTAGCTGCTGTGTGGCTGCCGTGCCGAGGGGTTGGAGGAAGATCACCATCAGTCCCAGTAGTCGGTGCATTGACTGTAGTGGAACTGATGAAGTGAGAGGGAAGATTGCTGGCCTTGCTTTGAGACTAATATATTTGGGGTGCTGCGAGAGCGAAGGAAGGTTGACAATGTTCTGTCAGGGGTCACCACTATAGGGAAGAGCGGGTGATCGTGCTCTTCCACTATAAAGGGAAATTTCCCGCCAGGCAGATCGTATGCCTGGGGACGGCCGGTCCAACTATTGTTAGTCGGACGTTATATTTATGGTATGTCATTGAAACACTTTGATTGCGCGATGCAGGAATGTTGGAGTTTGTGGTGCGCGCGCAGAGTTGCCATGTGCTCGCCACATAAGTATATTGCAAGTTTTGTCGCAATGTTTTAACGATGTAAAAAAATTTTTGGAATTCAATGAAATAACTAAACTAATCCCTAAGCTTTTCAGCATTTTAAACCGACTTCGAAAAAAGGAGAAGGTTATCAATTCTACTGTCTACGATTCTACGCGTTTGTTACTCATTTGAATAAAATCTCGAAAATAATATTTCTTCGGTTTTTTTTCGTCTGTTTGTTTTTTACTTTTTCTATGTTAAAGACATGAGCTGAGCTTAATTAAGCACGACGACGCGGTGTGAAGTCTAATATAAGCGCTGTTGGACGTTTCCGATTTCACACTGGACGATAAAGGTAACAGCACATTTCAACGGCCAGCCAAGGCCGTCATCATCAAGTGTCATACCGTCTATTGAGACCGGTCGTTACGGTCATCAGCTCAGAACACAAAAATAAGGAGAAGTGCCTTGTGGGCGTGGCACTGTCGCCCAACGTTAGCCCATTTGGGCTAACCTCTGCGAAACATTAAAATATGGCCGTCAATCGCTTCGCGCCAGCCGTCGTAGTAACATCTGAGAAAAATGCCTAATTGCGCAGTGATTACCTGCAGAAATCGCTGTGATACATGCTATTCAAATACAGGGGAGTGTCTTTTCACCGGTAAACCTATTTTACTCAGTATATTCGTCTTATAAACTACGAAAAATCATAATTATAATAATTACATGTGCAATGTGCATCCCATTACTAAGAACATAAATGGGAAGTATTTATTACATTGTAGTTACTCCACTGCTGTTTCTATATAGCATTTTCGTGGAGGTTTGCTAACTAGGAAAAGCCAGCCCGCAGTGAACCGTCACGCAAAACTGATCATTGTTCAATGCGATGTTTCGAGGTACGGCCGCATGTATTTGCCGCGAAATGTCAAATTCACTAGAAGGTCAGCTAGAGACATAGTGATGGGGTAATTCCTTTCTTTTCAGACTGATTAAGTATCGATATTATTGAGGCATTTATAATCGTTCGTCCAGACTTCCAAAATTACTAGAACCGATTATTGTAAGACTAGGTATCTAGTCTTATCGTCGACTATTGCCCGCGACTCCATCTGCGTAGACTTCAGCTTGCGTTGCTAAGGAAGCTTTTATTTTAGTAGAAGGATTTTGCCTTATTAAAACAGGCCTAGCTTCGATAATGTATATCAAAGAGTTTCTAATAAAGATAAAAAAAAATACGAAAGAAAAATGGATCAAAATACAGAGGGTATAACTGATTTCCTCTCAAATATTTACCATTTGTAATTTATACCATTTGCTCCATCTATTTTACAGAGAAGTGTTTCCAGATGCTAAAGTGGGGGAAAAATATTTCCGTGGGCAGTTCCTACTTTAAAAATACCAGTAATAACGAGTTCTATAAAGGTTGAGGTACCAGTATATTTAAAATCACTATAAAATTTTACATGGTTTAGAATATTCAATTATCACTTTATTCTAATCTTCATTTCATATGGACGACGCATAACTCTCCAAAAGAAAGTGTTTCTAAAGAAACAAATCAGGTGATGTGGTTGTGGTACTAAATCTTAGTCTTATATATTTAATTATTTATGTGCGTTATGTTATAAACGAAATTCGATTATGTAATGAAACACAAGATAAATAAAGCATTTTCAGTATTTTAATAATTTATTTACCATTTTAGATCCGACAAGTTCTCGAATGGAGACCACAATATGGTATGTCGGTACTTGCCTATATGTCATATCGGCAAGTGCAGCGTCGGACGACAAGATGGAGAGAAGATCTCATCCTAGTCGAAGGAAGACGCTGGATGTAAGCCGCTTTCAACTGGTCTTTTTGGAAATCCATGGAGGAGGCCTATGTCCAGCAGTGGATATCTTGTGGCTGAATGATGGCGATAATGAAAATATTCTCCGTAGTATTTCAGTCTAATGCTGATTTTATTTTTTTAATCTATATATGTTTCGAAAGTTTCATTGAAATTTTTTTTGACAAGCTTATAAAAGTTCTTACTATTTACTGTATTTTAAATTAGGAAGTTACTTTATTTACAGGCCCATGATACATTTCAATCACAGCCATAAACATATTCTTTAGTTAATCCTTATAATCCAAGCGTGGCTACTGATTTCCAATATATCGCTGTTACGCAGACAAGTGGCAATTTCTTCAGAAAAATGGTTGTTTTTCGAGTTTACACATGTGTTTGTTTTATTTTTTATATAGCTGGGTGAATTATTTTCAGAGAATGAGAAAGTTATTGCTACTGTATTATTAAAAAGTCAGCACTTCATTCTTTCACCCAACAAAAACTGCTTTACAGAGTCCTAACAAACTTACCAATATAAGCCAATTTGTAAATGGTAATGTAAGTGCATTTCACGTTACATTGGGATTCAAATACTAAATAAAATACAAAGAAATAGTCAAGATCCAGGTACAAATGCGTCCCTGACCGTGGACATGCTCTTCACAGAAATATTAGCTTTCCATTACCAGGATTCAAACCCAGAAGACCTAGCTTTCCGGACAGCGTCACTACCAAGTATGCTTCAGTGGTGTTGTGTTCAACAAATTTAACATATAAACATTTTTTATTTATCGTATTAGTATACAGTACAGGGATCATCATCATTATCAAAATAATCAAATAATATATCAGTAGAAATCAAGTTTGCGTCTTTATCATATACTGAAGCCACAAATACTGTCAAAAAGACACGTACTTTGTAACGGTGCAAACCTCTTCACACCATTTTTATTTCTTTTTCCATCTATCATTTTCAAATATTTAAATTATGTACGTCACCTGCTTATCATAATAACGGATAATAATGCACATGGTTTTGGTGGCCAAAAAAAAAATTAAAAAAAAAAAAGGTAGCGTTTATAGCCGTTAAGGTAGTTAATAAAATAAATAAATAAATAAATAAATAAATAAATAAATAAATAAATAAATAAATAAATAAATAAATAAATAAATAAATAAATAAATAAATAAAGGGGTATATATTTTACAAGTATTTACAATTTAATATAAACGAGGAATCGTATTTAAGGGTCATATAGGGGTTTATTCTCTAAGTCTTAGTGGGGTATAGGCTTGATGTCTTTAATATGCCATCGACCTAGAGGTTTATTAGAAAGGTCGATTAAGTCGTAAATAAGGGGTGATATTTTATTTTGTATAATACATTTTGTAAATTTCGGAGCTAATTTGGCAGTGAAATGCTTGTCTGAGGAGCTCAAGGGGTAGTTACGCTTCCAGACGACATCTCCAGTATTAAATTCGAGGTCTAGATGGTGTTTATTATAGTATTTTGTATTAGCTTGATGCGCTTTAAAAATGCGATGTTGTAAAAAAAATGGTTAGTAAATGTCCAGGAGGATAGTGGTGTAAGTGTATAGTTAAAAAATAAATAGATAAATAGTATGACGCAAATGTGTCCGAAAAGGTAATGTGGTGATTATATATACAGAAAATTAGAACTATAAAAAGGTGGCATTGGTAGGTTTTGTACAAGTTGACAGTTAAAATATTTAAAAAGAGTACGGATACTATAAAAAAAGAGGTAAAGAAATTATTTTAGTAATGAGGTAAGGATGGGGTGAGGGTGAGAGTTTTTATTTTACTGCCAAAGAGTTCCTTGTAGGTTTAACCTGTGGAGGTTTTGTTTTGAATTTTGAAAAATGTATTATACAAAATAAAATATCACCCCTTATTTACGACTTAATCGACCTTTCTAATAAACCTCTAGGTCGATGGCATATTAAAGACATCAAGCCTATACCCCACTAAGACTTAGAGAATAAACCCCTATATGACCCTTAAATACGATTCCTCGTTTATATTAAATTGTAAATACTTGTAAAATATATACCCCTTTATTTATTTATTTATTTATTTATTTATTTTATTAACTACCTTAACGGCTATAAACGCTACCTTTTTTTTTTAAATTTTTTTTTTTGGCCACCAAAACCATGTGCATTATTATCCGTTATTATGATAAGCAGGTGACGTACATAATTTAAATATTTGAAAATGATAGATGGAAAAAGAAATAAAAATGGTGCGAAGAGGTTTGCACCGTTACACTACCCGGGGGCAACCGGTAAAAAAAAATATTTTTTAGATATATTTATTTAAAAAAAATATCTAAAAAAAATTTTTTTTTTTATAAAAAATATAGTAAAGTTATTTATATATTTATTTATTTATTTATTTTATTAACTACCTTAACGGCTATAAACGCTACCTTTTTTTTTTTAAATTTTTTTTTTTGGCCACCAAAACCATGTGCATTATTATCCGTTATTATGATAAGCAGGTGACGTACATAATTTAAATATTTGAAAATGATAGATGGAAAAAGAAATAAAAATGGTGTGAAGAGGTTTGCACCGTTACAACTTAATAAATATTTACATTTCACAGGACAGTAAATTAAAATAGGATTATTTGTTTTAATAATATTGTTTTTGTAAATTTAACATGCTCTGTTTTTTTGTATCATCCCAACACGAAGTATACTGATAATAAATGAATAACCTCTCATCGGACAATTTTATCGATAGATGTATTATTTGATACAAGTGTTCCATCCCTAAGGAGTTCACCGACGCTGTTGTTTCCGTGTATGAGTGTATTCGTACAATTGTTTTTCATAGTGTGCGAACCAATTAAAAGATTAGAACGCTAGTAAATGACTGGACAGACGTGTGCGTGAACCTTATATTTACAATATTGTGCATGTGATGAAAACGCACACATATTTAAAAGTGGCGACAGCGGTACCGGACTTATTTCGCGGCTAGGGCATATCTCCTTCTTTCTATGATCTGAGGTCATCAGTCATCACTAAATGCGAAACCGTGTGAGACCGGTCATCACGGTCATCATAAAGTGTGAAACTGAAAATTCGATGTACATACAATGCGTAGCCGAGTCTTCCTAATAGTATTAATGATTCTTAATGATTCGCGATAATCATACATAGTTTATATATTAAACTGGTCTAATCAGCGTTACAGTTGCCGTGGTCTCGGGTCTACCCGTTATATTATGTATTAGACCCGTTTAATATATAACTATGAGAAAACCTGAATTGTATTTTTTTTCAATTGGCCCCAGTGCTCAAATGTGTTAGGAGTGGGCTGTTTAATTTTTAATAAAAAAGGGTTTAAGAAAATATTGGTTTAATTTGTTAAAGCGCCTTAAATCTATGTATTTTCTTATACAGCCTTATTTTTTCGCCTGGGTCTTCTTGGCCATGAATTCCTTGACGAGCGTCCTGAAAGCCTCAATTCCGTCCTGGTAGTCTTCTTCGCCTCCCGGCGCTGTGGTTCTGATGGTGTTCAGCCATCTAGAAATATAATACAATCCTTTAGACATTGTGACACGCGCTATAAAATGTGGTAGACTATGAGGAGAAGGCAAAATAGGGGCTCTATAAAGGGCCCTTTTTGTACAAACAAACAATTCCTTAAAACACTCAAAAACGCTCACTAAAATAGTCTGTAGTGAGGATTTACATGGAAAAGACGTAACTGCAGAGTAATTAAATTTCCTCTAGGAGTGTTTTAGTGGAATCTTAATAATGTTTATCTCACCTCGTAACATTCTTGTACTGTGAGACGTCAATGCCGGAGGGCTCGAACCCGGAGACGCCGCAGTACATGCTGATGTCAGCGATCGTGTAGTTCGGCCCGGCGACGTACTTCTGCCCTTCCAACAGCTTGTCCAGTATCTCCAGGCCTTTGTCGATCTTAGCGCGTTTCTCCTGGTCATCTACGCCAGTGTAGAAGATGTAAGGGTACTGGGGAGAAACGGAAGATTTCATTTAGCTCATTTGGAATCATAGTGTAGTCAGCTGCAGACATTGTGCACCGTAGGCCGACTCTTATTCGAAATGGTCGGTCCCAGTGTGCTGGACTTTACTTACGTAGTAGTCGCTGTAAGCCAAGTAGAGAGTCCCAATGTCAAAGTCCAGTCGGTGATCGACCAGCGCCCTGGCTTTTGGATCCTCGGGGTACAGATTGGTGCCCTTGCCGTATTTGTTGGCCAGGTAGCGGATGATGGCGCGGGACTCTCCCAGCGCGAACCCGTCATCTACTAGCGTGGGGATGACCTTTTGAATGTTGAGCTGTGCAAAAGAATAGAGGTGCTATCAAGCCAGATGATTAAGCGTTGCAAGAATTCAGGAAATTCAGAAGTAGGGATGTAGTCTGGCGGATTAGCTGTGTTGAGTTGTAAAATCACAAACAGGAAAGTATTCTGTGTTAATACGTAGTTGATCAACGCTCTCAACTGTAATAGATGACGTCAGACACTGACCGATTTCTCATTTAACGAAAACTGTAGTGACATAAACGGATCGGTCTGGTAGTTTTGTACATTTACTGAGGCCGTTGTGTGATTGTATTGTGCCAGTCTGTTATTTATTGCCCAAATTTTTTACTGACCAATGGGCACAGAATACATAATATTACAGTGGGTTAGGTTAAAATAAAAAAAGATGTAACATATCGATCCATCGCCACATTGCGTGTCGCAATAGTATTAGTCATTCCGTATCAAACCGTAGGTTAAGGACGGTTGGTTGTGGACCTCTCAGGAATTATCATGATAGTGTATCAAAATGCCTAAATAAAATTCTGCTGATAAGCTGTAAATAGATTCGACATCGACAGAGCCGTAGCTACCTACGTATCGCGTATAGTATCAGAGTGGGCTTATCGGAACCGTGTATCATGATTGCGTAGCACCCCCCTTCCACATTGATAATGATAATTGAATAATGTGGATATTTGTGGGCGTCTGAAGACTAAGGTCCGTTCCTAAAAGTCTCTGACAGAGGTAGTAAAGTCGACAGCGCAGCGAACTTTATACATGACAAAATCGCCTTTCCGATACGAAAAGCCTTAGGTTTAAAACAAAGTTTGTTCTCCTGACGACTTTACTAATTTCACGAAAGTTTTGTATCACCAGTCCCCAGATTAGATTAGATAAATATTGTTCATACTCGTCTAAATAGGCTAAGTCTTACTCATCCATAACATGTGATATATAATTTTACCCTAAAATATTCAAGTACCTACCAGTCATGATACCTAACTGAATCTTTCGATCGTAATTTCACCAACTTGCGTTACGATCAAATCTATTTTTTTTAATATTTATCCAAAATATGCTGTCCGTTTCTGAAATCATTGAGCTGCTAGGAAACCTAGGTACCTATCACAGGTGTTACATGCCTGAGCGCTTGAAATTGACAATCCGCGGTGGGCGTGATTAGGTCCATACTCTCTCTGAGAGAAATCCTGCGGACTAAAGTGGAACGTATAGAGGCTGGATTAATAGACTTTTTGTTACCAATGTCCTCTTAATTATTCATGGGTTCAATGCTATCAAAAAAAACAAAAAAGACTGCTATTTCTAACTCATTGCATTTAACACCGGCGTATGTGCATGCTGCAATCCCTGGTGTCTGCCTACCGCTCTGGGATACCGGCGTGAGGAAATGTTGCGTTCTTATGCTTATGTTGCATTGTGATACAAGGCCAGAAGGGTTGGCTTCAAAGAGAAGAGGCCTATTCTCAACAGTGGGCTCTATTTTTGTGTTAACTAGATAGTGTTGGTGAGTTTTTGTATATACTTTCCTACCTAGCATACATGGGCTTATAATTACCATGAGAGACAGAGAGTATGGTTTATAATTACCACGCGTGCCCACCTTGGATGGGCAAGAGAAATAATAGGCGAATGTTTATTCGAAATCGATTCCTGTTATTCTCATTTATATATTAACAATGAAACTATACTAATTAAAGTTAAGATTAGTTATAATGACTAAGATGAATGAACTTCATCGCCAAGAAAGATCGAGCCAGTTGTAGTCTGAACTTGTGGTTGTAGTGTGAAAACGGCTCATGGAACAGGGAAACTCATCAAGCTTTCGACTTTTCTTTTTTGTTTTCAAACGAAGAAGTTCAGATATATATTCATAAATAGCCTGTACTATAGAAAATGAAGTACCTACCTATAGTATTTGGTTGTATGCCTAAGTACCTACCGACATCGTATTGCGCAACACTAGGAAATCCTTAAATGCAATATTTCATGTCAAAATGTTATGCCAGTAATGCCGTAGATATTTCAACAACTACAGATAATCTACTGTTATCGATAAAAAAAGATAATTATAGATTTCTAATTTAGACTATTGAAGCCTTTAAAAGGTGTTAGTGATAATGATAAAACCGTTTCACGGTCTTATTTATAAAAATACGATTACTCTAAAACTTTCCACGGAAACAGTTGAAATATTCTGTGTTTAAGTGGTCGTGTTTTTATAAGATCACTATCTGTGCCCCGCGGCGTTACCCGCGGTTTGTCCAGTTTCTCATAGAAATAAGATATTTTCCCGCAGTAAAACGTAGCCTATATTAATCCAGGGTGTCAGCTAACTCCATACCGTGTGATAAGAATGTACAAATAACTACTAACCAACATTGTAGTATAGTAATAAACCTGTAACCTGAATTTAAGATGTTGCAGCACCATAACAGCACACAATGTCGTACGTCGTACCTACACTAGTTGGGAACAAAACGAGTTTAGCGAGAATTGACGCTCCGACTCATTCAATAATTAACCAATTTATACAGACAAATACACTAACAGGAAAACTAATGCTAGAGGCGTGTTTCATAGAACCATGCACAATTCACATAGAACTATAGGTACAATTTTTGGTTACAAAGTTGATAACACAGATTAGCTAGTAGGAATATTGCCATGCAATGTACTAGTTATAAATAGCAGTAAAAAACTATTTTATTTATTTCTATTATTTTATTAAGCACATCAACAGCGAAAACAAATTATTAATGATCACAATAATAAAGATACAGTCCACCGGGCCAATAAAAAAAAAACATTGGCCTATGCATCTACGTAATGAGACGATTTATACAGCGTCCAGAGATCACTAAAACTAGATGGGTGAAGGGACCACTCGGACACTGCAGTGCCTGGGACATTGTTTTAGATGGCTTTTAGATGGACATTGTTGTAGGCTTGCCCAGCACCTATACCATCCTGACAGTTTAGTCGGCCTAGCAGGAAAGACTGGTCAATACGTGCGAAGCTAACAGAGCCGACAGTTCACTGCGCGAGTAACAGACATCCATAAATAAGGCAGTTCATATTACTAAAAATATAAGCTTTGTTTGTATACGCTTTGTAATATACAAGTACATGCTTTTGAATCGTAGTTTCATGAATGCGACCCAGGCTTTCAAAATTCTTCAGAAATGTTCATAGTCACCGATCTTAAGTGTGGGCAACTGCGCCTATCCATGCCACATATGGGGCTGGTGCGATTCGGCCGCCTGCGAATGCGGTCACCAGCAAAACACCATTGATCACATAGTATACGAATGTGAATTGACCAAGTACCATATTACTAAAAATATAAGCTTTGTTTGTTTGTATACGCTTTGTAATATACAAGTACATGCTTTCGAATCGTAGTTTCATGAATGCGACCCGGGCTTTCAAAATTCTTCAGAAATGTTCATAGTCACCGATCTTAAGTGTGGGCAACTGCGCCTATCCATGCCACATATTGGGCTGGTGCGATTCGGCCGCCTGCGAATGCGGTCACCAGCAAAACACCATTGATCACATAGTCTACGAATGTGAATTGACCAAGTACCATAGGCTGAAAGATCATTTCATATACCTCTCCGGCGACTTGGCTACGTAGGTACATTAATAATTGTAAATTTTTACCTAAAATATTTGACTAATTTTGACATTTTATTATGATTAATTATAAACGCATTGTATCTAGTTCTAAGGCCAATGTAAAATGCTATACCATAAATAAAAAATAGTAAAGTTCGTCTTACCTTCTCGTACTCGGGAGTTAAGTGCTCGTCCTTGAAAAGGTCCACCTTGTGGAGGTTCAGCTGCAGGCCGAGAGCCTTGGCCGTGAGCTGCACGGCGCGGCATGGGGATGAGTCCGGAAGGTAGTACAGGTCTAGAGGCATGCTGGAAGGAGACGGTGGTTGCTTGATGAGAAATTAGCGAGCGACGTTCGTTATCAACCCTTGTACGTCCCCACTGCTGGGGCACGGCTCTCTTCCTGCATCGCAGGAAGGTTAGGCCATTCTCCACCACGGGGGCCAAGTCCCGGTTGGCGGAGGATTGTAAGACAGTGGTGGTTATCAAGCCGTCCATGAGGCCTCTGACATGGCTTAACGACTGCCATTACATGACAGCCAGCACCAACGGCTTAACGTGCCTTGTGAAGCACGGAAGCGCTCGGAAAAATGCCACTAGCGGTAGTCACGTGAAGCGCCTGTTGTTGCTTTACTCAAGTGATTGATTCCAATCACTCGGTTCGCCTAGGCCACGAGCGCTTCAGGCGAGCGCGCGAACGTGACGCAATTAAATGGTTCTGCGTACCTACGTTTGAAAGGAAGTACAGCTAAGAAACAACGGGCATGACGTGATCAGACTCCTGATTATGCGCATCCACCAAATCCTGCCGTAATCACGGCCTTCGGAATACCAATTAGGTATTAAGTAGTATGGAATTTGAGCGATCGTTTGGAATTGATCCCATTTCATAGGTTTACTAATTCGCATAACCGATTAATCGGTTGTATATGTACATCGAATGGTCATTATAAACAACAATTTGGTGGTTAACAAAGATGTGTACATCCTGGATATTTTACAGAATTTTCATTACTGCATTTGAGTAAATAAAATAAATTAATATAAGTTTAGAAGCTAAAAAACCTTTTAAAAGAAGTGTGAATGTTACGCTAGGTACACAAGTTTAGGCTAGAGCAGCTAGAGGAGCACAATATCAAAAGTTTCATCCCACTACTAAGTGATTTTTTGGAATTAATTACTTAATTGAAAATATAATAATTTAAATTTTACGTTTTTAAGTTTTTTTCCTTTATTTGTCAGATTTGTAAAGTTTTGTTACCGTGAGGTGAACATTCATTTTTGTGTTTAATTTATAATATATTATTTTCACGTCGCAAACCCAACTGCGGGCGCACGGAGGACCCGCATAGCGGCATCTCGCTTTACGCTGTGAAATAAAGTAAGATGACACTAGATGATAACAAGATATACTGGTAGTAAGATGGGTAGTCAGTTAGTAACACGGGTAGTGACGGTCATAGATGAATAACCAAACGAATACTTTGTCACATCATTATATATGGTGGTATGGATTGGGACCCACCCTATAACCAGGGGTAGGGCTAGTGGTATGGTGACATTTTTCGTCACTTTGGCTCCTCAAGCTGATCTAATCTATGTAAATTTGGTAAATGTCTGTAAACCTCTTTTGTGTTCTGAAAAAACAAAAAAACTATTCAAGGAGATGTTTGTTTTACAACATCAAATGTCACATGATCATTTTCAGGCATCTATAAGGTTTTGGCAAAGTCATTGGGAAGCGTAGAGGGAGTAGTTCTACTCTATCTACGTTGGTAAGTATCAATATTAAATTAGAGGTTGATGGAGTAAAAGCAACTCTATGCTGTCAAGTTGTCAATGATGATTTGTTGAACTAACCTCTCCTTGTAGGTCAGACATTCACTGAACAGCCTCACATCGTAGTTTACAAGGACGCTTACAAACTAAAGTTTATCGATATCGGCAGCGAAGTCCCGAATGTAGAGACAGGAGAAAGACATTGTATTAAAGTATTGGTTAACAGCAATGTGGAGGTGTTTGGGCCTGCCGCAACAAAAGGTCGCACCGACGATAACTTCTCTGGCAGTACCTATCTATTAGAACCATAGGTTAATAGAGAAACTTGTTTTGTGTTCTGAAAAAAAAACTATCCATGCATTATTATATTCTTTTTAATGCACTAACCCGTGCTAAGGACAATTTTAAAAACCTATTTAGGGGCTAAAATTCCACCGATGCCGGGATTAGAACCCGCGACCTCTGGCTATCCGTTTCAGCGCTCTTCCAAATGGGCGACTCACTGCAAACCTAACTGCAAAGTAAGGTAGGTACTCGGGGCTGCAAGTGATGCAAATTACTTCAGCCAAATATTCTCTGTAATTCGAAATTTCACTGATGCTGGTGAGTCGCCAATTATAGCCTCTTAGAGGCTATAATTGGACCTGTTTACCTGTAGACCTGTTTAGAGGCTAGAATTTATAGCCTCTAAACAGGTTTTTAAAATATCTATGCATTGTAGTTTACTTTATTTATTTATACTTTGTTGTACACGAAAAACACAGAAAAGAAATACAATGAAAGAAAATACATGTACAAAGGCGAGCTTATCTCTGTAAGAGATTTCTTCCAGCAAACCTTGAGTTTTATAAATTTATACCCCTATTTCTATCAGATACATCTGATAAAAAATAGTTACACCGTAAACGAACACCGATAAGTAGGTAAGTAAATACCTATCACAATGGGTAGGAACAAGGTCGTTCAGTTCGCGGCGGCGCCGGTGTAGCTAACTTGTCTTAAGGCAAAGTCTGACGATTTACTCAGATGAACATTCACTAATGGCCGGTTTCTGAATGGAGAATTTCACTAAGGAAATACTTAAGTAACGGTCAGTCACGCTCTCTGCTGAGAAATTCGAAAAGAAAGCACAACAGTTTTTTTATCGAAATCCTCAATTCAGAAACTGGCCCTAAGTTATCGTTATTTGTTCTTTCATACCCTGATCACACAACATGGTCAAAATTTACTTAATTTTTACTGACATTGTCTAATTATAATTAACATCATTGGAGCGGCTATTTTCCCCTCGCTCAATAAACTATATAATTCATATAAAACCGTGTTTTGACAATTCGATTGTAATCTCTAAGTGGAACGTCTTTGCAATTTACATCCAATTATCTCAGTAGAAAAACTATGAGTATTGTGCAACAAGATAGAATGTTCATTACCACATAAATTACCGTAACAATCATTATAATTACTGTTACTGTAATATACAAAAATATAGTAGAATTGGCGGCCTTATTACTTCAAGCAATTTCTTCCAGGCAACCGTTCACAGAGACAAGAAAGAAATTAGGGAAATATTGAAATTAAGAAATATTTAACGAACCCCTGGCGTCAGATTTAATTAATTCGGCCCTTTACGTTCTGTGTTTTCTTAATTCACACCAAGTGAACGATGAACGAAGAGTGAACCATGTGATTCCGTCTTTATGTCAATTGTCAACAGACCCTGCTAGTCTGAAAACATGCACTTGGACAGGTTTCACATCGTTACCGCAATTATTATTGTTAGCACATCGAATGCAGCGACGATGAATTCCCTTTATTGTATATATACTTTATATACTATATTTAAAGCATTCGAAACTTGCAACGGTGCAAACCTCTTTGCACAATTTTTTTTATATTTCTTTAATTCTGTCTATCATTTTCAAAAATTTAAATTAATGTCACCCATTTTTGAGATTTCCTTCATTTTTAGCATTACTACATGTGTACTTACATTTGCGAATTTGTAGTCGCAATACCACACGCTAACGGTGAAGGAAAACATCGTGAGGAAACCCGCGGCTTGGTTGGCTCCGCACGTATTGACTAGTCTTTCCTGTGGGCTAGGCCGACTAAGCTGTCAGGGTGGTATAGGTGCTGGGCAAGCCTACACCATTTATAAACCATGTCCCAGGCACTGCAGCGTCGGAGTGGTCCCTTCACCCATCTGGTGTGGGTGAGGATGCCACTGGGCGCTGTATAAATCATCTCATTAAGTAGATGCAAAAAGGCCAATATTATTATTATTATTATTATTACATGTGTACTACATCACATCTTGACTAGACCTGGCTATTTTTACCTGCTTATTCTGTTTTATCGAGTTTTCTATTTTTATTATCAATAAAACATACTATAAATAAAGCACTAAGTTAAAGTGGTTACAGTTTTATTATTTAAATACATAACAAACTTAACAATTTGAAAGATCATAATTTCTTTTTCCTATTGCTAATTTTATTAAATTTTGACACATCTGTAACTACAGATAAAAATAAATCTTTTATGTTTTGTTTTCGTGGTGTATAATAAAGAATATTCTTATCTTATATGTTCATTAAACTTTTGTTTTGGTGAAAAAATAGATAAAGTATATAAAAGGCCAGCATAATTTAGCCTAAGTACCTACATTACTTGTTTAGGTAATCATCGTGGAAGACATAAATAGCCACTTAGACGAGAATCAAACCTATTTCAAAAATATAAAAAAAAAAACTTACGTTTTGTTTGGAAATTAAAAATGGTTAAATAAAAATGTAGAGACACGAGTGTCTTGTTAGGTTCACGACGAGACGACTGTAGATGTGTGGAGGTGTTCTGTGGCGGATAGTGGCTATTGGCTGATAAAGTTCAGGGTGACCACCTTTTTTATTTGATATTCAACTCAAATATCTTTTACGTCCATTAAAATGTACTACAAGTACCGCCACATTCTACTGTAATCAATTTTGGCACTTATTTTGTTCTTTCAGGACCTTTTCAAGCTCGAAAAGAAATTATTTAAAAAGAAGATATTTTTTTCCGTTACAAATATCCGCTTCGAAGCTACTAAACAGTAGCAATCGACGTAAAGTGGTCACATTAAGACAAAAATAGCCTTGATTCATTATGTCTGTAGTCATGCCAACTTGACTCGAAATAACATGACAGTATTAAAGGATTGTATAGGCAGCGTCGTACTGGACTTAAAACCGAAGTGGCAGTTCGTCTTCCGGACCCCAGCTCGTGGCCCTTAAGCGATTTTTCCGATAGACGAATGTCTATCGGAATTTAGGTTATTTAATTATTTTTTTTGTTTCATATACAGATTATTCTAGTAATTTCTAAGGTTAACACGAGCAGTAGACATAATTAAAACTGTTTTTACACGGATTTATGCTCGTTTATTAAATTTTTACAATTTTCCAACGTTTCGGCACTTTTTCAGGTGCCGTGGTCCCGGATGACTGAGGTGACAGGCGTCGTTTAGAAAGCATTAACGTTTAGTTTACTACCCTCGGCAAAAATTATAAAAGTTACAAAAGTTAATTATGAAGTTACGTTCCAAAATAGGCAAACCAATTATTTTTATATAAAGTCAACAATATTGATTATTAGTACTTAATTGAAGTTAATATTAAATTTATAAACTAATTACTTTACATGAACTTAAAAATACTGATTATTAATAGAAATTCAAATTTTTTTTAACTCTACAGTCACATTTCTAGCAAGGGGTCTCATGCACTTAAGCACTGGTTCCCATGCTACCGGTATGTTCCAACCACGATCTCTATTAAAATTTGGATGCCGGCGGATCTCTATTGCCTCGCGTATCATTCTAGGGAAGAAACGGTCTTCTCGGGCTAGAACTTTAACTTTATCGAAATGTATAAAGTGGTTGGTACCGCTAAGTGTATGTTCGCTGTATACCAGAGCGTTTATGTTTCACATCCGCGATATGTTCCTTCACCCGCTCAGCTATGGTACGCTTGGTTTAACCAATGTACGAGGACCCACATTCACAGTCAAGCTTGTATACTCCTGCCTCTTTTAAGGGAATCCTGTGCTTGACACTTCGCATGAATTGGTGTATCTTTCTTGGCGGCTGGTAGATGGTTATGATTGAGGCGCGTTTCAAAATACTCCCAATTTTGTCAGTTACACCTCTCACGAAAGGCAGGTAGACTCTATAAACAACAAGATCCATCTACCTGCGGAACTCCAGCATGTCGAATAATCAATATTGTTGACTTTATATAAAAATAATTGGTTTGCCTATTTTGGAACGTAACTTCATAATTAACTTTTGTATTTTTTGCCGAGGGTAGTAAACTAACCGTTAATGCTTTCTAAAAGACGCCTGTCACCTCAGGCATCCGGGACCACGGCACCTGAAAAAGTGCCGAAACGTTGGAAAATTGTAAAAATGTAATAAACGAGCATAAATCCGTGTAAAAACAGTTTTAATTAGATTATTCTAGTCTAATATTTGCACACCTAAAAGGCCTGCGCCGACGAGAGACTTTAAAGATTCAAAATTTCACTTTGATTACTAAAAACAAAAATGACCGATGTCATGACATTGCATGAAACTATTAAGGCCTGCGCAGACTTTTGTCTCCGAGGGACATAAGTCCCTGAATCGTAAAAAATGTCCTCCGAGTACCTATTTGTCGCGGACTCAATGCCTACGGTGTGTGGTTATTTTGTTCCCCGGAAATTGAGTGAAGCGTACCTACGCTATGGAAGCAAATATTCTGAGATTACATTGTGTTGTAATTTTCATGAAGTTGAAAAAGAAAAAGCGTTTTAAAAGAGAACACCGAACTTTTGTCCACTCCAGTCTCTTGATGTCCTCGGTACCATGAGGGACTTTTTGTACGGGGTACTTTTAGACCTTCGTGTGCGTTACTCGATACAATTTATAAGAGATCTATATCGCCGGACAAAAAAGTACCCGGGGGATAGTCCCTCGTCTGACCAGGCCTTAACCGGTAGAGCATGCACGTTCCTTATGTATTTAGCATGCCTTAGCAAATCTTCTTCATCTTCAGACTAATATAGTCCACTGCTGGACAGAGCCATCCCCTCATGAGTGCAAGGTTATGCCATCATTAGGGGGTAATGCCCATAACCCCCCGCTGGGCATGAGGGTTAGGGATTGCAGTTTGGTAGAATTGTACTGCAGGGGGCGCTGCTGCCCACCCTCCGGTTTGAGCCCCATAGTCGCCTTGTGCTACACCCGCGGGAAGAATTTGGGTGTGCGTTAGCAAATAAAATGTTTTATTTTTTATCTTTATCCTATCTTATCCTTGAGCGACATTAAAATAGGATGTCACCAAATTCCGTTCTCAATCTGGCGTTAGGTATTATTTTTATTATTAAAATTATTGCACCAAACACATCGTATTTAATACAAAGGCGTCGTAATTTAGCATTTTCTTCCTTTGGTTTGTAGATAATGGCAGGGTGGGTGGCGCAAAATACTGCCTTAGAACCGAGCCTTTATATATCCCTCTAATAATCAAAGTTTCCCTTTACATTTGAAGTTTTTTGTCTTTTCTGGTTTATACCAGAAAAACAATGCAGTTATCTTGTATGTTAATATTGAAAGCAATCGTAGTTTTGTCATAAGGTTCTAGCCCCGGAGTCAGGTAATTTTGAGGTGATCCGGTATATAAATAAAAATGCACACACGAGCCTATCTAACCTATCGGTTAAGTCCCATCAAGCCTTGTGCAACCGCGCTCTCTTCTACCTTCAAAGCGTTTTTTTATTAAATTACTTCCTTAGTGGGCATCTACTTCACAAAAGGAATACTGATGCATAACGTTACACTTAAAACTTGCATGGCATACCCTAAACTCACCGGTTAGGCTTAGCCGCTTAGCCTAAGTAAGCCAGCGTGGGTTTGCTTAGCCGATTCGCTTTATCGCTTAGCCTAAGCGATACAAAATTTCGTCCTTTATTTGACCCTCTATTAGGGTAATTATTTAAAGAGATAAGGAATCATTCGTAGCCCCGGCTGCCTAAGTGATCTTAAACGATCACGAAGATTAAGCAACATAGGGCGCGTTCAGTGCTCGGATGGGTGACCGTATATGACTAACGCTGCCGGCCTTTTTCCCAGTGGTTCCGTGCTTTGCAAGACCATTAAGCCGTTGGTGCCGGCTGCCGTCGATAGATAGCAGTCGTTAAGTCAAGTCAGACTCCTTAAGGTGGTTAGAAAACTTCTGACAGTAAGGCCAGCCACTATTCTTACAAGCCTCCACCAATCCGGACTTGGCCCCCGTGGTGGAGTACGGCCCACACTTTCCTCAGAGAAGAGCCCCGTGCCCCTCGGTGGGGACATAATGGGTTGATGATGATTATAAAGAGTGTAATATAAGTATAACAGACTTTTCTTTATAAACAGCTTATATATTGAGGTTGATTATATAAATGCATTTCTAAATTGCTTTTTTTATGCTTCCTTGCTCTCCTTTGTCGGTACTAAAATAGGTAACTTCTAAGCAGAATTTTATGTTTCTAGACCCACAGACCTACATTTTTCGTCCTTCAAACCTCTGAAGTTTAGGAACCAATTTTCATGTCACAAAATGCGACGAACTTCCTCTGAATATTTAGGGCTCCGTACCTCAAAAGAAAGAAGTGCTCGTGGCCTGGTCGAACGAGTGATTGGAATCAATCACTTGAGTTAAGCAACAACAGGCGCGGTAAGGTGCAGGTGACTGTGACTACCGCTGGTGGCCATTTCCTGAGCGCTTCCGTGCTTCGCAAGGCACGTTAAACCGTTGGTGCCGGCTGTCATGTAATGGCAGTCGTTAAGCCATGTCAGATAACTTGATAACTTCTGACAGTAAGACCCGCCACTGTCTTACAACCCACTACCAACCCGGACTTGGTCCCCGAGGTGGAGTATGGCCTAACCTAGGCGATGCAGGAAGAGACCGGTGCCCCAGCAGTAGGGTTATGGTTATGACCCAAGGGTTGATATCGAAACCTCAAAAGAATAAACGGAACCCTTACTTTGTTATCAGTCTGTCCGTCCGTCTTCAAGCCCCTTTCTCTCAATAACGCGTGGAGGTATCGGCTTCAAACTCAAATCGTATAATTAGGTCTACAATCCCTTGAAGTTGTGAAAAAATCCTACTTCTATGTCACAAACAAAAGTTACGGCCGTTTATGGCGCAAAAAACGTATATTTCGACACTCAAGGGAATCAAAACCCATAGATTGACCTAAAACTAAAAAAATGGCAACTTTTATTCGTCTTGTACTAGTAACATAGGAAAATTGTGAAACTATACATTAATTTGTGCTAAAATCATAAAACAAAATGCCTTTATAGGTAGTACGGGAAAGGCTCGGAAAAACAAAAAAAACTGTTCTCGATTACTAAAATATTTATAATAATATGTAAGATATATTATTTTAGATAGTTTAATTTTATAATAATATAGGAGGTAAAGTATACCTGAATCAAAGTTATCGACATAGCTCAGAGAATCAGCAAGCTGCAGTGGCAGTGGGCTGGCCATAGCTCGCGAAGAACCGAGAACCGTTGGAGTAAACGTGTTCTACTCGGCAAACGTAGTGTAGGACGCCCTCATGACGATCTGCGAAAAACTGCCGGCAGATGCTGGATGCGGCAAGCTGAAGACAGGGCGCTATGGCGCTCATTAGGGGAGGGCTATGTCTATGTCCAGCAGTGCACTACATAATATAGCCTGAAGAAGAAGAAGTATACCTCCAAATTCCCTCGGTGAGCGAGTCCGCATATGCCTGGTTTTTTTATCCCCTTTACCTTAGAGCGAATTTACCATTTTTTTTCCAAACTTTCAATTAATAATATTTAAGAGAGTAAATGAAGGGACTAATTTCAAAAAAAAAAAATCTTACTTGTAATTGCCACAAAAAGTAGTTTGTGCCAAATTACATAGATTAAATTACACGCAGTTCGTAAAAACTTAAAAACATTGCCCATGTCATTATTATATTACTCAGTTACTTGACCTAATGAATGGTGCGGCAGGCCCCTAAACGTAAAAAGCCACCAGGGCCCCTTTCCCCTAGACCGACCCTATGCATAGCAACTGTGATATGACTGCCGTGCGTGACTGATATTTTTCAGTTTTATCGATTGTTTTGTTATCATATTTTAGTATCGTAAAAGATAAAAATGTACAAACTAAGCCGTGCCTAAATTAAAGGTCAAAGTAGGTAATTAGTATTACACAAGGCGGAACTGTCCTAACACACAAATATCAATCTAAGATTAGTTTCTCTGATAAAAAGGGGCTTCCTTTTGGAAAAAAAGACTTTGGGCAGAGTAAAACGACAATACTTTTAACCAAGTTATGATATCGAATTGATGAGAGTTTTAAATGGACGCTCGGAATTGGCGCGAAAACTATTATTATTATGTCTTATTGATATTATGGCAACCAGCCGATGCCGACAAATTAAGTCAAAGTCACGTCTTGCTTGACACGAAATGAGCAAATTATTTTTTACTAATTTTGATTTCTTTGTGAAGAGTTTGAAATATGTAGTTGGTTGTATATTGTTTTAGAGTTGATGTAGATACAATGTAACATTTGATGTAGATAAAATATTCGAATCACTAATTGCAAAAGGGGCACATTTTCATGAGTGTAAAATGTTCAGGAAACTATAAAATGTAAATATCTTTTAATACAATTATTTTTTTGCCGTCGTTTTGTTTTCCTATAGATGTATGACTCTCTTTGGAAACCTGTAGTGACAATGTGAGGGTGAATACTTTATGGGTATACTATTTATTGGCTTTTAAAATCCATGCACATGTTCCCTTTTTGCTAAAAACTCTACAGGTGTTCCCTTTTTACACTTAGGTAACTAAAAAAAATCAAAGCCCAATTATTATGAAAAAGTAATGTTATTTATTAAAATTTTAATAATTATAAATCAAATGTGTGCACACTAATGATGTACTATTTCATCACGCTGTAATCGGTTTTCGGTTGGCCACTCTAATATTTCTTTCCAGAATTTATTGTGGTGTTCTATACAGTCTATTTATTCATACTTGTCCAATTTAGTAAACAAGATTCTAACCTTAAAATTGAGATTAGATGCCTAAGCTAGACATTTTCTCGCAAATTCATGAACTATGTTTATAAAATTGGCAGCGTGTTATCTAAAAGAGTGTTCCAGGTTACTTCATTTATGGAAATATGGCAGTTTTGGACTAAAAAGTCACAGTTTAAGGGTAGAATCTTATTTACTAAATTGGACAAGTAAGAATAAATAGACTGTAGGAATATACTCCTTCAACTTTATTAGATCGTTCATCTTGCTTTGAAGCATTTGGTATTTTATTTGAGTTCAGACTTCCCGTAGGTAGAGCTACTATAGAATCCCCTGGTTTGCTTGATGATCACAGACAAAAATAATGCATAGACAAGTAAAAAGCCCGATTAATACGATTGAAAATAATGTTGTTCGTATAGTATGGCGAATTGAAAAATTCGAGCAAAAAGGGCAAGTGAGTGTGGTTTCTTGCCCTTTTTGCGCTGAACAGAGTTGATTGCATTGGAACAATTCTGATACTATACAGAGTTGAGGCGCCTTTTTTGCAGAAAATGTAGACATAACCTTGCAGACCAAAAAAGCTGTATGAGTACCAAAGTACTGAACGTGCCCTTTTTGCAATTAGTGATTCATTCATTTAATTCACACTACATAATGTAGTGTGAATTAAATGAATATTTTATCTGATGTGTTGAATGGACGCCAATCACTGGTGGTATATCATGCCCCACCGCGGTAGGCGATTCCAAAAAAATATTGGCCTCTGCATCTACGTAATAATGAGGGATACTCATTTTTGGATGTATATTGTTTTAGAGTTGCTGTAGATACAATATTCATTTAATTCACACTACATAATGTAGTGTGAATTAAATTAATGTTGTATCTACAGCAACTCTAATCTAAAACAATATACAACCAACAATGTTACTCATTGTTGGTTGTATATATACATAATATTAAATGAATTATGGAAGTGCCCCCAACTATTACTTACTATGATCAATTGTTTACCAACAAACCAAACCTTGCTTCCTTTCTCCGCAGTACCCTTACATTTTCTTCGGCGCCCCAGACGACCAGGAGAAACGCGCTAAGATCGACAAAGGCCTGGTGATACTGGAGAAGCTGTTGGAAGGGCAGAAGTACGTCGCCGGGCCGAACTACACGATCGCTGACATCAGCATGTACTGCGGCGTCTCCGGGTTCGAGCCCTCCGGCATTGACGTCTCACAGTACAAGAATGTTACAAGGTGAGATACGCGTACCTTCAGCTGACCACCAATTTTTTTCCCGCATTGACAGATATTTACTTTATACTTTATTGCACACGAAACATTAAAAAGGACATCACATAAGAAATAACATGTACAAAGGCGAGCTAATCTCTGCAAGAGATTTCTTCCAGCAAACCTTGAACAGATCAGACGGTTACTATTCTGGGCGTAAAAAAGATTGTAAAAATTTGTATTACAATGCAGCACTAAAGAACCAAAAGGGTCTATGTTGGAGCTGAAGCCGCTAAGCCTAAGTGGAGTTGGGCGGGTCACCTAAGCAGTATGCGCCCAGACAGGTGGTCAAAACTCATCAAGTCATCACTGGTTGGGTTCCACGCGACGAATATCGCAAAGAGATGGCACGACCCTTTTGCCGAGCTGACAGGAGGGGGCCATGTACAAGGAGGAGAGTGGAAAGCGATAAGGGAGGCCTTTGCCCAGCAGTGAGACACAATCGAGGCACCATAGAAAAAGAGTCAGATCATTATCGTTCCTACGACTCATGGCAATTTCGGACCCACTGTTCACAGTTGAGTTGAATTTCGACACTAATCTTACATTTGCCACTACGCGGTCTCCACTCAAGAACACGTTTACTCCATCGGTTGTCGGTTCTTCGCGAGATATGGCCAGCCCACTGCCACTTCAGCTCGCTAATTCTCTGAGCTATGTCGATAACATTGGTTCTCTGTCGGATGCATTCGTTACGAATCCTATCCTTCAGAGAAACTCCGAGCATAGCTCTCTCCATAGCTCGCTGAGCGACCAACCAAAAGAAAAAGAATATTATCATCTATTTACGGTGGTTTCGAACGGCAAAATCCTGAGAGTGGCCCATAATCTCCGCTGCCACTTTCAGAATGTGAAATCTGTGCAAAATTCAGGAGTTTCCTTGCAAGATTTCTGAACAAGCAAAACCGTTTCGGTAGAAGTACCGAAAAATCTGTAGGCTAATTACGGCCGTTTTTGGCGGAAATTGATTAAAGTCCTTGGTTATCCATTCTAGGTTCTACACTGTGGGTTCTAAAAATAGTTGTCACAGTTATCAAGATTTCTCATGCCCAATTTTATACAAAAACGTATTATAAAACAAGTTATGATTTTTTTTCCATTGGTGGCGCTAGTTAGCACCCCGAAGAGTCTTGTTCAAATACCTCCGCACTTGAGATGTCCAATCCGCGGCGGGCACGCGTGATAAATAAGCCTGTACTCTCTCTCTCTGAGCCAGGCCTTCTCTCAGAGAGAGAGAGTACAGTCGACAGCACATCAACCTTTACATCCGTGCACTCTGTTCAGTCACGTTTGGAGGGACTTTGCAACGTAAATGTAAAGGTCGATCTGACTGTCGACTGCGCACGCCAATCACTGGTGGTCTGTCATGCCCCACCGCGGTAGGCGATTTCAAAAAAACATTGCCCTCTGCATCTACGTAATGAGGGATACTCATTGTTGGTTGTATATTGTTTTAGATTAGAGTTGCTGTAGATACAACATTAATTTAATTTTTATGGAGTGTAGGACGCTATTTATTAGTTTATTTATTAGTAGTGTGAATTAAATTAATGTTGTATCTAGAGCAACTCTAATCTAAAACAATATACAACCAACAATGTTACTCATTGTTGGTTGTATATTGTTTTAGATTAGAGTTGCTGTAGATACAACATTAATTTAATTTTTATGGAGTGTAGGACGCTATTTATTAGTTTATTTATTAGTAGTGTGAATTAAATTAATGTTGTATCTACAGCAACTCTAATCTAAAACAATATACAACCAACAATGAGTATCCCTCATTACGTAGATGCAGAGGGCAATGTTTTTTTGAAATCGCCTACCGCGGTGGGGCATGACAGACCACCAGTGATTGGCGTGCGCAGTCGACAGTCAGATCGACCTTTACATTTACGTTGCAAAGTCCCTCCAAACGTGACTGAACAGAGTGCACGGATGTAAAGGTTGATGTGCTGTCGACTGTACTCTCTTTCTCTGAGAGAAGGCCTGGCTCAGAGAGAGAGAGTACAGGCTTATTTATCACGCGTGCCCGCCGCGGATTGGACACCTCAAGTGCGGAGGTATTTGAACAAGACTCTTCGGGGTGCTAACTAGCGCCACCAATGGAAAAAAAATCATAACTTGTTTTATAATACGTTTTTGTATAAAATTGAGCATGAGAAATCTTGATAACTGTGACAACTATTTTTAGAACCCACAGTGTAGAACCCAGAATGGATAACCAAGGACTTTAATCAATTTCCGCCAAAAACGGCCGTAATTAGCCTACAGATTTTTCGGTACTTCTACCGAAACGGTTTTGCTTGTTCAGAAATCTTGCAAGGAAACTCCTGAATTTTGCACAGATTTCACATTCTGAAAGTGGCAGCGGAGATTATGGGCCACTCTCAGGATTTTGCCGTTCGAAACCACCGTAAATAGATGATAATATTCTTTTTCTTTTGGTTGGTCGCTCAGCGAGCTATGGAGAGAGCTATGCTCGGAGTTTCTCTGAAGGATAGGATTCGTAACGAATGCATCCGACAGAGAACCAATGTTATCGACATAGCTCAGAGAATTAGCGAGCTGAAGTGGCAGTGGGCTGGCCATATCTCGCGAAGAACCGACAACCGATGGAGTAAACGTGTTCTTGAGTGGAGACCGCGTAGTGGCAAATGTAGTGTAGGACTTCCTGCAACCAGGTAGGATGACGATCTGCGAAAAACTGCCGGCAGATGCTGGATGCGGCAAGCTGAAGACAGGGCGTTATGGCGCTCATTAGGGGAGGTCTATTTTCATTCTGTTTGCTGAACGTCAATGTAAAATGTAAGCCGCTGTCTTCGGGCCGTATTGTAGTGGAGAAAAAGTTAGCTGAAAAAAAAACTCCACTCTGACCATCTTTTCTAAAGTCCTCTCACACCAGTTGCCGCCTATGCGTATACCTAATAAGATTTCATGATTGCCATGAATAACTTTGAATGCCAAGGCATTAGTTAAATATCTTACAAAAGTAGGGAAAACATGTGCTGCGGCCAGACTCATCATCATTATTAATAGATTGTGATTAAAAATAATTTTCGAAAATTACACGTTTAATTTAATAGTGGAGCAACTTGTTGCATAGTTGACTTATTCTTTTGCCTTGCTCTTCTTGGCCATGCAGTCTTTGACGATCACCCTGAAAGCCTCAATTCCGTCTTGGTAGTCTTCTTTACCTCCCGGCGCTGTGGTTCTGATGGTGTTCAGCCACCTGAAAATATGAAATCAACACTCAATAGTTACACTATTTTTATTTTTAATGCACTAACCCGTGCTAAGGAACAAATTTAAAAACCTATTTAGAGGCCAAAAATTTCACCCATGCCGGGATTCGAACCCGCAACCTCTGGCTATCCGTACCAGCGCTCTACCAATTGAGCCAATGGGCGACTCACGGCATCAGTGAAATTTCGAACCTCTTTACAATATTCTCTGTATTACGTACAGGCAGCGACATCTGACTTAAGCAAATTGCATTACTTACAGCCCCGACTACCTACTTTGCAGTTAGGTTTTAACATCGGAACGATATCACTGTACCCACATGATTACACTATTTTTATTTTTAATGCACTAACCCGTGCTAAGGAACAAATTTAAAAACCTATTTAGAGGCCAAAAATTTCACCCATGCCGGGATTCGAACCCGCAACCTCTGGCTATCCGTACCAGCGCTCTATAGTTGCCACGCTAAAGTCAAAACTGACGTTCGATGACGTTCGACAAGATTAGTGTCAAAATTCAACTCAACTGTGAACAGTGGGTCCGAAATTGCCATGAGTCGTAGGAACGATAATGATCTGACTCTTTTTCTATGGTGCCTCGATTGTGTCTCACTGCTGGGCAAAGGCCTCCCTTATCGCTTTCCACTCTCCTCCTTGTACATGGCCCCCTCCTGTCAGCTCGGCAAAAGGGTCGTGCCATCTCTTTGCGATATTCGTCGCGTGGAACCCAACCAGTGATGACTTGATGAGTTTTGACCACCTGTCTGGGCGCATACTGCTTAGGTGACCCGCCCAACTCCACTTAGGCTTAGCGGCTTCAGCTCCAACATAGACCCTTTTGGTTCTTTAGTGCTGCATTGTAATACAAATTTTTACAATCTTTTTTACGCCCAGAATAGTAACCGTCTGATCTGTTCAAGGTTTGCTGGAAGAAATCTCTTGCAGAGATTAGCTCGCCTTTGTACATGTTATTTCTTATGTGATGTCCTTTTTAATGTTTCGTGTGCAATAAAGTATAAAGTAAATATCTGTCAATGCGGGAAAAAAATTGGTGGTCAGCTGAAGGTACGCGTATCTCACCTTGTAACATTCTTGTACTGTGAGACGTCAATGCCGGAGGGCTCGAACCCGGAGACGCCGCAGTACATGCTGATGTCAGCGATCGTGTAGTTCGACCCGGCGACGTACTTCTGCCCTTCCAACAGCTTCTCCAGTATCACCAGGCCTTTGTCGATCTTAGCGCGTTTCTCCTGGTCGTCTGGGGCGCCGAAGAAAATGTAAGGGTACTGCGGAGAAAGGAAGCAAGGTTTGGTTTGTTGGTAAACAATTGATCATAGTAAGTAATAGTTGGGGGCACTTCCATAATTCATTTAATATTATGTATATTTTACTAGCTAACCCTGCAAAGATTGTTATCCAGACCTACCAAATATAAAAATCTATAAATCCAGAAAAATCGGTGAAACTGTTTGGAGCGGTTCGATAACATAATGGACATTTGGAAATAGTAAAAAAAAAGTTTATTATTTTTATAGCTTTGAACGCTGTTATTCAATCACCATTTTAACATCGATTTTAAGTAGGTAATGGATCTATCCAGTACTGCCTTTTTCGTCTTTGTATACTACGACAATATAAGTGTCGGAAAAGTAAAAAAAGGAGCAGCAGTAACATCGTGTCTCCATTAGAATACATATTGGAAATGAGCTAGTCACCCCAAGTTCAACGCGCGTCTGCAGCGCGACTGTCGCTAGTGACGACGCCGCGACTTAACCGCGCTACAGCTCTGCTGCTGTAATGTGAAGGGATTCGCTGCGCAGCGCTTCGGTCGCACGACAAAAACGCCTATATATGTGAAAGCGTTCTTATTCGTAAAACTATAATTTACATGTTTGTATACAATAAATAATTTTTTTAATAATTTTTTTTCTTCTTCGTTTCTTACACAAATTACTAAAAACTCGCCACAGACAATGTAGTGCCGCAGGCCTAAATTTTTTAGCGATATTCTAATGCTCCAGGCCTACTCTTCATCTCAAAGTCAAATCTCCTTTTATACTGATATTTTGGCGTTAGAAGATTTTCTGTAGCGACATTCTAGCGCCGTGCAATTTATGTAGCACAATAGAGTATGTTCATGTATTTTTATTTATTTTTAAACTATTATGTAAGTTATTAAATAACCGACAAAAATATAACGTTTACAAAACATTATTAAATAAGCTTAAACAATTGTTGAAACTAATATCCATATCGGACTGTTTGTATTGCACAGCTGGTCGACTCTCACTCTAAATCGTCGGTCAAGTATCCCCAACTTCACTCACATAATAGTCGCTGTAAGCCAAGTAGAGAGTCCCAATGTCAAAGTCCAGCCGGTGATCGACCAGCGCCCTGGCCTTGGGATCCTCGGGGTACAGGCTGGAGCCCTTGGCGTACTTGTTGACCAGGTAGCGGATAATGGCGCGGGACTCTCCCAGCTTGAACCCGTCGTCTACTAGCGTAGGAATAACCTTTTGAATGTTGATCTGTAGGAAAGACGGAATTCATGATGAACCCCTAACGATGACTTAGTTTAAAATGGTATTATAGGTATTTAAAAACCTATTTAAAGGCTAAAAATTTCACCCATGCCGGGATTCGAACCCGCAACCTCTGGCTATCCGTGCCAGCGCTCTACCAATTGAGCCAATGGGCGACCCACCGGCATCAGTGAAATTTCGAACCTCTTTACACTATTCTCTGTATTACGTACAGGCAGCGACATCTGGCTTAAGCAAATTGCATCACTTACAGCCCCGACTACCTACTTTGCAGTTAGGTTTTACATCGGAACGATATCACTGTACCTACATAATTATACTATTTTTATTTTTAATGCACTAACCCGTGCTATGGACAAATTTAAAAACCTATTTAGAGGCTAAAAATTTCACCCATGCCGGGATTCGAACCCGCAACCTCTGGCTATCCGTGCCAGCGCTTTACCAATTGAGCCAATGGGCGACCCACCGGCATCAGTGAAATTTCGATCCTCTTTATTATAGGTATTGTGCGAATGGAGAGGCGAAAACGTATTTATGTGGATCAAAAGATGGCTTTTAACATGGGGTTTGGCAGAGAGGATATCCTCTGATATCATAGAAATACATAGGTACACACATGAAAACCACTGGACTTGGACTGAAATCTATTGATGAAAAATATAATGACTGATCAGTATCGTTACATAACAACCTTTTAAGTTATTTACCTTCTCGTACTCAGGAGTCAAGTGCTCGTTCTTAGAAAGATCCACTTTGATGAGATTCAGTTCTAGGCCAAGAGCCTTGGCCGTGAGCTGCACGGCGCGGCACGGGGACGAGTCCGGCAAATAGTACAAGTCTAGAGGCATGCTGGAACGAGATGGTGGATGGTCATTGAGAAGTAAGCTAGCACAATGCTTTGAAAATTGGTTTTGGGCTTGAGAGAAGGCCCTAATGAAGGCATATTGTTGGCTAGCCTTGGGTAACTCAAGAGCCAGATATGATTGGACACACAACTCCCTCCCCGTCAAGTGTGTCCCATTCATATCCCAGAGATTAGCCTTGGGTAAATCAAGAGCCAGATATGATTGGACACACAACTCCCTCCCCGTCAAGTGTGTCCCATTCATATCCCAGAGATGTCAACTATATCTGGCTCCCTCGCACATACTCTCAACTCAGTACGGTAGTCATCTCCTGCTATTTTATCCAGCTCACACACAATGCGCGAGAGCGAGATCAACATCTCGTCTGACATCGGTTACATTCGGCCGCATTTCTCGTCGTAACCAACGAGCTATGAGAGAAAGTTCACCAAAAGAAACGTGTGATCTGGATAAAGTTGAGAATAGGTAGACTAGACTGGCTCACCACTTGTGTCTTTTGTTTCCACACGCACTTAGTTGATTGGACGTCGTATGAGCTAGGACACTAGTGGTGAGCGAGATATGAGAGATATAGTGTGTCTCGGTGAGCAAAGATATCAGATATAACAACTCCCTCTAAGGACACACTTTGCCCAAGTCTATTGTTGGCAGATTTTTAGGCTAGTTTGTGGCAGATTCTTCACTTTTGATATGGTCACACCGGGCGTTCCAGTGAGCTAAACTCATTTGAGCTCGGATCACATTGGAATTTTAGGAGAATTGCGTTTTGGAGCTGTGATCTCAGTAAAGGATGTAATAATTGATATAAGTTTCGGAATCGGGGCTAAAAGTAGTAGATAAAAGTAGATACAACGCAAAGTAATAGATACGACGATCGTTCAAATTGAAGCGTCCTTCCCAGCCGGCTCGGAGTTGTTCTAACATGCACTGAGATGGATTTCACATCATTAGCGCAATTATTAGCATGAACACATTGAATAATAGCTAGCTACGAAATATTTAAATTTGTTCACTTGACAACAAAGGTCCAAACATAAAAAAGTGTATTTAATTTCACGTAGCATAATTGTACAAAGGATAATTAAGTAATGAAATAATAAAATGCTTATTCAGAGCAGCAACAGACACAATGACAGTCAGAGTACAGTCTGTTAGCTTTTAGAATATACCTCGGGCTCTCGAGTAGGCTTCGGTTTTCGCCGAAAGCACACGAGTGTAATACTACTTCCTGCTCTGTATAAAACTTTTCGACACTATTTTGAAAAGTTATGTAAAATTAACTGTCATATTAGTTCTGATATTTCTATTTCCTACACTAATATATCAGGCCGTAGCCGAGGTATATTCTAAAAGCTAACAGACCGTACATGTTAAAAATACAAGTTGCATATAAAATACTTCTGTTTATTAATTGAGATTCTTAATTATACCTACATTGGCAATGGGATAACACTGAAAAGAACCTAATCGAATATTCCTAAGTGCTGTTGTTTGATTTAAAATGGAAATACATTATTGTATTTCTTATGTTTTCCGAGATTTTGACAGCTCAGAATCATTTATCCCGAATAACTTCAATCAAGTTCTGATGAAGGTACACCAGAAAAACATTATTATACTTGTAGATAAAATACAATTCATTTGGACATGAGATCTAAAAAAATAAAAAAAAAACAATGAAGAATTAGTCGAAAAGAAAAACATACCTTAGTAGGCAGGTACTATTTCAAGAATTTGAAGCTTTCTGTATTTATGTAACAACATGTTTATACATATAGGTATACAACGGAATCTCTAAAATAAGCAATCTTGAAACATCCCAATTAGAATTTGTCTTTCAGACGCACTTTTGTCCGACAAGTTTATTTATGTATATTTTTCGAAATATTGTGACGTGATTTTCGAAATACGATCATCACCAACAAACAAATGTAGCCTCCGCAATTTCATCGTCCTACAGTCTATTTATTCTTACTTGTCCAATTTAGTAAACAAGATTCTACCCTTTAACTGTGACTTTTTAGTCCAAAACTGCCATATTTCCATAAATGAACTTCTTAGTCCAAAACTGCCTTATTTCCATAAAATGAAATAACTTGGAACACTCTTTTAGATAACACGCTGCCAATTTTATAAACATAGTTCATGATAGTTCTATGTTTATAAATTTGATATAATCTCAATTTTAAGGTTAGAATCTTGTTTACTAAATTGGACAAGTAAGAATAAATAGACTGCACTTATAGTTTGTCAAAAAATTCAAGAAACCGGAAGTGAAACTTTATTATTGGTATCAACGAAAATCACAACCTTTACTCCCTTTAATTAAGTACAATAAATAATTTTAATGCAATGACTGTAGTTTTTATTTTTATAATGATTGCAACTGCAAGGAATTAACTTACAGACAAAAAGTCTGAGCATAACCTTACTCTTTAATTTTTGGACAAAGTATAGAAGAATTATTATCGTACAGAACACAAATTTGAAGTTATATTAATCAAACAATGTCACTATCATGCAACTGAAGCGTAAGACCACAATAAAAAACAGTAAACATGTGTCAGAAATAGCACATTTATGAGGAAATTCGGAGTAAGTGGAACAGTAGGGCGTTTCCAAATGACCTCGCTCACGTATACGTTTGACAGACCATCTGAAATATATGTACCGTTTGTAAACATGGAAATTAGTGTAGAAACTTTTGTAGCAGACTGGTATTTATAAATTTTATTACCATGAACACATTAGAATTGCTTGAGAGTACTAATATACCTGTAAATTATTTAGGTAGGTAGTAAACTACCGGCGAATTTAGCCTTCGCGCCGGGCCACTAATACCCAAACTACGCCACTGTAAAGCAACATAGAAGACGAAAATACCAACTTTACCAAAGAACCAAAGCCGTTTCTAGTCACTCCAAAACAGAACAAAAAACTTACGTTTTTTGGAAACTAAAAATGGTCCACTAATAAGACAAAGATACTAATGTCTTGTTCGGCTGAGGACACAGATCACACCAGCCTAGCGCAAGTAGGAACTTTGAAATTTTTGTTCGCATTTAGCCCCGTTTTAATGGCGGACATATTTTTGTCTCACTCTTTAATACTACTTACTCTTTCTTTGCTGTCAATGTCAAACTGGAAACCTAACAAATATGGCGGAACGCGGCACATATTACAACGTTTTCTAGATAAAATTTTTGTGTTTTAAGTTTGTTCAATATCTAGCTGTGTATATCTTGTTGTACAGTGTTTAGTGATTTTCTTTTAATAATGGCATTGATTGGATGGTGTCAAACTTGTGCCATTTGTAAAATAAGATGCAGCCGGTCAAAGGGTACCAAAAGAAAGTTTATGGGTAAATTTCCTAGGGATGAAGACCGGTAAGTATTTCTGGCTACAGTTTTTGTCATCTTGCACAAGAGCAAGATCATAAATTATGTTAAATAACGTAATTAATATAATATGAGAAAAATACTCAGATGTTTCAATGTCATAGTGATGTGCAATACACATATTCAATATCGATAAAAAATATCTGATAAGTACTTTGGTCAGAATTACTACTCAGTGTACGACGGGTGAATTGCTGTAAGCCATAACAATGTTTCAACGATGCACTATCCAACGTGGCTGCATTGAATGTTGTTTTTTTTTTTTTAGATGCAGACAATGGGTGAAAATTGTGGAAGGTCTTATATCGTATATCCCCATCGAAAAGCTCCACCAACATAAATATGTTTGTAGAGATCATTTCCGGCCGAAAGATTTTTACAACGATTTTAAAAGGAAGCCGATTAAAGAAATGGTGAGTTGTGTTATAAACTTATAATGTAACACTACATTTCATGAATAATTATGTAATAAAATACAAAATACGCCTTGCTTTACGTCGAACATTTGAATGTATTTTGCTCCGTCATTTAGAACGCAATATTATTATTACGTCTTAATACATAAATGACATACTTTGATAAACATTTTTTTACAGGGCTGTATCTTCTCTACTTATAAATGCGCCTCCTCTTCCTGATTACTTACTAGCTGAGTTTCCTTACCACGTAGCCACGTCGCATCACTTGAAACTGGTTAGTGATTGGAATTACTAAAATATTTTTTTTACTAATTTTTAACTTAAAATATTTTTTTTATAAAAATGTATTTGATAGTTACATAGTCAATTATGCAGTTATGTGGTAAACAGGAACAAACTTTTTTTTTTCGGACTATTCTTGCAATTGTTTATTTTCAGATTCAGCTATACAAAAACCTATTAGTTGTCGAGCTTCACAAAACAACTCTGGTACGTAGACTTTTCATGTATCGCTGAAGTTTTTTGTAACTAGAGTTTGTTTACTTTGATAAATTACAAAGTGTTATCATTTTCAGCACCTTGTACAGCAGCCAAAATATCAGCTGTTGCTATTGGTCTAGTAGGGTTTGACCACAATTATTGTGGCCTGGAATCTCAGCATATTTATCAGAACTATCCCGGTAAGTAGCATAGTTTACAAACAAATTAATAATCAATAACGACTCAACTTAACTTTTTTTGACGATTTCAGCACCTGAATCCAAACCACCGATTGATGAAGTTCGCTCAGATTGGACACCTCTAAGGAAAAACCAAATAGCTGCTGAAATAAATTCAATAGACCTTGACCAAAATTATTGTGATTTGATAATAAATAATAAAATACTAATTTCATTTGTCGTTTTATTGAAAACATTGATTTTTATTAATTTTATTAGGCTAACTGCGGAGCCCCTGGATGAAAATTTATCGATATCGATAAATGTAGTACCAATGTAAGTGGACGTCCCTAATGCACAGATAAGTTGTTATGTTGGTAGCACTTTTGACATTGCATTTTTGCTCTATTGGTTGGTATTGCTAACGGGGCTAAACTCATTACAAAAGCATGTAGGGAGGTCCCGTCTCTTATTTATATGCTCTGTGGATCACACAGGCAGGGTACTGGCGATGGCGCATTGGAGCAAGTTAAATAAAAAAAATACAACAACATGACTGCGGATTGTTTTTTTTTTTTTTTAGTTCGTCCCGCAAGGAACCGGCTAAGGTCTTAGACCATGCTGCCACGTCTTTGGTTTTGGTTCTTCATTATGAGTTTTTGGGAGGTTAGTCTTCAGTATAATATATTTTTCATGCTGCCATGTCTTTGGTTTCTATTCTTGACTGCGGATTGGCTGCCGAGTTCAACGAGTTGATTAGAGAATCCAGGGTGACCACCTTCAAGCTGCCTAAAATTCTACCGATATAAATTTTGTCGCATATTATAATGAGGGCTTTTCAATGACAGCTGTGAGTTGATTGCATTAAAAAAACTAGATGGCGCTGCAAGGAGAACAAATGTCACCCATCATACGTTTTTATCGCGTTTTATGTTGTACGCACAGATTAATATTTGTGATAACCTAAACATCTCTTTGTAGTCTGTGATCTAAGCTAAACTTTGTTTTGTTATTTTGTTCATTACATACGTACGTGAATTGTGTCTTAACTAATGGCTAGCCCGTGCATTGAGCATTTTTGTAAAAACATAGGCACTTACCGTTTTCATAAATGATGTAAATTTTGACATATTATATGACGTCAACACCATCTATCGGTAACTTGCGGTAGGTACTGTTTTTTGTTTTTAATGGCTCTTTGAAAAGCCCTCATATCATAATGATGCAGCCAATTTACGTCTCACTACAAGGGTGTGATATTATGTAGTTTATTATTGTTAGCCGCACATAGTTTACTTAATTACTCATGTTTATTATCTATCTATACTAACGACAAAGTTAATTAATTTCGTCTCTTTATATATTTGATTGCATACGAAATGTACGATAGGATAAATAAATAAGATTAAAAAATACGATAAAATTGCCATAAATAAAAATATTAATGTAATAAATACACCTTAATAATTTGTAGTTTGTATTTAGTGAAAACAATTTTTGATAAATTCTTGTTTTGCGCAGCACTCAGAGTCGTTAGTAAATAAATTATCCTACATGAAAATGCCCATTCTATTTGACATAATTTGAGCAAAGCAAAAAACCCTAAATATATATTATTTTATAAACTTCAGTTGCAGAAGGATATAAAATAAACAATACTTAGGGAATTTATGTGCGCCGCCAATGCGCATTGATCAGGGAGGTATCGACTGTCGTAAAGTAAAAACCATTTCGAGGAATAGGGATACTGATTACTATTAGGGGTCTAAATAGGTAAAATAAAAACGGATTATTAATATTTTTGAACTAAAACTTTCGTAAGCACAACACAATGTAGACTTTTAGTCCGGATTTACTTACGGGTGTTGTTATATCGGAAAAGTCCGACCAGGTTTCGCTCCGATTCGCAGCGATTCGATTCGGATTACTAATATTTATCGCAAAATAATGTTCACTTCATTTTTCTTTCAATGACGTCATCATTGGCTCTAAAGCGGTAGTTCCATTGCCTACAAATATTTAAAAAAATTCGTCAACAACAACATTTTGTCAAACGTCAACGTTTTTTTTATCATGAATAAACTCAATGAACGTAGTTCATAATGCCAGTGGTGACGTCATATTTACAAAACTCTAAATAATTAATAAAAAATTATTACATCAAAATGAAGAAAATATTCAAATTAGTTTTTTATATTAGTCTATATTTTAGATTTATAGAATAAAAAATAAGATGTGACAATGCCCATTAAAATTTACTAAAATGTAGGAATCCATACAAATTGGTCACACTGTGGCACAAATAGCCTGTCTTCAGAAACAAATAGATTCACGGCAATTTCACTCTTATGGTATGGAAAATAAGCTGTATCAAAGTGATTTGGATCGGAATTGCGATTGTTCTTTAAACTTTATCATTATTACCTAAATGCTTCAATTTAGTATCCTGTGTACTGTGTATCTGAGAGATAACAATGTATAAATTAAGTGATGACATCGTCACGGTCACTGTTAAAATGTCTTGTTAACTTTTGAATGACCTTGGATTCATTTTGTAATTATATTTAGCTTTTTTTGACTTTTCTTTCTCATGTCACTCATCATTGTGTAATATTCTTGTCACCATCTCATTACCCATTTGTTCTGATACTTTCCTATTATCCTTCCTTTTCCTTGTTTATTGCTCCGAATGGGTCCGTATAATAGAAAAAATAAATATCATTGCTTATCCATTATTAACTTTATTCCGAATTCGTTTACCTGCTTTTTCGTCCGACTCGGTCGGACTCTTCCGACAAAAAAGCTATTAAGAGAATGAGGAATTGAGCTTATAATGTTGTGCTTACGAAAGAAACAATTCGGAAAAAATGCTTTTGGAAAAAGACTTTGATGAAATGAAATGAAAAGGTTTTATTCAAAGTAGCGCAGAAACTGGGCTTAATGAACGTTACAATTCAAACTAGGTGTCCATTTCAAAATCTAGATCATTTTGGAGGAAAAATGGACAAAAATCTCCAATGTTCACTAAGTAAAGATTTTGTTTTTATAGTGAATATTTGTTTTGGATTGTGACTATGAGTTTTCGAACTATATAACCCGCGACGAAGATAGAATTCTAATGTTTGGTCACCGGCGCAATATTATATAATAAAATGAATAATTTCCCCACAACACAATCACTTGTTCTAATCTAGGATATCCTGTGCTATGGTAACCAGGCAAAGACATGACAAACATGGCAATACACCCAGGCCGATTGTGCAAATGCACGGTAGCCCCAACTGGGAATCGAATCCACGACCGTCGGCATGGTAATCAGACGTGTTACCGTTAGACCAACGAGGCAGTAGTCAATGTTTCATTCCTTGCGAAACTTATTTAAAATTGCAATAACTTAATAACACGTTCGAAAGACTTTTTCTTGTTTTTGTGTATTTAATCTCCATAATTATTATTTAACCTTCTTGTAAGAAATGGCTGAAAAAACACAATTTTTTTGGATAGTTTAGGATAAAACGAAATTCAAACTGTACTCGTAGTACAGTGCTACACAAGAAATAAGTCTCGCGGATGTACCTGCGCAGATGACCAAATTTTATCGATATCGACCAAGTTGATCGACCAATCAGATAGTTTCATTTTATGGCAGGCCGCGCGCCTTTGTTGCTATTGGTGGATTCAACGTCATCGATGCAGGTGACTATTAGTTTGGCAATATTAGAGTGAGCGAAATATGAGAGTGAGCGAATACTCAGTTTATGTTATTGGATATTTTATTGAATTTATATTAAATTTAAGTGCAAAGTGTAAATAAATAAATAATGGAAAAGTTCATAGTAGTTTAGTAATAAGTTGTCTATCACACCGTTTTGACTTTACAGATATTAAGGTACTTCCGAGAATACGTTATAAATTACATTGAGCGACTTTAAAGCCAAAGAATATCGATAGATTTTTTTTATAGTAGGCTTACTCTTGGCCCTTATCTAACCCAAGAGAGAAGATGAGGTCTTGGATGGACCGAGTTTGCCCAGAAGAAGCCTGTTCACATCACATTAATCTTAAAGAGGATACATAGATAGAAATTCAATAAAAATATAGTAGGTACAATTGGCGGCCTTATTACCGAATGAACAATTTCTCCCTGGCAACCAAAGACGGAGATAAGAAAGAAATAAATTAACATTAACATATCTGTAAATCTAAGTTAACAGTAATATGTATATGTACTTCCAGTTACAGTCAGGATATGCCGCTCGCATATTAAAATTATAATTGCAAATTTGTAACATTATCTGCATGTCGATTCAGTAAGATCGTCGATCACTTCGATGGTCACTTCGTCGGTCACTTCGTCGGTCACCTCGTCGTTCACCTCACACTCACCTTAATTTGACCTTCAGAACCCGAAAATATGACATTCCTTGCATAGGGGTTGACACTAATATTACTTCAGTCGAAGTCGTAGGCTATAATTTGTTTCGCATGTTTTGGCAAAACGATGCTAAAAAAAAATCTTACAAACATGTTGCGTTGTCTAAAATTGTACAGTCTAAGTATTTACTAGCCTAAATCTATTGAAATGTAAAAAAAAGATTATATCATTGGCATTATACAGTGTATCCAAGTCGCTGGCATAAGAAGCAATTCTCGTGGGGTTACCATACGAGTAAAATAAAAATGCCACGATTACTGATTTATTTGCTTACAGGTAGTTCAGTAATTCAGTAATTTTTATTCTTTAAAAATATAGGCAATACATTCCTTACACAATAATATCGAGCCTACTAGTGCGTGCATTACAAAAAAAAACGATGAAATCTGAACTAATGTTAAACACTGTATCTCAGACGTCAACGCCAACTACCATTAGATTTCAAATATACACTGTATAATTATGACATGCATTTATTAAATAAGGTTACACAATAAGTTGTACATAATTAGAAATTATAAATGAATAAAATTAACAATATTCTTATCTTATTTTAACCTTAGCAAAAAATCGATAGGTGCAGTGTAATGGACGGTAAGTAAACGTGTGTAAAGTAGCGAGCATGAGGGAAAGAGGGGGGGGGGGCGGGGGTGGGGTAATTTCGTATGTGTATTGTGTTTGTGTGAACGGGGAGTGTTCGTGCTATGTATGTCTCTATAGGAAAAATAAATTGAAACAAATGAGAAGAGAAAGATGAGGTACGATAACTTTATTTGTGGGCTAGGTTTTACTGTATGGGTTTTAGTAGATTTTCCGTTATTTAATAGTTAAGACGAAGGAACTATTTTGTAGTTTGGGCTTTACGTTTTTTTGTTTATTAAAAGTGTATGAACCTACTACATAAAAATGACACCGGGAAAGTTTGGTTCTATGGGCTAACGTTTGGTATACTCTGTCGATTCTTAAGTACTAGGGGAACTTAGGTCATAGATGTGTTGTTTCTGTTTAATAATTTTGTGAGGAAATCAATCATGTCTCAATATAAAAGTGTAATCGAGTATCTGACTGAACCACTAAGTATTACTTTTATCATAGCTCCGTAAGCTCTTTCAAGACATAACACGGAATTCTGGGGAGCACGCCATACGCCTATATCATACGTGTAGTCACCAATCCTAACTTGTCGCTCATTTACATTGCCTTGAAAGGGCAACTCTCCGATTCCAATGGTTTCTAGTTTATCCAGCAGAATGGGAACAGAGACAGTTTCGACAGCTTTGGAAAAATCCAAAAGCATATCATCTTTAGTATTTTGCGTGTGATCGACAAGCTACTAATATCACACCGTTAAAACACTGAGTGTGTTTTCAAGTAGACTACCGTTTATTTGTTTTTTTTCTATTTACAGATAAAAACATTGACACAGTAATTTACACTCGATGTAATGTTAAATAGAAAGTGTTATATGAACGTACTTACGCATAGAACGTATTTTTTTCATATTTTTACTCCGTCATGGTTAGACCCAGTTTTTCCAAACTTTGTCAATATTTTCCGGCCAGCATCTGGTCACACTTCACACACACACAAACGAATAGTTTGCTTTCAAATCAAGACTTAATTCTACACTGGCGCTACGGCGGTGAAGAGAACTACAAATGTCAATGAAATTGGTATTCTGAAGGTTCGATTCGCAGCTCACTTCGATCATGAACTCGCACATGAATTCGATTACATCTGTCAAAATCAAAAGTTACTCTCCTTTAGGTGAACTCACGATCGAATCCCATCTAGAAGATAACTCATTATTTTTTGTTGAAACCAGTATTATTATGTATCTCAGGCACATTTGTGAAGTTAAAGTAGAAATACCACTCGCTAATTGTGAATGATAACATCGTAAAGAAACCTGACTGGCTGATATGTTCATATAACTCGCTGTTCGCATATCTGAGGTGGGCACGCGTGGTGATCAAGCCAAAATTCTTTCTGAAAGAAGACCTGTGCTCTACAGTGGGATGTATATCATATACTGTATATTTTAAGAACATTAATTATTATGAAGTAAGAAAGAATAAATATAATGTGGGTGGAATGGCGAATGTGAGTGGAATGACTGGTAAGAAACGTTCCAGGCGAACATACTTCGACCCGTATTTGGTCGAATAGGGGACGTGTCAGCAAAGGGCAGGATAAAACGTACCCAAAACCGTCTCGCATGCAACGACTAATAAATGGCGATGAAGTGATAGTAATTAACCAGGATCGTATAATAGCAACTGGCAGTCCCTGCATCTGCTCACCCCTCTGGGATACAGAGGTGCCCTTTTTTGATATCAACCCTTTGTATGTCTACACGCTGGAGCACGGGTCTCTTAAGGTTAGGTCACACTCTACCACGGGGCCAAGCCTGGGTTAGTGGAGGATTATAAGACAGAGGCGGGCCTTAAGTTATCAAGCTGCCCATAAGGCCTCCGATTAAGATTGCAAACAGAAACCCATCATGCTGAACTATGGAAAACAGAAACGAAATGCAAACAAGCCAGAGAGGCCCTACCAACAATATCGAAACGCCTCACATGCAGCGATCTGCGCAAAGCCATGGCACTTATGACGAGCCATTGAACACTGAATAAACACCTCCACGCTATGGGACTGACCGACATCCCGTTATGTCGACTATGCCTCAAGGAAGACGAACTACCCGCGACGTGTTCATTCACTGAGGTAGCGTGGAAGTGCAACATCGATAATAGGAAAGCTGGGATCCTTCGGGAGGCCAGCAGTGACCTGGGTGCACTGCTGGCTTTCTGAAAAAAGATTGGCTGGCTGGAGTGATCTCACAATGGCCCAACTATGAGGCTGAGTGCGGAGAAAACAGGATAAACTAACTGAAGCCTCTGACATGGCTTAACGACTTCCATTGCGCGGCAGAAGGCGCTATCGACTTCGCATGCCTTGCGAAGCACGGAAGCGCTCGGAAAAAATATCACAAGCAGTAGTCACGATACGGTCACCCATCCAGCACCTGACTGCGCCTGTTGTTGCTTAAGTCAAGTGATTGATTCCAATCATTCGGTTCGCCTAGGCCACGAGCGGCGTGGCCTTATGTTTGTGATGTTACGAAGTAGGTTTAGGTAAACCAGGTAGGTGACAAAGATGTAAATACACTGATACTGAGGCTATGTATTTGTTCAAATGTACATCCAAACAAAACCACGACCTCCGGCAGTACTTTGTACTTTAGATAAATAGATAAAACATTTATTCACATAAGACACACACGTATACAATGCATAGCAATACAAAACCAAATACCAGTCCAAAGCAATAATAAAACAGTAGCATATATAAAAAGCAAAAAAACTCAGAAGATAAGTCATACACGGTACTGTAGTGTACATAGGCAATGTAATGGACTGGGAGTGATCAACCTAGGTGTGGCAAATGTGAATGGGCTCCGACTTATCATGTGCTGAAAGTTCAGGAAAAACTTCAGCGCTGGTATTCTGCCGGTACCCGGTGTGAGCGGCATGCAGCGCTAAGGGAGCTGAGGTATGGTAGTCATAACTGCTATCGTACCGAATGAAATAGTGTAAATACCGGAATAATAAGCTCAGTTTATCAAGAGGGCGCTGGCACGGTTAGCCAATGGTCCTGGCATGGGTGGAATTTTAAGCCTCTAAATAAATAGTTTTATTAAATTGTCCTTAGCACAGGTTAGTGCCTTAAAAAGAATATAAATAAATATATTCAATCTGGATAAACTTTGTGTACTCAAAGTCACAGATATTGAGTAATTTTATAAACATGAATTATTAAAAACCTATTTAGAGGCTAAAAATTCCACCCATGCCGGGATTCGAACCCGCGACCTCTGGCTATCCGTGCCAGCGCTCTTTCCAACTGAGCTAATGGGCGACTCACCGGCATCAGTGAAATTTCGAACCTCTTTACATTATTCTCTGTCTTACGCCCAGGTAGCATTTCTACGTCATTTTGACGTCCATATACAGTCCTCTTCGACGTAAAAGACGTCATTTTACGACGTCGGGTTAACCCTCAGATGACGTGAATTTGTCACAGCCTTACGACGTCAGTTGAAGACTTCGGAGATACGACACCATATGACGTGCAAGTGACGTCATATGTATGCCGTGCATCGTACGTCTTATGTAGTATCACAAAACGTCAGTAAGACGTTGAGAAATACTTAAGTACCAGCCCTTATGAAGTTCTAAAGACGTCACATTTCTATCACAACCTTATATTGACATACGCATTCCTACTTATCTTCCCGATTGAGAGACGAGGGCTGTAAAATAAAACAAAATTTAAGTAAATAGTACTAAACCATATTTAAATTGTATTAAATCAAATTACGTTATGAAAATCATAAAAAACCGACCAAATGCGAGTCGGAGACGCGCACCGACAACTTCGTACCAACAGTATGCCATGTATTTCGAAAAAAACTCATAGGTACATACTAGTCTTGAAAATCACCCTTTGAGCACTAAATCTTCAATATAAATATCATCCGTGATCTGGTAGTAGCAATAGCCGATCGTATTCTTCGCTCCCTTGGACTGGTCAATATACTTCACAGCGTCTAGGTGTGAGCCAATTTTTCTTACAATCACTCAATACACTGTACCACCATCTTTTTCAGAAAATTAAGCGTACCTAACCTACATTTCTTTGAGCACGCGCGCACGTTAACGAAGAATTTTTAATATTGCCTGTCTGTATCACTCACTTCGCGCGTTCCGAATTGTGGCTAATGCACTTGGATTGTTTGGAAGCGCAACAAATGGATTGTTTTAATATTAGTGTAATTATTAATCATCGTAGGTGTTCAATACGTGTAATTATAATACTTATGTGTTGGGAATGGAATATGTAATATCAAATCAACTTTTAAACTTGATTTCAAGCTCCCATTTTAATTTCGAAATAAAAAAATACTTATGTGTTGGGAATGGAATATGTAATATCAAATCAACTTTTAAACTTAATTTCAAGCTCCCATTTTAAGTTCGAAATAAAAAAACGGAACGTATTTTTGTTTAGCTCTAAGGATTCGTTCTTTTTATAAGTGTTTAAAAACCTAGTTAGAGGCTAAAAATTTCACCCATGCCGGGATTCGAACCCGAGACCTTTTGCATGGTAGGCAGTTGCGCTACCGCTACGCCACAGAGGTCGTCAATATGTTTTCGGAGGTCAAATAGTAAGTTATAATTTTATAGTTTCATATTTAAAGAGACGTTGTTAAATTAGTTTATTTCGTTATACTAAAACTAGTTCTTTTACTAGAATGAATTATAACTTTTGATGCCTGATAGTGTTATCGACCTTGGCTTACAATTCAATCTAGTAGCAAGTAAAGAGTAATTGGCACTTAATAGTTTAAATATTTCTATGCATTAGCATAATAAAATAATGGTAATGATTTTAAATGTTCTTTTGTAGATGTCACTTATCAGCTTATCACAAACTACTTTGACCAAATAAATAACAAAAATGTATCATGTTGGTGGTGGTCCTAAAATACAGGGTTGTGCCCTCAGATCATAGAGGTTGTGCTCAAATTTGAATTTTCTCATTGGCATATAATAGTGTTACCATATAGGTACTACCTATGAGTATTTTCGATTTGTACCCAACTGTACAGAATGATACGTGTAAGGGTCGACATGCAGTCTGGATTTAATGACTATAATGTGCTGTGGATTATACCTATATACCTACGTACCTTGCTTGTTGCAGGTTATTAATGAGTATAATGTTGGTGACTTAAAACAATAATTTGAATAATCAATTCGTTTTATTTAATAAATGTACAGACTAAATTTTTTATTGTTTATTTATATTAAAAATATTTATTTCAAATTTAATACAGGGTTGTGCCCTCAGATCATAGAGGTTGTGCTCAAATTTGAATTTTCTCATTGGCATATAATAGTGTTACCATATAGGTACTACCTATGAGTATTTTCGATTTGTACCCAACTGTACAGAATGATACGTGTAAGGGTCGACATGCAGTCTGGATTTAATGACTATAATGTGCTGTGGATTATACCTATATACCTACGTACCTTGCTTGTTGCAGGTTATTAATGAGTATAATGTTGGTGACTTAAAACAATAATTTGAATAATCAATTCGTTTTATTTAATAAATGTACAGACTAAATTTTTTATTGTTTATTTATATTAAAAATATTTATTTCAAATTTAATACAGGGTTGTGCCCTCAGATCATAGAGGTTGTGCTCAAATTTGAATTTTCTCATTGGCATATAATAGTGTTACCATATAGGTACTACCTATGAGTATTTTCGATTTTTACCCAACTGTACAGAATGATACGTGTAAGGGTCGACATGCAGTCTGGATTTAATGACTATAATGTGCTGTGGATTATACCTATATACCTACGTACCTTGCTTGTTGCAGGTTATTAATGAGTATAATGTTGGTGACTTAAAACAATAATTTGAATAATCAATTCGTTTTATTTAATAAATGTACAGACTAAATTTTTTATTGTTTATTTATATTAAAAATATTTTTTTCAAATTTAAATCAACCAATTTAAATAAATCTTCCAGAAATTTCGTGTAAAAATATGTGGCATTTTAGAAATGCCACATATTTTTATAACAGTTATTTATAACAGTAACTTAATAAAATTCACCGTCTAGATTCATGGAGTATGGTCTAAAACACCATTTTGCTAAAACAGGTTAAAAACAATGCTACGTTATTTTTATTATTCCACCTTAATCTCGAGATGATGCACAATCTGCATTTCTTTTTGTAATTCTCGATTATTGACATCTAGGGAATGGTGGGGACCATTCCTTGGGGGGCATCAAGAACTGTTACATGCTATGCATTGCTTTTTAGTTAAATTCTTCTACCGAGGGCTGGAGTATCCTCCACCAGAGTTGTCATTATCTATGCTCTCTCGGAGTATAGCGTGAGTCACCTAGAAAATACAGATTTAATTCAGAAGTAGTACAATAAAAGTATAGGCTGTTAAAATATATAAATTGCAATAGATTTAGCTAATTTTTTCTTTTTTCGATTTAGCTACCGATTTTTTGGGCGGTAGGTGTGAAAACATAAACATCGAAAATTTTTGCTCTCTAATTTATTTTAACTTACTGTAGTAAAAGTGTAACTGTACATAAACTTATATGTTATAACTACTCACAGTGAGCAAGCACCTGCCAGAAATTATTATCCACAGTGACAACCACTCCTCAAACCACTCCACTGTACACTTCACTCAACTCGGGCAAGTAACTGTCACTTCTACACAATGGAGTCCAAGACTATTAAAGAAAGTCTGACAGATATGATTGAGTTGTTCAACTCCCGCATGGCTGTATTCGAGGAGCAGTTGCAGAAAACCAGCCCGGCTGCTCCCACAGTGAAAGGTCTTACCACTGAGTTCGCTTCATTCAAAACATTTGTAAAGCTGGCCTTGCAGAACTTGCAGATGCAAGTGGAGACAATTGCACGCGAGACAGACCAGCTAGAGATGCGAGGACGGCGCAAGATTCTTTTGGTGCATGGCGTGGCGGAGGGTACCAAAGAGAACACCGCTGCGGTTGTTGCAGGATTGGTAGCGGATAAGCTGGGAATCCCAGACTTCGACATCGCTGGCATCAGTCGCTGTCACCGCATGGGTACTTCTTCTAAGGACCGAAAAAGGCCAATCCTTGTTAAGTTCAAGAACCTTGCCGAACGGGACCGAGTTTGGTTCTCCAAAACCGGACTTAAGGGCTCTGGAGTAACTGTATCGGAGTTTTTGACGAAGAGGCGGCATGACGCCTTCATGGCAGCGCGACAGCGTTTCGGGGTGTCGCAGTGCTGGACGCGCGACGGCTGCGTTCATGTCACGGCTCCAGATGGGTCGCGGCATCGTATTACGACGACAGCAGAGCTAAGCAACATCTCCAGTGCCCCGGTTGCGGCTAATAAACCTGCTGCGAAGGCTAGTAGTTCGCAGAAGGCGTAAAACACTTAAATCCGTTGCTTAATCATTGTTTATCTTCACAGCATTGTGTTAAGATCAATTAGCCGCTTCTTCGTTACTTATTCACTCAATTGTACCTTCAAAATTTATTTTTTTTTTGGTTGTTTACGTTTTGTTGTCGATGTCTAGTGTCATGTCACTGTAATTTTCTTCTTTTTTTTTTTTTTCTCCTTTTTATGTGACATGTGTCAACGAGCGTCAGGCGGATTGTTGTTAATCTGTGGACGCGTTCCGTTTCACGAAAAACAACAACATTGTACTTTTCCTTTGTACTGGCGGGTGAGAGTTCACTGCATAATATTTGTTATAAGTAGTTTCTTTAAGTATATTATCTATTTTACGTATTTATAATATTGTATATATTGTATATCTTATATTTTTTTTTAATATGCAACAGCAACAGACTGACAGCGGTGACGAGGGTGATCTCTACCAATCCTTTTCTTCTTCCTCAGATGGTTTGAGCAGAAGCGATAGCTTTCATAGTATACCCTCGCTAGCTGACACACTAGATTCTCATTTCTCTTCAGTTAAGAAAAACTTCAATATTGTCCATATTAACGCACAAAGTATTCCGGCACATTTTCCTGACATGCTCGCCTCTTTTCAATGTAAAAATATTCATGCCATTCTTGTATCTGAGTCCTGGCTCAAACCGTGTCTACCTTCTACGTCTTACTCCCTGCCAGGATTTCAACTCATCAGAAACGACCGCGTAAACGGTCGTGGTGGTGGTGTTGCAATTTATCTTCGGGCCCACATTCCCTACTCCATTATCAGCATGTCAGCCCAGCCCCCTCTTTCCAATGCAGGTGAACATTTATTTCTAGAACTTATGTTAACCCACACCAAAATTTTACTTGGCGTTTATTATAGCCCCTCCCTTCAAGTAAACTTTTTTAAGTCATTCGAGAAGCTGCTTGAAGATCTTACTCCATCTTATAGTCATACTATTATTATGGGTGACTTCAATACATGCCTCCTTAAGAATGACACCCGATCAACGACTTTGACCTCCCTTTTTCGCTCGAGCAACATGTACGTCCCACCTCTTAGTGCCACTCACAATTTTCCGAACAGTACTCCGTCCCTTCTCGATCTCATTGCAGTATCATCTTCCAATCATGTTGCTCTGCATGGCCAATGCTCCGCCGACGCATTCTCATATCACGATTTGTTATTCCTATCATATAAAATTCGTCCCCCAAAAGCGAAGCCGAGAATTCTTCTCCAACGCAACTTTGGTGGCATGGACCGCAGTAAGCTCTTAGACGATGCGTCTAAAATTGACTGGTCACTTGTTATCAGTAGGGAGACCGTCGATGAGCAAGTCGAAATGTTCAATTTACTTCTCACGCAGCTGTATGATGTCCACGCTCCTGTTCGAGCTGTTAAGATGAAACATCTACCGGCACCATGGCTAACGGATGAGATCAAGTCTCTCTTATGTAAAAAATCTCAGGCCAAATCTAGATTTAAATCTCGGCCAACTGACTTAAACAGGGAAAAGTATGCGCTCATTCGAAATCGCTGCAATAAGGTGTGTAGGGATGCACAACGACGCCACATTCACAAATCTGTTGAAAATGGAGATCCAGCTAAAGTTTGGAAATTCCTTCGATCTTTAGGAGTTGGAAACTCTCGTCAAGATTCTATCCCAAAAGATTTAAACATTGATTTATTAAATCAATATTTTTCCTCTGCGTCTGCCATTGATGGAGCTAAAAAATCTGAAACAAATTTAAAAACCTATTTAGAGGCTAAAAATTTCACCCATGCCGGGATTCGAACCCGCAACCTCTGGCTATCCGTACCAGCGCTCTACCAATTGAGCCAATGGGCGACTCACGGCATCAGTGAAATTTCGAACCTCTTTACAATATTCTCTGTATTACGTACAGGCAGCGACATCTGACTTAAGCAAATTGCATTACTTAGAGCCCCGACCACCTACTTTGCAGTTAGGTTTTAACATCGGAACGATATCACTGTACCCACATGATTACACTTCAGTACAGTACAGTTCAGTTCAGTTCAGTACAGTGATATCGTTCCGATGTTAAAACCTAACTGCAAAGTAGGTGGTCGGGGCTCTAAGTAATGCAATTTGCTTAAGTCAGATGTCGCTGCCTGTACGTAATACAGAGAATATTGTAAAGAGGTTCGAAATTTCACTGATGCCGTGAGTCGCCCATTGGCTCAATTGGTAGAGCGCTGGTACGGATAGCCAGAGGTTGCGGGTTCGAATCCCGGCATGGGTGAAATTTTTAGCCTCTAAATAGGTTTTTAAATTTGTTCCTTAGCACGGGTTAGTGCATTAAAAATAAAAATAGTGTAAAATCTGAAACACTTAATCTCATTTCCTCAGTTCCAACTCCTGATCATTCTTCTTTTAGTCTGAGTCAATTTTCGGATTGTGATGTTAAGAAAAACATCATCTCTATCACGTCTAACGCAGTTGGTTGTGATAATATCAGCCGTAACATGTTGATACCGATTCTGGACATAATTGCGCCGATAATAACCAAAATCCTAAATAAATCAATCTCCTCTGGGATATTTCCGAAAACGTGGAAGGAAGCCCAAATCACCCCACTACCTAAAAACTCCAACCCTTCTTCCTTCTCCGAGTATCGGCCTATATCCATCCTGCCATTCCTGTCCAAAGTCCTTGAACGTCTTGTCCATTCCCAGTTAAGTTATTTCCTTACAAAAAACAATCTCCTCAATCCTCTCCAATCAGGTTTCCGTCCCGCACATAGCACTGTTACGGCGCTTATTAAAATAACGGACGACATGCGTTTGGGGATGGAGGAAGGGCAGTTGACAGTTCTGTCGCTGCTCGACTTCAGCAACGCTTTCAATGCCGTCGATTTCGACATTTTGTTGGCGTTGCTTTGTTCTCTTAACATATCTCCAACGGTAATTGACTGGTTTCGTAGTTATCTACACGGACGCCGGCAACGTATTCGTATTGATGATTCTTTCTCCGAATGGTGCGGAACATCTGCCGGTGTCCCGCAAGGTGGCGTGTTGTCTCCACTTCTCTTTGCAATTTTCATTAACAGTATCTCCCACAAGTTATCTTCTTCCTACCACCTTTATGCAGACGATCTTCAAATATATACACAAGCTCCACTGAACCAACTTCATTCAGCAATAAATGTAACAAATAGTGACCTTGCGCATATTCTGGATTGGAGTGTGGCACATGGACTGAATGTAAATCCAAAAAAAACCCAAGTTATAATTATTGGTAGTCCCCGATTTATCTCCAGAGTTGATGTGAGTTCCTTACCACCTATCCTGTTTGATGGTATACCCATACCGTTCAGTTCAGTGGTAAAAAATCTGGGGATCTTGTTTGACACTACCTTATCATGGGTTCCTCAGTTGGAAATGGTAAGTCGGAAGATGTTTGCATCCGCAGGTTCACTTCGGCGTCTCAGCAATTTCCTTCCTACGGCTACCAAAGTTGTGTTGGCTCAGTCTCTCCTTTTACCGATTCTCGACTACGCTGACATCTGCTATCTAGACCTCACAGAGGAGCAACTAAATAAGCTTGAGCGTCTCCAAAACTTTTGTATCCGGTTCATATTTGGTTTACGCAAATATGACCATATTTCTGAATATCGAACTAAGCTCAAGTGGCTCCCCATTCGTCTCCGCCGGAATGCTCACATTCTTTCTCTCCTCTATTGCACTCTGTTCAACCCAGCTACCCCATCCTACCTCAAAGAGCGTTTCGAGTTTCTCCATTCTTCCCATAGCCTGACTCTTCGCTCATCCCAAAACCTTCTCCTCAAAACTCCCATCCACAGAACAAAATTTTATGGGTCCTCTTTCACGGTTCAGGCAGTCCATTTATGGAATGATCTGCCCGTGGAAGTGAGAAAAGCAAAGTCCTTGGCTTGTTTTAAGGCGCTGGTGAAATCCCACTATCTCACTGGATAAACTGGAAAACTGTTGCTTATTAAATATGTATTAATTGTATAAGTATTTATTTATAGGTATTTATGTATATTATTATTTAAGTATATGTTGCTTACCTATATGTATTTAATTGGATATGTATTTATTTTTTAGGTGTCTATGTATATTATTATTTAAATATATGTACATTATATCGTAGGTAATTATAAGCTATTATATTCTCGCACTCCCTTGCTGTTTGTTTTCAATATATTTTCGATTTAATTATTTATGTACATGCACCACGTACCGACTATATTCTTCATGCAATCCACTCCATCCAAAGGTTGTCTGGAAGAGATCGCTCTTAGCGATAAGACCGCCAATTGTATAACATTACTTAGATTTAAGAATCATGGTTGTAATATTTTTCTGGTTGTGCAATAAAGAGTTCTCTCTCTCTCTCTCTCTCTCTCTCTAATTGTTTACCCAGTGAAGCCTCGTTTTTTACAGAGCTTAGCACATTGATGAGATGGTGCCTTATAGGGTTTTTGTTAAACACATGGCTGTCATGGGAGACATCTCTCAGTGAAGTAGCAATCCTTGAAATATTTCAGTCGGCATCAGAAGTCTGGAAAAGATTTATGGATAATAAGATAACTACCAATTATTTATTACGCAAAATGTGTTTACCAATACAACATCAAGGACTCATAATTAAAATAAAAAAAAATGTAGAACAATCTAAGAATGTTATTACTTTAATATCAATAGGAAACTAGTATTTCTACTAGTTTCATCTTGATTGCAAGATGTCATTTTGATGGCAGGGCCAAGAATTAATGTACCAAATCACGTTTGCTGAGGCAAGGTTCTTCGTTACTACGAGTACTAACCTTATGTTTTTTTTTTAATATCCCTTCTGTTTCTTTCATAAAAGGTTTCAAATTCTTGGCCAAGGTTTTTGATTTCGTCCTTAGGTAGACGAATATTGGTCTGGGATTTGTGATCCCATCTCCAGAGAAGTGTCCAAATAAAGAAACAACCGTTGCAGATTTTGTGGTTTTCTCAGATCCCCTTTATGTACATCGTGCAAAATCAATGTAGAGCTAACCGTGCCATATTGTCCCAATCACATTTCCGTACATGTCTCAATATAGCGATCATTACCTCTGATGGAGCACCTGAGTATGTTGGTGTCAGGAGCCTTCAAATAGCTGATTGAGCTTCAAACTGGAATAAATTTTCGTGATTTTTTTAAGCAGGGAAGGTTACATGATACACAATGTGAATTTTTTTACAACGTATTTCAAGCATTTTGTACTGCCTATACCATTGATTAATCATACATAAGTGTGATAAATTTAAGCCAATGTCTCGGTTAGAAATATTTAAAATACATTTTTGCGGTTACCTTTGTTTATCTGTAGAAGAAGAAAGCTTCACCGGTGGTTACTCTTTGGTCAACAATATAACATATTTTATCCACAAGACGTAGACTCGAAAACTAGAAAAGGCCTAGACTTTAAAAAAATGAAGCAGAACGATTTATTTGTAAGAAATATTTGGCAGCGTTTGGCTAATTAAGCTGAACAAAATAATAATTTGACTTTTCGACTGACAAACATTGGTGTTCCATCCCTAATAGGTAACCCATGGCAACATCACTTGTGACTTGTGCGTATTTTGCTTCTGAATACGAATTAAACGTCACGCACAAGTGAGTGTGATGTGAATGGTGATGTGAGCTCACGATCGAATTAACCCTTTCATGGGTACACGAACTTCTTGCTAATGCCAATATGGTAATTTAGCTGGTGCCCGCGACTTCGTCTGCGCAGGATTAGTTCACAGACCGCGTTGGCGGGATATCAAGTAGCCTTTGTCTCAATTCAGAGCTTCGTCTATCTGTACAAGATTCATGTAATTCCAATCAGCCATTATTGTCTAATTGAGTACTAACAATCATCTAAACTACTTGAAAAACATTGACATATGCAATATTATATAGAAATAGACAGAATATTCTTTATCCCATGTTCACCAAGAATTACATAAGAGACTTAAATAATAACATAGTACACTACAATTGGCGGCCTTATTATAGTAGGATTATCAATGCTTAATATTAATAATATTTTTACCTTTACCCTGGGGTCTTTGGATCAATATCCCCAAATAATAACTTGCATAAGCTGAAAATGCAAAATTAGATAAATCGCCTTCAAAAAAAGACTAACGAAGAAGGAGGAATAGTGGAAGTCAGTAAAATTTTTCGATTGAATTTGCATAAATCCTAGAGTTTGCGAGCGGTGCTGAGAGCGCAAATCAAAGCACTCTAACTACCTGTTAATTGACAAATAGTTTTGAAAAAAAGATCATATTTTAATCAAAACTGTTGTTATACGGATTTTACTCGTGTATTACATTTTTCCGACATTTCGCCACTTTTCCAGGTGCCGTGGTCTCGGATGACTGAGGTGACAGGCCCTTTTTGAAAGCATTAACTGTCAGTTTACTACCCTCGGAAAAAAATATTTTAGTAATTATTTTGCCGTTGTACGCGAAAGGGTTATTTGACAGATGTAATAGAGTCGAGATTCGAACTCCCTTTGTTTTAAACGTAACTTCATAGAAATAAGGGTCAATATCCCACCTGCACAACTAGTTCACTTCACCGCCGTAGCGCTGGGGTAGCTTAAATTACTGAATACGAATTCGATCGAACCCACGAGCGAACGGCGTTAGTGAATAGCACTGCTGGCAATGATTGATGTTTTAAACTGTTCAATTCTGTAAAAAAATATTTAGATATAACCGAGTAGGATATTGTTAGTTATTGTGATTAATTTAAAAACCTATTTAGAGGCTAAAAATTTCACCCATGCCGGGATTCGAACCCGCAACCTCTGGCTATCCGTGCCAGCGCTCTACCAATTGAGCCAATGGGCGACTCACGGCATCAGTGAAATTTTGAACCTCTTTACACTATTCTCTGTATTACGTACAGGCAGCGACATCTGACTTAAGCATATATTGTGATTAAAACAACTATTCCACTCTAATACATTACAACCACTATAAGCACTAGGCAATAAAATTATATTTAATTAATTGTAAGTAAACAATTAGAATTCTGGCCCTCCGGCCAGATGGACCGACGACCTGAAAAAGGTGGCTGGTGGTGACTGGATGGCGAAAACGGGAGATCGGGTCTTGTGGCGCACCCTGGGGGAGGCTTATGTCCAGCAGTGGACTGCAATAGGCTGAAATGATGAATGATGATGATGAAACAATTAGCAGTCCTATCGCTTAGATTGATCTTTTCCAGACAACCTCCAGAATTGTAGGACGAATATAGTCGGTTAATAGGTGTGCTCCAAAAGATGACGGATGTAGTGTAAGTAGAATACAAGAAACATGTTAATTTGTGGTAGAACCTTTTTCCCTTTTTTAACCTTTTTTACTTTTTCATCATACTGGCAGCGAGGGCTTTGAAGGCTTCCAGGCCCTCCCCGTTCGCTTCTGCATAGCCGGGCGCTGTGGATTTTACCGTCTCGTACCACCTGGTGGATAAAGGTTTCGGTTAAGAACTATGAGAACTGGCAGACTGAGCTAATTTTTTGCCTAGTAAATTACCAACCCTTTCGTGAGTGTCCATGTCTCGGCTCCGCAGGTCATGTAAGGTAGGACGTACTAATTGAAAACTTTCGTTTTCAAGCATTCCGGTATGGATGACGAGAAGACTCGGCGTAGTTACCAGAAGCTAGGTCGGTCAACATACGGTTCAGTTCCTCTACTTCTTCTACTCCAGTACTTACTTGTTTACATTTGGGTATTTCTTGAAGTTCACATCGGAGACCTCGTAGCTGGAGATGCTAGCGACGAGGCTGAGGTCAGCGACGGTCAGATTGGGACCGGCGACGTACTTTTGCCCGTCCAGGAACTGGTCAAGGACCTTGAGAGCCTCCTCGATCTTGGCCAGCTTGTCTTTGTCCGCGGGGGCGTTGCTGATCATTTGAGGGTACTGGAACGTTGTGGGATGGAGTTATTATAGGTATTTGTAGGTAATTATAAGCTCATAATGGTTTTTATTTGTGATATGTATCTATTTACAATTTGTATTATAACTTTAAGCATGTATAATTCATATGCTCGTACATCTGAAATAATTTGATTTTTTTGTTCATCTACTTCCTTCTGCAATATATTGCTCCAGTGCATTCAAAGGTTGTCTGGTAGTGATCACTTTTAGTGATCACTTGATAAGTAACTACGTTGACCAAGCTATGCCGTTTCTTCTTACAAGTCTCAAGGAACCGATGGAAACCTAGGGACCAATGAATGACAATGATCATTAAATTGATCGTATTGAAAGTGTGTGGTTATCATAAGCACATGGTATTCTAGTTTAAGTCCATAGTTTGTGTTGTGAGTGTTTTATAAAGTCGACTTACGAAATATTCAGCAAATCTCTGGTATATCGTTCCGATGTCGAAGTACAGTCTGGCGTCAACCAGCGCTCGTGCTTTAGCCTCCTGGGGGTAAAGGGGAGACCCTTTGCCGTATTTGTTCACCAGGTAGGTGATGATAGCACGGGACTCCGCCAGGGCGAAGCCGTTGTCCACAAGCGTGGGCACCGTGTGCTGAGGATTGATCTGGAATTAGAACGTTTAAGATTGATTACGATCGCCACTGACTGGGTTTCACGCGACGGATAACGCAAGCGGAGATGATTGACCGATCTCGCGACCTTTTTACCGATTTGACAGGAGGTGCCCAGTAATATGGAGTAGTGGAGAGCTAAATGGGACGGTTGCCTAGCAGTGCGACACAATCGAGGCTTGATAAGAAATATAAATATATAAATTGGTTTTAGCATTAAGGCCGCCAGTTGTACTTTGTATTTTTACATGTTTTATAATATGAGCTCTTTTGTACAATAAAGAATATTCCTTTCTTACCTTATCTTATGATTTTTTAAACATAGACTTCGAGAAAACACAAAGACATTTTAATGACTCTTCAAGGAATTCATCAACAAATCATGGCCAAATGTAAATGGGACTACCACGAAGGATCATTTTGTCAGAAAGTGCCTTCCTTTTAACAAAACGGAATAAGTGAAATAAGCAGAATTCTCGCTGAATACACAAAAAAAAGGGTGAATTGAGAACCTCTTCTATAAGGTTGTCAGGAAGAAATTGATTTTAGCAATAACGCCGCCAATTGTACTCTGTATCTTTTACATGTTTTGTAATATGTGCTGTGGTGTACAGTAAAGAATATTCTTATCTATAAATGTTCTTTATTGCAAACAATAATTGGCTCCAAAGGCGAACTTATCTCTAGCAGAGATCTCTTCCAGTCAACCTTAATTATCTTTTCTCTTAATAATCTTAATTCATCTTATTTCTTCGGTTTTTAAAAACCATTAAAACTGCATATTTTTTGTATAGGGATATTTTTTTCATAAATATAGACTTATGGGTATTATTTGTAGTCGTTTACATTAGTTAGTTTTAAGTTTACTTTTTACTTTAACATTTATTTTGTAAGTAACTTTTCTACTTAGGTACATCATATGCCGCATGGCAGACCCAACTATCCGGTTGAATCACAGTTCATCAAAGTGTTCCGTGCAAGTAGGTACTACCTACCAACACATCAGTGAACCAATCATAATTATTTTGTACGTACCTAAAATGAGGAGGTAAAAAAACCTATTTAGAGGCTGAAAATTTCACCTATGCCGGGATTCGAACCCGCAACCTCTGGCTATCCGTGCCAGCGCTCTACCAATTGAGCCAATGGGCGACTCACCGGCATCAGTGAAATTTCGAACCTCTTTACACTATTCTCTGTATTACGTACAGGCAGCCTCTAAATAGCACGGGTTAGTGCATTAAAAATAAAAATAGTATAATGAGGAGGTAAGTAAGTACATACGAAGTACAAAAACCGCGGAACAAAAAATTTCTATAATAGACAATGACGCAAGGCGATGACTACCAACTTTTGAGGCCCTTTAATTACATTTCAGGCCTGATAACAATAGCGGTTTAAGAACTAAATTATGTTTGAAGGTCCAGTGGTCGAAGCGTACAGAGGGTGGTATTTTGGTTATAAATGAGATCTCGCACAACGGTTAATATATCTCAGTATATTAAACATAAAAAACAACGTCAGATCACTAAGATTAAATTAGATAAAGCTTACTATAAAATACACAGGTGACGGCAAGTGACAGCCATGACAGGAAGAGGAAGAAGGAGGCAGAGACAAAATGATTGACTTATCCAACTTTCTTCAGAAAGCCATGCAAAGGCAACCACGACATACTGCCTAGTTTGTAGTTCCAGTATATAGTGTACCTAAAGCTAATTTAACACTTCCCCTTACACTATATACTACCAGCATCAAACATATACCCATGACTCTATATTACAGTACAAGAGCATTATACACTAAGTTAAGAAAAAATGTAAAACCATTTTACAAACTTCTAACTAGACTTCAAGCTCCGCACCACTTACATAGGTATCACATTCAAGCTCTTCATGAAATCATGATGTTTTGTTGAAGACAAAGCCTTGGTTAAGATATCAGCCATCATACAATCAGTCTGCAAGTAAGTCACAGCAATTAAACCTTTACTTATCAAATCTTTCACAAAATGATACCTAATATCTATGTGCTTTGTCCTCTTATGACACTCTTTAGAATCTAAAAGCCTAATAGCACTTGTATTATCATTTCTTAATTTACATTGAAGCCGGCATCCTGTCAATTCCTTCCAAAAATTACACATAAACAGGATGTCTTTACAACAGTCACTGATAGCCAGATATTCCGCCTCAGTGCTGGATAAAGCGACGCAGCGTTGTTTTCTACATTCCCAGTTAATAGTATTGCTGCCTAGTCTCAACACAAAACCACTAAAAGATTTCCTGTCAATAGGGTCATTCGCCCAGTCTGCGTCTGCAAAAGCCTCTAAACAAAATTTATTATTCTCAGACTTTTTGAAAACCAAGCCATAATGCATTGTTTTCTTCAAATAGCGAAGTACCCTTTTGGCAGCTAACCAATGACATTTATTAAAATTATTATTAAACTGACTCAGCAAACTACAACTATAAGCAATGTCAGGTCGTGTACACACACATAAGTACATTAATGAGCCAATTAATTCTCTATAATTAAATTCTGTCAAACAAGTGTCATTACTATTTTCATTGTTAAATTTTTCATTTACAACCATAGGTGTAGATACTTCTTTAGAGTCTAACATACCAAATCTAGTCAATAACTTTTTAATATACTCAGTCTGTTTCAAAATTAAAACACCCTTTGACCTATCTCTTTGAACATTCATTCCTAAGCAGTTCACAATTTCTCCTAAATTTTTAACACAATAGTTTTTAGACAATAGATCAATTAAACTTTCTTTTTCTTTCAAATTGTTCGTGAAAATAAAAAAGTCATCCACATAGACCGCTAAGATTGTTAAGTTATTATTATTACCTCTCTTAACATATACACAGGGTTCACATTTTGTTTGAGAGTAACCATACTTGACTAGTAAATCATTAACTGTCATGTTCCAAACTCTACTCGCTTGTTTTAAGCCATAAATACTTTTTCTCAATAAGCAAACTTTGTTTTTGTCAACAATAAAACCAGGAGGCTGCTCCATATATATCTCTTCTTCTAAAGTACCATTTAGGAAAGCTGTTGTAATATCTACATGATTAATATCCATATTTAATTCATTAGCTAGGTTGAAAAGAACACGCATTGTGGAATGCCGTACAACAGGGGCAAAAGTTTTGTCATAATCCACCCCAGGTTCCTGACTAAATCCTCGAGCTACTAAACGAGCCTTAAATTTATCAAAGCTCCCTGAAGTGTCTTGTTTGACTTTATACACCCACTTACATTTAATGATATTCCTATCAACTGGCCTGTCCACCAATGTCCATACACTGTTCTTAATAAGAGATTCATACTCTGTGTTCATAGCACCTTCCCATTCTAGCTTATTATTACTAGCCAATGCATCTTCATAGGATTGAGGTTCATAAAAAAGGTAAGCTTGAGAAAAAAGTGACAGATCATAATCATCAAACTTTTTGGGTACAGTACCTCTTGTAGATCTCACGGGACGCTGCGAGCTCCGTGGCTCCGCCGCCGTCGTCGTGATGTCAACCTCCGTGTCCTCAGAATCACTACATGACATAAATTCGATTGGACTCTCAAAATGCAAACTTGTGTTACCAATAGTGTCGCATGATATCTCACTATGTGGACTGTCACACAACGCTTGTGCTGGCTGCTCACACACAGGTGGCTGCTCACACACAGGCTGCTCACACACAGGTGGCTGCTCACACACAGGTGGCTGCTCACACACAGGAGGAGACTCTCTCTCGCTGGGGGCCTTAGTTCCAGAAGAGGGCTCCATCACTGGAATTGCAGAAAAATATTCACAATTATTATTCAATTCATTAGAATAATTATAAGAAACATTGTTCAATTTATTCAAAATTAATTCATTATAATTCAAATTATCATTTAATTTATTTTCATTGCTATCACAGATTTTATCAAGATTATTTATATCACTGTCAGATTCAATAAAATGCACATTTCTTGAATTCAAAATCCTTTTAGGATTACTAGGATCTATTAATCTATAACCTTTAGAATTTTCGCAGTATCCCACAAAAATGTACTCCTTAGACTTTGCATCTAGCTTGCGACGGTGACTATCTGGCACAAGAGCAAAAGCTCGGCACCCAAAGACTCTCAAATGACTAAGGTCCACTTTGTGACCAGTCCATAATTCCTCCGGAGTGATGTCAGGCACTGCAGCTGAAGGGGACCTGTTCTTTAAATATATCGCCGTCATAACGGCCTCACCCCAATAGCGCCTGCCCAGCTTAGCATTAATAAGCATACACCTTGCTTTTTCTATTAGAGTCCTATTCAACCGTTCAGCAACACCATTTTGTTGTGGACTGTAAGGCATAGTTACCTGATGGATTATACCTTGACTAGACAAATAATTGGTGAATTGAGCACTGCAATATTCACCCCCTCCATCAGACCTTAAACATTTCACTGATAAACACAACTGCTTTTCAACTAGATCCTTAAACTTGATAAACATATGCATAACCTCACTTTTATTCTGGATGAGATAACCAAAAGATTTTCGAGTAAAATCGTCCGTAAATGTCACTAAATATCTAGCTCCACCCCAACTAGGCTCTGGCATGGGACCACAAACGTCAGAATGTATCAGTTCAAGAGGTTTCTGAGCACGCTTGGCTTCGCCCTTGGGAAAACATTTTACTGTTTGCTTCCCCTGAATGCAAGCCTCACAATCTGCTAATTTATTAGTTTTACTAATTTTTAAACCCTCAGACATATTTAACAACTTGCACATACCTGCACTACTCAGATGTCCCAATCTCCTGTGCCATATGGCTGTAGAACTAGCAGCATGAGCTCCTTGCTGCTCCTCCACAATTGCCTGGCCGCAGTTGCTAGTGTTTTTCTGTTGGACAGAACTTGTGACACAATCTAACCTATATACTCCTTTTATCCTAGATGCTCTGGCTATGACTTTATTTTTATTATTATTAATATTGCAAAATTCTTCCTGAAAAGTAACTTTATAATTCTTCCTTACTAACTGACTAACTGACAGTAAATTGGTGAACAACTCAGGTACAAACATAACATTTTCAATCGTTTTAATATTACTATTCTTAATATTAATTTTAACAGTACCAATACCTTTACACAACAAGTTGTCCCCATTTGCAATGCAAATATTACTTGAAAAGTTACTGTCCAGGGAAATAAATAAGCCTTTATCATTACACATGTGGGAAGTACAACCTGAGTCTATGATCCAATCTTCTGAGGCACATGCTGAAAATGCAGACACAAACAAAGCTTCTTCTATCTTGTCCTGTGGCTTCTGCAATTTCTTGTCGCGTCTCAACTTAAAGCACTTTGCTTTGATGTGGCCTGGTCTTCTGCAATAGTGGCATATAACCTTTCTACTCCGGCCAACAAAAGCGACTTCATTTGATGAAACCAGGTTGCCGTTTGACTTCGTGTTTCTACGATATTCCTCTTGAAGAAGTCTAGCTCTAACAGTCTCACTGCATAAATTATCAGAAAAATTTGCAGCTTCCAAACTAGATACCAAGACGTCGTACTCTTTAGGTAGACCACTCAGCAGGATCTCCGCGACTTCCTTGTCATCGATGACCTTCCCGATGTCACACAATTGTTGGACTATGGTTGTTACTCCATCGATGTATGCACTCATGTTCTCATAGTCATTAAAGTCAGCTCGGTGCAGCAGTCGCAGCAGTACAACTCGTCTGTACAGACCCTTATCTTCATACGCGTCTCTTAGTTTTGTCCAAGCTTCTTTAGCCGTTTGAGCCAAACGTACATGCTGAAAACAACATGGTTTCACTGCTAAGCAAATCCTTGCCAACGCCTTCTGGTCTTTAGCCTTGTCGACAGTGCTCGATGTCCCCTCAATGCACTCCCATAGGTTTTCTAAAATCAAAGCCATGCGAGCCTGGAATTTCCATACATGGTAGTTTCTCACGCCGTCTAGTTTTTCCAAATGAAACGTAGCAGGAGGCCCAAGCTGCCCGTTTCCATTAGTCTCACCAGTCATTGCTGATCAATCCTTGATCTGAATCCGAAGTGTGCCAAAACCAATACTTGTCGAAAACCAACCCTCGAATCTGGGCACTATAACCTGTTTGAAGGTCCAGTGGTCGAAGCGTACAGAGGGTGGTATTTTGGTTATAAATGAGATCTCGCACAACGGTTAATATATCTCAGTATATTAAACATAAAAAACAACGTCAGATCACTAAGATTAAATTAGATAAAGCTTACTATAAAATACACAGGTGACGGCAAGTGACAGCCATGACAGGAAGAGGAAGAAGGAGGCAGAGACAAAATGATTGACTTATCCAACTTTCTTCAGAAAGCCATGCAAAGGCAACCACGACATACTGCCTAGTTTGTAGTTCCAGTATATAGTGTACCTAAAGCTAATTTAACAAATTACACATTTATTAGTCCCTAAATACGCTAAAGCCAAGCGCTCCACGATTCTTACATTAGCGACTCAATATTCCTTAACTTCTACTTGTTAATGTAATATTCGATTTACTGGTACAATAAAGAATTTAATATTTAATAACAATAATAATATTCACATAGCGGCGGTAGCCTAATGGGTAGAGCAATGGACTCGAAAGCAGGAGACCCAGGTTCCATTCCCAGTCCGGGCGTGTACCAATGACTTGATTTTCTAAGTTAAGTACACTTGTGAAGTTATAGTAGCATTACCACTCGCTAACTGTGAAGGAAAACATCGTGAGGAATTCTGAGTGAAGTGTTCAAATAGAAGGTGTTGAAACTGCCAATCCGCAGTGGGCGCGCGTGGTAATTAAGCCCATACCCTTTCTCTGAGTGAAGGCCTGTGCCCTGCAGTGGGACGTTTATAGGCTACAAAAAAAACACATACAAAAAACATATATAAAAACATAAAACATCGACAATTTAAAAAAACCTATTTAGAGGCTAAAAATTCCACCCATGCCGGCATGCCAGGCAGCGACATCTGGCTGAAGTAGATTGCATCACTTCAGCCAGATGTCGCTGCCTGTTACGTAATACAGAGAATAGTGTAAAGAGGTTCGAAATTTCACTGATGCCGGTGAGCTGGCACGGATAGCCAGAGGTCGCGGGTTCGAATCCCGGCATGGGTGGAATTTTGAGCCTCAAAATAGGTTTTTTAAAATTTTCCTCAGCACGGGTTAGTGCATTAAAAATAAAAATAGTATATAACATCGAGTACCCTAAGATTGTGAAAGCCGCGTTTTCACAATCTTAGTGTACTCGAACCGAGTGTCTATTTTATCTACTAAGATAATACACATATAGTGTGTACCGACGAGCTGAAGAACACCATGAAAAATGTTTTTATACTAAGATCACCGCTGTACATGTTTTTGTTCCAATGCAATGAGATTAAGGGCCTGTTTCACAATCTGCAAATAAAGTTCCGGATAAGCTATCCGCAACCAGGGCTGCCGTTTGTTCTAAATTTAAATAAATTTTCCAATATTGCGTGTGTTCGTTTATGGCTTCAAATTTAGAACATACGACAGCCCTGGTTGCGGATAGCTTATCCGGAACTTTATCTGCAGATTGTGAAAAAGACCCTAAGCCCCTGTTTCACAATGTTCAAATAAAGTTCCAGATAAGCTATCCGCAACCAGGGCTGCCGTTTGTTCTAAATTTAAATAAATTTTCCAATATTGCGTGGCAATATTTATGGCTTCAAATTTAGAACAAACGGCAGCCCTGGTTGCGGATACTTATCCGGAACTTTATCTACAGATTGTGAAACAGACCCTGTTTTATGCCAGTACCAATATAGAGCTTCCTTACCTTCAAGAACTCAGGCTTGAGGTGTTCCCCATGGTGTAAGTCCACCACCTTGAGGTTAAGGGTCAGGTTCAGCGCCTTAGCGGTGAGCAGCACCGCGCGGCACGGTGCCGACGCGGGGATGTAGTAATAGTCAATAGTCATCCTGTGAAGATGTACGGAGATTCCGTTATAGGGCCAATTTCTGAATTGAGAATTTCGCTAAGTAAATAGTTAACTTTTTAAAAAACCTATTTAGAGGCTAAAAATTCCACCCATGCCGGGATTCGAACCCGCGACCTCTAGCTATCCGTGCCAGCGCTCTTTCCAACTGAGCTAATGGGCGAGTCACCGGCATCAGTGAAATTTCGAACCTTTTTACAATATTCTCTGTATTACGGTGCAGTACGTTGCGTTAGGTGCATTAAAAATAATATAATAAATAGTTTTCGACTTTAACGTTTTCGAATATAATAAACTTCTTCTTCTTCTTTTCGTGTCAGTGATTCGACCAGTCTATATTTTTCCTGCCCAATAGTTGGCCACTGCAATAGCAGCAACGTTGTGAGGGCACAAATCTTCCAGAGTGCAGGTGTGAGGGCACAATGGGCATTGGAGCAGGTGCACCATAGATTGCGATGAGGGTCCGATGAGAATAGTTAACTGCAGTGCTGTCTCTTCGAATTTCTCAGAAAAGAGCTTGACGAAACGTTACTTATATAAGTATTAACTTAGTGAAATTTTCAATTCAGAAACCAGCCCTTGGACTGCCTGCCGCCTTGAGGTTTTATTGGATAGTATGAGAACACTTTATTGCACAACCAGAAGAAAGAAGTATAAATGGTTTCATATCTTAGTAATGGTGTACAATTAGAGGCTTATCGCTTAGACCCATCTCTTCCAGACAAGAAAATGTCTATAGATTTACGTTAATTGGTCTAGCAAGGGTATAATAAAAACTGTTTTTATACGCATTTTACTCGTTTATTTTACAATTTTCCGACGTTTCGGCACTTTTTCAGGTGCCGTGGTCTGGGATGACTGAAGGGACAGGCATCTTTTTGAAAGCATTAACTGTTAGTTTACTACCCTCGGCAAAAATTACAAAAGTTAATTATGAAGTTACGTGCCAAAATAGGCAAACCAATTCTTTTATATAAAGTCAACAATATTGATTATTAATAATTGAAGTTAAAATTAAATTTAACTTCAATTACTAGCAGGGGTAACGTAAAGATAATCTGGCTTAAAACTCCAAACGTAACATTAATACACTCTGTTTTGAGTTTAAAAAGGATTCGTTAACAATTAACTGTGAATTTAGCACAATTTAAATAAGAAGGCCAAAATTATAGTAAGAAAATAGCACATTTTTATATTTTTCAGTTAGTAGTCAATAAATTCGTTTGAAAGTAAAAAAATAAATATCAAATTCCTTTCACCATAATACAGTGAGTTTATTGCTTATGAAATAACGACTTTTATTGATTAACCATTCGCGTTCTCGTTAAATGGCCGCGGTTACGGTTATGAACAAAAAAAGTTCTTAGGGTTCCCTACACGAAGGGTGAAAAACCGGTTCGTCCGTCTGACCGTCTGTCTATTTTTCCGACTTTCTAAGAGTTCAGATCTTTGGAACCGTCATAGCTAGCTACTAGTTGGATTTTCACAGAATACGTGTTGCTAGCTGTGCCCCGCGGTATATTAGTGAAAATAGCATGCATACATACATACATATAAGTACATACATACATACATACATACATACATACACACACACACACATACATACATACATACATACATACATACATACATACATACATACATACATACATACATACATACATACATACATACATACATACATACATACATACATACATACATACATACATACATACATACATACATACATACATACATACATACATACATACATACATACATACATACATACATACATACATACATACATACATACATACATACATACATACATACATACATACATACATACATAACCTCCCAGAGGGGTGGGCAGACACCAGGGACAACCACTTGCCACGATTCTGACAGATCACCGTCGCTTCATCAACGTTCATAAAACGTTGCATGTACGCACGTCGGTTCCCTGTACTTTTTATCTTGCCATTTGCTAATAAATCCCCTATTTGGTTGATGTATGACCACCTGGGACGTCCCTTTCCAGCCCTTCTACTCACACTTAGGGAAAATAAAAAAAAGAATTAGAGAAATCGGTTCAGCTGATCTCGAGATTTGCGCTTACCAACACATTCAGCGATTCATTTTTATATTATAGATATTCGTGTGAAGAGTGATGCGATGTGTTGCTAACGACATATAATAAAAAATGATCTCACAACGGACTCACTAAATACTTCACGTATTTACAAAAAAAGTGACGTGGGGCTCAAGCTCAAGTCGGACTAACACTTGATCGATGTTTTGTCTTTTGCTATCGCAAAGTCACCGGAAAAATTATCTACCATTGAGTACTACAAGATAATCTGTCAGACGATGCAGAAATTCCTGGATTACTTTAGTAGATCAAAGACTAGCGGAACTCACTAATAAGATATTGAACATTTTAAACTTTCGCGACTTGAAAACATTGTTAGAGTATTTTCGGGGCTTAATCGCGTAGTAATTTATTGCTATTTTACCTCGACGTTTCGACGTCCTTACAGTCATCGCGGTCACGAGAAGACTGATGGCTGGTACCGAACGTCGTCGAACGTTCTATTAAAAAATTGCTTTTAGCAATAAGGCCACCAATTGTACTTTGTATCTTTACATGTTTTATAATATGTGCTCTGGTGTACAATAAAGAATATTCTTTTCTTATCTTAAGTTCAAACTCAAGACAAACTGCCATTGGTCTATTTGCATGCAATAATATAACAAAATCAAAATTATCATCATTTTATTTAGTCAATTAGCGCCCGTACTCTACCACTTCTGGACATAGCCGTCTCCCAAGGCCTCCGCCATCCTGACGCAGCCGCTGCCAGCAAACTGCTTCAGATCGTCAGCCCAACGATCTGGTGGGCGTCATGCGCCTCCTTTTTTCAGTTCGTGGTCTTCACTCAAGACCCTTTCACCCATCAAACATTGGTTCTTCGGCATATTATTGTTTAATTTTATCCAACTCTTGAACTGTTTCACTACAATTCCAAATGGGAAGTTTGATAACGCAGTTGAAACAATTCTCTCTAAAAAAACATCTCTTCAAATTGATTGAACCTTGACAATCGCATAAAAGACCTTGACTAGCTTAAAACGACCGTCATCATCGTGTTAAGCCCCGACCAAATACAGTCAAATATTTCCATCCATTGCAACTAGAATGGAGTAGACGTAATCCAAAACATAAGAATTATTGGCACTGAATATAAATAGAAACATATGAAAACTTACCTTTTGTAGGGTAATTAAGAAGTAAACACGTAACTCCTGTAATTAAGGAGTAAACACGGCAAGGGTAAAGACACAAGTGCTTGGTTCGGCACACAACTACGGAATGGATGGACTTGATAATCTCCGTACAGAACGGCTACAAAGTCTTCGGAGAGTTTTTAATTCTTTTTAAGACAAAACCGAAGCGAACAATAAGTTCGATATAAAAATATATGTACAAAAATAGTGTAGGTAACTTAGATTAAAAAGTGACATTGCTTAGGGCCAATATCTGAACCGGCCACTTTTCGATTGTACTTTCTGAATTGAGAATTCCACTAAATGAATACTTAATTAACGTTCTGTCACGCACTTTTCTGGGAAATTCGAAGATCAGCACTACAGTTCGTATTTACTTAGCGAAATTCGCAATTCAGAAACTGACCCTAAGCAATGTCATAACAATGTTTTTAATCTAAGTTACTCTATTTTTTCTTTCTTTCTTTTTTTAAAATATTCGAAGAGATAGCTCTTCAGTTAACTTTTACTTAGCGAAATTCTCAATTCAGAAACTGGCCCTATGATATTTATTAACTAAGTATCTCTTGTAAATAATTGTTATCATGGAAAATTTAAGATAAAATTATTGATACTTGAGAAAATATATCTTGTTGCCTTGATAATAACTTTATTTTCTATCTTGTAGCATCTATCCTCCGGCCTGGAGATACACAACTGTTTAAGACAGATAATTTTCAAAGTATACAGCATTCTTCTAGTATTTTGGTGGCACTTTACCACATAAATTGATTAGAGAACATTGATTTTAATTAGGTAGATATCCGTCGGTTTAATGGTGAATAAATAAATACTCAGTTATTTGTACTTAATTTTATAGTCTTTTATTTCGTTGTGCCTTACAAACTAACTATACGATCATAGTATCGTATAAAACATGCATTTAAATACAACAACTTTGAGGAAAACAGTGATGCAAGATAAAAGGCTAGAAAAAATGCTACCATTTTCTGATTTAACAATTTTACTAAGTAAATACTGTCGGACTGCCTCGCAGTTTTTTGAGAAATTTGAAGAGACCAAAGAATACATTATATGCTTAGTACAATTTCCAATTCAGAATCTGGCGCTGTTAGAAAAATAATACTTTTCATCGGCAAACAAGAACCTCTTTTAAGTATTTTTTGTGCCACACACACACAGCCTGAAATAGGCAAACAATAAAATGACTGTCGCTCGAGCTCAGATCTTAATACACAATTTTATGATTCAATATTTTACATCTCCGAACGAGATTTTATAAAAGCAAGCAGTCAACCCACCCATGTCTTTTCCCTCCCCGTAGACCTCTACGTTGCTACAAGGGTGCGTCGTAGGCGACTGCTACGAAAATATATCGAAAGGTTTCCGTAATGAATTGTTTTTAGGAGACGTTTAGTGAGTAATACTTTGACATAACTAGCGAAATATAACAGATCTGAGATATAAGATTGACGTTTTATTAGTTGTACTGAACCTAGGTGAGATTAGACCACGAGAGACATGCCATCCTACAGCCAGAGACTCGATCTGTTTCTTAATTTCTTTTGCGAAGCCTACTTCTTCATCATGTTGGCAACGAGGGCTTTGAAGGCTTCCAGACCTTTCTCGTTGGCCTCTGCGTAGCCGGGCGCGGTGGACTTTACTGTCTCGTACCATCTGGAAAAGAAATGATTAGGTTTAGAACAATGAAAACAGGATAATCCATTAATGTTAAAGTTTTCATACGAAGTTTCATATTAAGTTTTCGATCGTAACATTTCACAATAAAGTTTTTCACTTTGTTACTAGATTAGGTATGTTAGTTTTTCATATGTTTATGTAGGTGCATTCTGTATTTTTGAATTGGGGATTCAAGAGCCTGCGGCATGGCCTACTGGTGCTTCCACTTTACAGGAACAATTTTTGGGAAAGTTTTCCTTGATATCCTGTTCAATAAAATGTCCCTCCAAGTAGATCTTGGAACGGAGGTTACAATTCAACATTCGAGCATTGTATTTAAGCTAGCTCCGAAAAAACATTTAGATGTTAGATGACATAGAAATTCGAAGTTCGCAGACAAGCATAATTAAGCTACTCACTTCTTAACGTTAGCGTATTTCTTGAAGTCCACGTCGGATGCCTCGAAGCTGGAGATGCCAGCGACAAGACTGAGGTCGGCGACGGTCAGGTTCGGGCCCGCGACGTACTTTTGTCCATCCAGGAACTGGTCGAGGACCTTAAGAGCCTCCTCGATCTTGGCCAGCTTGTCTTTGTCTGCCGGGGCACCGCCGAACAGTTGCGGGTACTGTAATGTTGTGAAAATTTGAAAATTTGCACTATTTATTTATTTATCGTATGGCATTTTACAATGGCCTCACAACCAGACACAATGCGTTTATAATTAATAATAATGAAATGTCAAAAATTTGAAGTCAAAATTTACAATTATTAAGGTACGTAACCGAGTCGCCGGAGAGGTTTATGAAATCATCTTTCATCCCATGATACTTGGTCAATTCACATTCGTAGACTATGTGATCAATGGTTTTTTGTGGGTGACCGCATTCGCAGGCGGCCGAATCACACCAGCCCCATTTGTGCCATAGGTAGGCACAATTGCCCACACCCGTCCTGAGGCGGTTTAGGCGGCACCAAACGTTTCGCGTTGTTTTGAAGCCCGCGGGTCGTTCCTGGGTGTTGAGTTCAAAAATGTCTTTTCGAGAGCTGTTGGTTTTCCACTCATCTAACCATGCATTGTTAGGACTCCACAAAGGGTTATAGGTATGGTAGGATTTGGCGGGTGGGTCGCGTGACTTAAGCCTTGTAGTCGCGAGATGGCACAGGTCGTCGTTAATGGGTAGTAACGGGTTTGTCGCAATTTTCTCGAGCTCTCGTTTCAGGCACATTTCTCTACGGATGTGTGGGGGAGCGATATTGCTGAGAGCAGGCAGCCAGTAGGTTGGGGTTGGCATTATACATCCCGTAATTAACCTCATCGTGTGGTTGAGCTTTGTATCTACCGCCGCCACGTGAACGCTGTTCTTCCACACAGGGGCACAGTATTCGGCCGTTGAATAAACCAGTGCCATGGCCGAGGTCTTTAGGCATGCAGCACTAGTGCCCCAGGAGGTACCAGTGAGCTTTTGTATGATACTGTTTCTGCTTTTCATTTTTCCTGCCAGTTTACTGAGATGTTGTTTGTATGTGAGACTCCTATCGAGGGTAACTTCGAGGTATTTCGGGTAAGGGTTATGCTGAAGAGTGGTGTTTCGGAATCTCACATTTAGTTTTTTGTCTGCTTGTTTGTTGTTGAGGTGGAAGCAGCTTACTTCTGTCTTAGTCGCGTTGGGACACAGACGCCAATGTTTGTAGTACTCGTCCATCGCCATCAGATCTGCTTCCAGTACCTTTTCGGCAGTTTCAAAGCTTTTAGTCTGGGTTACTAGGGCTAGGTCGTCAGCGTATCCAAATTTCCTTGATGAAGTGCTAGGGAAGTCGTGAGTATACACATTGAAAAGTAGCGGGGCCAGCACTGAGCCTTGCGGAAGGCCATTATTTAGGGATCGTCTACTGCTTGAGTGTTCGCCTAGAAATACCTGGAATGGTCTGTTCGTAAGGGCATCCTCTATAAGTCTGTAGATCCTAATGCATGGTATGATCTTGAGGAGTTTGATTAGTAGCCCTTGCCTCCATACGGTGTCGTAAGCAGCCGTTAGGTCGATGAAGGCAACCGATGACTTCTCACCACGCTGAAAACCTCTTTCTATATGAGTGGTTAATGCAAGAACCTGATCGCAGCAGTTTCGTTTCGGGCGAAAGCCTGCCTGCTCTTGAGGAATGTTCTGATCAATTGTGTCCGAAATGCGGTTGTAGATTATTCGTTCCAGGAGCTTGTACACGATGCTCAGGAGTGCTATGGGCCGGTAGCTTTCTGCATTGTCTTCAGGTTTTTCCGGCTTCAGTATAGCAATTACTTTGGAAGCTTTAAGTTCGGGTGGAATCTTTCCTGTTAAAATGATGTTAGAGAAGAACTTTGCCAGCCATGTCTGCACTCGTGGGCCACTGTTCTTTAAGAACTCCGGGAATATTCCGTCATCTCCACAGGCTTTGTTCATTTTTATATGCTTGATAGCGAGAGTTACTTCGCCGACCTGTACGGGGGCGCTATACATACTATTGGGTGTTGTTATGGATTTTATAGTTTTTAGTTCTTTACGTATTTTGCGTGTGTGGGCTTTGTGGCTGGGGGCTTTTGAGAGGAGCACTATTCTGTTTGCTATGTCATTCGGGCTAGCCTTGCTGAGCTTGGGTTTCATAGTTGATGTTTTCCCTGTAGTTAGCCTTCTTAGAATGTGCCATGCCTTTCGGCTAGAATGCGTAAAGTTCATATTGCCCACGGTGTTTTCCCATTTTTCCTGTCTAGCATGGTCCAAGGATTCAATAAGTTGATGGGCTGTGTTCTTGTCGGCAGTCCTATTGAATTCTTGCCAGAGCTCCTCTGTACTGTCGTTCCAGCAAGGGATGTACTGTTTTCTGTACCCTCGTGGAATCGATTGCTTAGCTACGGCTATTAGTAGTCCTTTAAATCTACCGAAGTTACTGGGCAAGGGTTCGATCCATCGTATACATTCGTCCAGTTTTTTGGCATAGTTTTCACAGTTGGCCTTTTGGAAATTCCAACGAGGGCCAGGGTAGGATTGGACTATCGGTATTTTTAGTCCAATTTCTATTAGAACGGGTCGGTGTTGGCTTTTTGGAAAGTCCGTTAGGATTGTTTTCTGTACAGGTAGGGGGCGGTTTTCTTGATCTTTGGACACGAAGACAAGGTCCGGGTTATAGTCTCTTCCCCATCGGGCGGATTTGAATGAGCCACTGCTTTTATTATCGTGTACAAGGAATGAGTTTGATTTGTCGGCCCAGTCTTCTAATCTTTTACCATTCTCATCGCTGTTGTTATAACCCCAGTTTGTGTGATGGCTGTTGAAGTCTCCTATGTATATGGAGGGGTGATCGAGCCCCTGTAAGGCTGGCGACGGCCATTGGCTTTTCGGTGGCTTATAAATGTTAGTGATCTTAGTTTCACCTAGCTCAATTGATGTAGTGGCGATGTTCTCGTTGTCTATATTGTTCGAGATGACAGTAGCAGATTGTGCTATAGAATGGTGCAGGTAGATTGCAGTGCCATATTGTGCGTGGTAGGTAGCTGCGACTAGGTTGTAGCCGGCGATATCCCCTCTCCGGGCGAGTTGAGCAGCGTCCGGTGTGTGCGTTTCTTGAAGCAGCACAACGTCAATGTCAAGTTCATATAGTACCTTTGACTGACTTTAAGTTATCCAATAAAAAATTTATACTTCTGGCTACCCGTGCCAGAGGTTGCGGGTTCGAATCCCGGCATGGGTGAAATTTTTAGCCTCTAAATAGGATTTTAAATTAGTCCTTAGCACGGGTTAGTGCATTAAAAATAAAAATAGTATAATCAATAAAAAATTGTAAGAATAAAAGCAAAACAGAGAAAAAACTGTTTTGAAGGTACGTAAAGTAGATTCTGCACCGATCGTGTTGAAATGTTACGATTCGTATTGTCGAAAATCCACTTTAGAGCGTGTAATAAAATCCTCATATATGCATCCGCAAAAGGAGGGAAAATACCTAAATATTTGTTTTTATTGACGAGTAGAATCCCATATATATTAGTTATGTGGGAATTTTGGATACTTCCTTTATTTTATTACTTTTAGATACGATGTTAAGATAAGATAGATAAGATGTTATATCAAGTGAAACCACGATTTATCGTTATACATACGTAGGTGATAGAGGTGGGTGTAATAATTATCTACTGTCTCTCTTTTTCCTGTCATTAGCTAATAGCGGAATTGAATCAAGTTCTTGAAAATTGTAAGCTTTAATATGTGTTTTTGTAAGTCTATGTAAGTCTACTTACGAAGTAGTCAGCGAATCTGTTGTACAGTGTTCCGATGTCGAAGAACAGTCTGGCGTCGACCAGCGCTCGGGCTTTGGCCTCCTCGGGATACAGGGAAGATCCCTTGCCGTATTTGTTGACCAGATAAGTGATGATGGCGCGGGACTCCGCCAGGGCAAAGCCGTCGTCCACGAGCGTGGGCACCGTGTGCTGAGGGTTGATCTGGGGATAGTGAGATTACGATTAATATAATATACGGTTGGTTAGGTTTTCTGGTTGTGCAATAGTGTTCTCTATCTATCTATATTAAGCATGAAAAACTCCGTAAAATTTCATGACATTTAGTTTTATTACACAGTTGCTTAGATTTTTTATTTCGTAGAATAGAATAATTTATTTGCTAAAGCATGGTAATTACATATCATGTAGGTGGTAACTTAATATTATGGTACAAGCATGCTCTACCCGTCAGAGTGCGCAAATATTACTTTGCGTAGAATTATGACAGCGATCATTTCTTGACTTTTGTAGGTAAAACATAAAACAATATATCTAGCATTTTATTTCTTATTGCCCTCAAATGGGTCAAATATTTCCCTTTTTCGGTGGAGAGCTTTTTTAATAGTAGGTACTAATAATAACTTCCGCACAAGTTCACACAACACCATAACTTAGTTCAGTCAGAATTCCACGGAATAAAAAATCAGAGGCTAAGTGAAAAAAGTGCATTAGTCTACTTAAAATTATGTTTCGGACCATAAATAAGTAAATAATTTTTATGTATGTTATATTTTTATTGTACGAAAGAGAAAAATGTGTCTTATTGCCGTCCTGGATGTGCTATATTTGGACGTCTGATAGCTACGTAGTCCTCAAATGACAGCTCACGCAGGATGAAGATAGGCCGCGTTTACCCGACCCGATGGGCGTCCATTTACCCTGTTTATTCTGGACGACCCATTATTCTATGACTGATTACTATTCGGAAAAACGTTGGCCGATTCTTTCGTCGAGAAATATATTATTTTGTTATTCCTACGTAGGCCTCTGGGGAAACTTGGATAACAATGCAAGAAAAAAAGGAAGATAAAAGCAAAAAAGAATAAAAAGTAGTGGTAAGGGAGTGGTAAGTTGAATAAAAGATTCTTGATAAGAACTAACATATATTATTTGATATGGCTGATTGCACTCATGTAATCTTATCAGGTACCTAAGCATTTACTTGTACCAATGTACGTATTGTATTTTCCATTATTTGAGAAAATATGGTCGATGTGGGGTTTTTGGTTCGCTGTCGTTTTTTACTACCTACTACTAGACCGAAAGACAGCCAAACAGACAATACTGTACATCAACAAACAGAATGGTTCATTTTAGGCGTTGAGATAATTTTTTGATTTCATATTGGTTGGCAAAAAACTATATTATTAACTGTATATAATCATTGCATAGAAACATTTCAATGTTAACTTTACGTGCAAGAACAGTAAAGTAGTATTAGTAATAGTACTTGTTTTGTGCTATGTTGAACCAATTCAGTTTAAGGTACCTCTATTTGTAGAGTATATACGATTACACTATTTTTATTTTTAATGCACTAACCCGTGCTAAGGAACAAATTTAAAAACCTATTTAGAGGCTAAAAATTTCACCCATGCCGGGACTCGAACCCGCAACCTCTGGCTATCCGTACCAGCGCTCTACCAATTGAGCCACCCACGGCATCAGTGAAATTTCGAACCTCTTTACAATATTCTCTGTATTACGTACAGGCAGCGACATCTGACTTAAGCAAATTGCATTACTTACAGCCCCAATATATACGAGTATATTGAGTATATAGAGTATATACGAGCACCTACCAACTCGTCTAGCAGTGAATAATTTTTATGCTCTGTATCTTTACCTTGACTCTAACCTTAATGGATTTGAGATTGTTTTAAAAGTATGCAGTAGGTATGTACCAATTATATGCATAAAAATATTTCGATGCATAGAGAATATTGAATATTGGGGACCATACTTGCACCTACTGACGTTACGGGTTGAACTTAGTAGGCCACTAGTTCTAATATCAAGGAATAGCATTTTTGTAATTCTAGTTATTTATAGTCTGTAACCCTTCATCAACTAAATCAATAAAGTATTATTAATGTTATTGCAAAGAGCTAACTAATTATTTTTGATAAAGAGGCTTTATGGAGAAATAGACAGCTGGTCAACCTTAAAGTTTTATTTGCAAAGTCGTCCGTGATTAACCTTCCATAATCTTTATTCTGAAGACGATTGTTAAAGACTGTTTGAGGAACGTTCGTAATTATACGAGTAGCATTGTGTTTTCTTAATGATAACTTGCATTTGTATGTACCAATGAAGTTCAACGTCCTCTCTGGATTCCAACTTTGAATTCGTGATGTAATAGGCGCTTTGTGGGACGGGTGGCCTTCAAAGAGTTCTTACTCAAATTTGTCTATAACGGCGCAGTTTTAGAGTCTCTTTTAGTCTACGTTAAATGCAACATAGGACGTTTTGCATCTATGGTAGTTAGCGCTGGATATAGCTGGCCAAGTGCCATGGCGGGGACGTAGTTGGTACTGGTTTTACTAAACTTTACTTCTTTCCTTTTTCTAAAACTGCAACCAAACATAAAACAGACATACATATTCCATAGCTCAGTTAAATATTTGAATTTTGATTGATTGCGCTTGAACAATATCAATATTGACATCGATGTTCTCATTGCAACTAAATTGTAAATGTTGATGTACTGTCAATCTACATATTGTTAATTTTATATCATTTTATTAGATAATGTGATTGGCAACCATAACAAACTATAGTAAATAAATATATTTTTTTAATTTTCTCGTCAAATGGAACTCCTCCGCCTGGTTTGAAGTAGTTTAAAAATAAACAGCATATGTAATTGTAATCAATCACAATTACAAAAAAAATCTTAATGAATCAAACATTCGTGTAAATACCGAGATTTTACAAAGACACTCCAGGATAAAATCCTGTCTACCTTTACGCTTGGTCTCCGGTATCACGCCTTTCTAATCCAAAGATAGTGAGTTCGGTTACCGCTCGTGGCTGCCGAGCTTTGATGTGTTCAAATGACTTCAAACCGTGTCCTACGCTTGGGTCTTTTCCAGGTATCCTAATAGGACCCGGGACTGAGCCCGCTATAATATCCTGAATGCTACACGGTTGCTTTATCATCATCTGCCCGGAAAAGCGTTAACATCGTAAGACCGCCAATTGTATAGGGCAAAACTTAGATGTGTAAGCCTTTTATGTATTTTGTTTTCTAGTGTGTAGTTCTAATCTAATCTATGTAATCTAGGACAAGTAATTGTAGAATTTCAACTGGGCTTACCTTCAGGTACTCAGGTTTGAGGTGTTCCCCGTGGTGTAAGTCCACCAGCTTGAGGTTGAGGGTCAGGTTCAGCGCCTTGGCGGTGAGCAGGACCGCGCGGCACGGTGGCGATCCGGGAACGTAGTAGAAGTCGATAGTCATGCTGGAAAGAAATGGGCAGAGTCCATTAGACTGGTGGGTGACAGAGAAAAACTCTTCCTATCTTGTAAGGCGAAGATGAAATATCTTTTTATATGTATTGAGTGGTTATTACTTGGCACGGTTGCAATTTTTGTTTCATTGTTTGCTAACCTAAAAGCAATTTCTTCCAGACAACCTTACGACGGAAAGTTGCTGAAGAAAATTAGAGACGAGGGGATAACGAAATGCAGAATAAATATTAATTTATAACCATATTCTATTAATTATAAAACTAGCAGCTTTGAAGTTCATTAGCTAAACATGTTGTTTTATACTGAATAAAAATTTTACTTTGACTTTAAACTTACTTGCCTTTTTTTCGGAAGAGTCCGACTCTTCCGACAAAAAGTCAAGTAACTTTATACGGTTACAATTCAATAACGTGCAGTGCTTACCAAAGTTCGGGTTCGAAATACAGAATTTTGTATATAAATTTATCACCGCGTTTTATGAATCTGGCAGTTATTCAATTTATCCTTCTGCAATCTTTCCGATTTAAGGTTGTCTAGAAGAAGGCCGAAGGCCGCCAATTGTACCTCTACTTTTGTAACTGTCTCTGTATTTATTTTCTGGTGTGTACAATAAAGAATATTCTTATCTTATCAAAGTTGAATGTTGTAGATTGATTTCTCGTATGTACCACGGATAACTTTATATTAGCTATCACTTAGTTCAGGTCGTTAAGCCATTTCGAAGCCCCGCTACTGTGTTACAATTCTCCACTAACCCGGACTCGGTCCCCGTGGTGGAGTATGACCTAACCTTCCTGCGATGCAGAAAGAGACCCGTGCCCTAGCAGTAGGAAAATACAAGGGTTGATATCGTAACGTAAGCTATAAGCACCTTTATAATAAATGGTGGCATTGAAACGTACGTATGTTGAACGTTTACCAATTATTATTAACTTGGGACTGTTAAAGCTGTAGGCTTCAGTATTTATCTTTTTAACAGATTAAAAATGAAAAGGCATTGGAGCGAAATTATTTAGGTTGTTAATAAATATTATGACTTCGTCAGAAATACCTAATTGTTACAAAATTGTTTTTGAATTGTTCAAGGAATCGTTTTTGTAGTTTCAAAATTCAAAAATCAACAGTTTTAGTATCTACAATTATTTATATTATGAGGGAATAAAATCAAATTCAGGTATTACTGGTAGTCCACCAGAAATACCAAAATTAGCATGTCGAGAATGCAAAGTGGTTAGTGTGCTATTCTGCCAACACATTCGCTTAAAAAAGGATTAGGCCAGTAAAGTTAGGTTATCGATGGAGCGAACAAAACTACCGTCCTATCTACCCTAAAGATCGCAGTCCACAATACAATTTAGTGAAAGCGAAAGTTGTTTCGGGGTGTTCATAATAGCACTGAAATTAATGTATTGATTGAGTAGATGCACGAACTACTTCAACAAAAGACCCCTTCATAGTTCAATGCTAACAAAGTTTGATTAGGTACAATCTAAAGGACATACCTAAAGGCCATGTAATACGTGTCAGGAAGTAAATTAAAGCTAAGTGACAACATTTTGAAATGCCTAACCAAACAGTTAAAATTGGTTTAAGTTTCTTTATTCGACAGCACATGGAGCTTTAGGTATCTGCACTCTAATCAGTTACATTAAGGCGATGAAAATGCGCAAACAAAATAAAAATGTAAAGGTTTACCTGCTGATGACTGTACGCATGAATGTAACGGAATAAATGATGAATGACATTGAACCGTGCTGCAGCCATGTCCTAGATTCGTAAACCTTAGTAGGTACTAGTTCTACTAAGGTAATAAAGTAGAGTAATATTTTCAAAGGGTATATACTCGTATAAATAATATGGATCAGGTTGTGACCGTAAATCAAACAAAATTTAACCACTGTCAAAAATTACCACAAAATTGCAGATTCATGTTACCGTAGTTAATTTTGTGATAGCACAATGTTGTCATGTCATGTAATTTCTATTTGCTAATAAGAAAAAAAACATTTCGTGATGTATTTAGGTGATAAATTTACCAGTGGAACTGAATAAATTAATTCTAAAAACCTATTTAGGTAGAGGCTAAAAATTCCACCCGTGCGGGGACTCAAACCCGCGACCTCTGGCTAACCGTGCTAGTTCTACTGAACCACTATCTTGGCTACGAAATTATCAACATTTTTCACAGCATCAGACTACATAACCAGCCTGTAAACGTAACGGTGCCGGTACAAATTTGATACAAGTATTTTCTCAGGAAACTTAATCAGTACCAGTGCCCACAGGGAACAGGGTAAGTATAGAAACACTGATGAATTTAGTAACTGTAACGAACTGTAACGATATTGAGATTTCTTTATGTAGCCTATAAACGTGCAATTCTCAGGCCTTCTCTTAGAGAGAGAGTACCTATAGTCTTAATTACCACGAATGGACACCGCGGGTAGGCAATTTCAGGCCCTGAGGAATTTGTGCCCCAAAAATAAACCAGATATTGAGAGATACCGTTGCATTTGTTTGAATGACTCTATAAAACATCGAAACTTCATCATCATGACTATTGCTTCGAGAAGTTTCGTTTTTGCTTGACCGCCTGACCGGCTCCGCTGATTGATTCGACCTTCACCCAAGAACCGGTGTTGCCAGTGTCTGTATAAAGCAGGGCCTCGGTGTTTTAAATAAACGATATACCGCAGCTAAAGCGGCGTGCGTGGCAAGATAATTTTGTACTGTTTAGTGTTGTTTTGGAACGTTTCAAACAAGGAGTTTCACAACACTACACTTTTGGAAGAAATAAGAAGTAGATGAAGGTACTATCGGGAATAAAAAGTTTATTCAAACTTAAACTCATTTATGTTTATTCACAAAAAAAGTGTTAATCACTCATGAAATTAATTAAAACAAAATCTTAATGAACGTCAAAACCGGTAGTTTCACAATAAAATTAATAGATTATGCGGAGAAGAAGCTAGCAAAGTCTTGCTAGCTTTAATTGTTTAAGCTTTTTAAAACAGGTTTTAACTTCACAGAGTTTTAAGCTTAAAGTTACACTTGAAATTATCGTCCAGTATTAGTACTGCAATGGTGCAAACCTCTTTACACCATTCTTTTATATTTATTTAATTCTGTCTGTCCTTTTTAAAAATTTAAAGTTACGCCACACACTTTTGAGATTTTCCTCATTTTTTTCACGTCTTGACTAGACCTGACTATTTTTACCTGCTTATTCTGTTTTTATCCAGTTTTCTGTCTATATTACAAATAAAATAAAGAAACCTTTTTAAACAAAGTACAAAGTTAAAGTCGTTCCAGTTTTATTATTTATTAAAAGTTATACAACATTACAGTACTTTCTCGTATATTGCGGTGCTCACACATAGTTACATTTTACGGGTCTAATCTACCAAACCAGTTTATTCTGGTTAACCTAATAAAAAAAATGTATGTTATGAGTTTTGAGGAATCAATGTATTAAGCAGGGTCCCTTGTGACCATACAACATCAGGAACAGTACCAGAAATTGGTGTTTTTCGTGAGCGACCCAGACTTCCATTTTTCCTCTGTGCCCAGACTTTTGCACGAGTATTCTGTAAATTTTACGATGCAAAACACGAGCCTGAGGAACCGGCTTTATGGAGACGGATTATTGTGTATGCGTTGGTAAGCGCCGGCCGGCTTTTAATGGGCGATGATATAGTTGGTAAAGTTAACAGCACATCAACTTTTACATGGCTACACTCTGCTCAGTTACGTTACGAGTGCCGTGTGTAGAGGTCGATGTGCTGTCGACTGTACGTCTGTGCGTCCAATGTTAGGCATGACGTAATGAAAGAACGTTAAAAGCTATGTATGGTTGTTACAAATATCGCCCTTACACTTTAATCAGTTGCGTTAAGGAGAGACTTGCAACAAAAATGTGAACGTTGACCTGGTATCGACTGTACATAAACAAAACCAATACAGTGTACCTACTTTAAAACACTTGTTCTGTTAATCTAAGCAATGATATGATTTATACAGCGTGCAGTGGCACCTTGGATGGATGGATGGACCACACTAGATGGATGAAGGGACCACTCAGACAGGTTGCTGCAGTTGTTATAGACGGAGTAAACTTGTCCAGCACCTACACCATCCTGACAGTTTAGCCGGCCTAGCCCACAAGAAAGAGAAGTCAATACATGCGGAGCCAAATAAGCTGCGGGTTTCCTCACGAACTGTAGAACCTACTTTAAAAAATGTTTTTGTTGAGTACATCTAGAAGACCTCATGCGTTTATATCGTTACGTTTTGTTTAGTCAGTCGTGTTGAGACTCGTAGCTAGGATAGGTTTTGGTGATAAAAAAGATAAGTAAAATAGAAAGTATCGCTAAATCTAGTGTTTCAATAGCTACAGCGTTACAGTACGTACATGATGGTACATGTAGGTCTACGTAGATATGTACTACCGCACAACACAACATGCAATGTATATGTATGAAGGATGCTGTAACAAAGCAGGCGATTATCAATGCGGAATGTCGCATGTTTTATTAAACCTGTTGGTATTAATAGCACTATCAATATCCTGCTGTGGGATGATATTATTTGATGTAGCCTATCAACGTTCTACTGCAGGGCACAGGCCTCCTCCCAGAGAGAGAGTTTGGGCTTAATTACCATGCGTGCCTACCGCAGATTGGCAATTTAAGAGCTGACTCATTTGAACACTAATTTTTAAAAAGTTAGAATTCTTAATAAAAATGAGTAATGGACGAGTTTCTCCGATGAGCTTAGCACAACCAGCAAAAGGCTTGTCCTTAGCAGTGTGCAATATTTGTGGGCTGTGTAGATTATCCAAATTTATATCGGACCCCAGTCGCTCTACGCATTATACCCCAAAGCCATATGAGACATGAATTGCGTATTCCTCTCATTGTCTTGTTTTATTTGGTACATTCGACAGCAGATCAACCTTTACTTGTTTGTTGCAAAGTCGCCCGTAACGTAACCAAGTAGAATGCGCGCGTGTAAAGGTTCACGTGCCGTCGACTGTACTAATATAGATCAGTGGGTAAATTTTCGCATATTTAGTACGCAAAAGGGTTGAGAACATAGAGTAAAAGTGAGGGTCTATCTCTGTTATGAAAAGACTTTATGAAGAGTCCAGTGGTACCTTCACTCGCACTAAATGGGGGGAGGGACCACTCGGACCCTCGGTATCTGGGACATTGTTATTAGATGGCGTAGGCTTGCCCAGCACCTATACCATCCTGACAGCTTAGTCGGCCTTGCCCACAGGAACAACGTGTGGAGCCAACCAAGCCCCGAGTTTCTTCACTATGTTTTCCTTCACACGTGTGAAGGGTCGAGAAGCAATCAACAATTCTATGAGCGACGGGTATAAGTCTTAATTCATTAAAAATACTATAAACATAACTATAAAATTTAACAACTGCTCAACATTGTACTTTGGATGGATAATAAAGTTCAAAGTGTGATTACACCGTCCGTATCATGAATCCATCAGCAGACCAGGAGGTGAAGTCTCCACAAACTTATAAAGACTCCACAGGGTACTTATACGGCGTTTATGGAGCGTTTTAAGGAATCGTATTTTTATAAATAAAACCGTAATCTTTATAACTTAAATGTTGACACTTTTAGAACTAATTTAATAATAATGTCTCCCAAAATTTTCAAACCTACATAATAAGTTTATTGATTCGTTCGTAAGAGGTTCAACTCTTACTATATTAGTTTATTTTCATAAAACCTTACCTACTTAACTACGAACTAGTAAGTAAGTTAGATCACTCTGTTCTGCAAGATAAAGTTTCTGGTTAGTAGAAGTACTGATTACTAGTAGCATACGAGTCGAAATTGTTACAAGCGACTCTGGAATCCTCTAGGATCTGTTGTGTCCGTGTACCCGCTAGTCTATCTACTAGTAGTGGAACTTAAGTAACTCGACTAGATCACAGACCTAGGTACTCGATTATTTTGTCATCGCATGCCGACGCTGCGTGGTAGGTAAGTGAACTGGTTTACTAGTTTAAAGGTATTCATACCTTTCACTGCAGTACTATAACAACATCGACATGTACCCACGCCAACTGGTGCCCAATAAATCTTTCGGTGAGTGACGCGTAAAGTTACAAATTGTATAGTTGACCATTCATATCTTTACAGGTCTTGATTGAATCTCGCCTTTATGTAAAGGAACTTAGAGTTTTGAATGTTTTGTTTCATTAGTGGGGTACTTTTTAGCGATTGGCCGATAAAAACAAGTGGTATAATAATGAAAGTTGTGCTTTGTTGTATAGTAAGTAACAACTTTCGAAATCATTAATGTCGTGCGTAATGGCGTAATGGGAGTGGACCAACTGTGCAGGTTGGTTTTACTAAACTCTACATTCAGACGGAACGAACCGATATTATTTTTTGAAGTTGCAAGGTCTGTATAGCTAAATAAGTTATGTGGGTTTCGAACTAATTAATATTATTCTATATGTTTATTTCAGATACATGGCATCCATATTGTATTAGATTGTATGTTCATTGTATATTAGTAAAGTTCTATTTTAGTCATAACATCGAACTTTAAGTGTTATTAAAGGCATACTACAAATGACTTTTGTATTCACTACAAAAAACTATTTTACTCTATTTCCCAGAATAGTCTTGATTAACAAGCTTTGTCCCAAAAGCTATCTCTCACCGTTTGTTCTATGGAGATATATTTAAATATTGTACGAAATTATAGTATTTATCGTACCATCCCTTTAACACTTATGACTCGATTAGATGAGTGATCATAAAAGTATCTTATCTTAGTATCTTTCCTTTTATTCACAACATTTTAACGTAAAAAACCTAAAACAAATAATTATATCAGCCACGCCATATTGCTACTTTATAAAAAACGACTCTATCCTTTGGAATAAATAAAAGACTTGACCAATTAGAAACCATTAACCAAAATGAAATGGGAATAGAAAATATAATTAAAAAACACTCACGTTCTGCTTTTGTATTTAAACAGCCGAAAAATTGAAGAGAAACGACCGCTGCCCACAACACAACCGTTGGAATGAAGCCGATTCTCCTCAGTTAAAACGTTTTATTTGGGTTTCTCCACACCCACTCTCTGATCCAACAATCTCTTTTATGTTCTAAACTATAAAGTTGTAAATGCCATGACGAACATAAGCTAAGTTAGTGATTCACAGGAACGATTTCCGAACTATCGAGGCAGTTGAATCAGTCAATGTTCTGAGTTTTTAAAATATCCTGGTAATGATAACAGGGTTTTCCCATAGAATATTTTGTAGAGTAGAATCGGCTTGTGAAGTTAATGTATGAATTTCAAAAATTTATGTATGAAGCTTAACGATTTGTTGATATTACTACCGGTATGGAATCTCGTTGAAGGTTTTGCGCGGTTTAAATCTCAAGTAAAATGCAAAGAAGTTATTAAATTATGATTCCACATTTATAACATGGCAAACCTCTTCATTCCATAAATGCTGTAGGAACGAATCTTTTATCCGAGACTACTTATTACGGAAGTTTCTGATAGCTAAGTACTAGGTACTAGCTAGCTACAATAATGATATTCCACATTTTGGGGAAAATCGGGGCATTTTACATTTTAGGAGTTCCCCGAATTAATTCGCCTGTATTTACTCATATTTCTGAATTCTGATTTTATGTGTTCATTACTTCATCGCTATCTAATTTTTTCAGAAAATTTTCGTTCACGTTTTCCAATATCGTAATACTTTACCGCTGAAGTCTAATAACAAATTTAGTCAGCATGTCGTCAGACGACGAACAGAGTTACAAGCGAGAACGCAAGAGCGAAAATTTCTACTGACGCCACGTTGTGCGATCATAGGGGGCAATGCCCATAATCCCCACGCTGGGCATGCGGGTTGGGGATCGCAGTTCGGTGGAATTGTACTGCAGGGGGCGCTGCTGCCCACCCCCCGGTTTGTATCCCTTAGTCGCCTTTTACGACACCCGCGGGAAGAATTTGGGTTGGTGCTATTCTCTAGGCCGACACCACACAGCAGCACTCTTACGATCAGTGTACCTAAAATATGGAATAATGTAACATGGAAATTGGTTTTCGGTTACACGTCTTGTCTACAGCGAAAACCTTTTCCTCATAAAGCGGTGTATGCATGCATAACCCTGTTCGGTGAAAATTGTTTTTCGTAAGTTAGGTACATCATATCTCACTGTTATAACTCCATCGACTCGTGTTTACAGTGTAAACATCGGATCTTACTGCAATTGCTGTGCTTATCTAGTGTACTTACTTTATCATTCTTAACCAGCAAATATACAGAAAATTGCACAATATGTGCGATTTTCTGTACGTTGGCGTGGCTAATAAAAAAATAATAAATGAATATGAGTGTTGGGTCTAGGTTATCTGAGTCAGCTCCTTAGGCTCCGACAACACGGAGCTCCCGTCGCCGTCTCCGATATACCCATGACACAAAAGTTTAAGGTAAGGTTCTTCCCCGGGGTTTAGGCTCTTACCCCGGCGATATTCTGCGTCCTCCTAGCTCCTAGCCGGCGGACCTTAATATTTCGAGGAGTTGATTCAGAGATACACCGAAATAGCTTTTATAAATCTAGGCATACTAACAGCGTACACCGATCAGCGACTTAAACGATCACGAAGGTTAAGCAACATAAGGCGCATTCAGTACATGAATGGGTGACCGTCTGTGACTAACGCTAGTGGTATTTTTCAGAGCGGTTCCGTGCTCCGTAAGGCACGTTATGGAGTTAAGGCGGCTTGAAAATTTTTGACGGTAAGTCCAGCCACTAGTCTTGCAATACTCCACCAATCCGTTCTTGGCACCCGTGGTGGAGACCGCCACCGTGATCTCCACCACATATATTGGTAGATATTTAAACATATATACTTAACGTTATAATCGCTTATTTAATTGCATAACATTTTGGTAGGTAGGTACATGAATTAAAATGTTCGATTTACTTACCTAAATAATTAAAATAACCACTAAAATTCCTCATCAATTGTATTAATGTCACATATTACGAGTATAAATGTATTTTATCTAACGGGTAAAATGTCGTCACCTACGAACGACGAGTTAGGACGGTACCTAACTACTAGTATGGATTTCCTGTTTGTTTGTGTAATGTTACTATAGCTTCTGGCCGCGACTCCGTACGAGAAATTTATAATTTATATTAATAAATCTAACTTCAAATACCGGGCTGAATAAGGGCTGAGCTTAATATCCAACATCTACTTCAATAGATAGTCTACAGGAAAAAATTAACCGCAGGTATCCCTATGAGGTATATCCGCTAATTTCAGTAATTTTACACGGAGAAAAATAAAACAATTAAGTACAACAGCAACAAATAATTCAGGATACTCATATATAATATAATATTGGCCTTTTTTTGCATCTACTTAATGAGATGATTTATACAGCGTCCAGTAGTATCTTCACACTAGATGGGTGAAGGGACCACTCCGACACTGTAGTCCCTGGGACATAGTTCTATAGATGGTGTAGGCTAGCACCTACACCATCCTGACAGGCTCGGGCCGCAAATTTCTGCGATCTCGGCCTTTCTTTGTATTACCACCCTAGTTGTGTAATGTACTATTTACCTACACCTACGCCAAATTCGATAAAGAATAGAGGTAAACAAACCAATTTAGGGTTATCACAACTCACGTTTTACAAATCTTCTATTGTTTACATGATTAGAGCCTTTTACTTGCTAACTATTTATTAACAATTCCTATTGCAGCATATTTAACTAGAATCACTCATAAGTATAACATGCATATTACCTTGTTATTTCGAAAAACTATAAAAAAATACCAACCCGGACTTGGCCCCCGTGGTGGAGTGTGGCCTAACCTTCCTGCGATGCAGGAAGAGACCTGTGACCCAGCAGTGGGGACATACAAGGGTTGATAGCGATAAAAAAATACGTATACATTAATTTTACGCGACAGCCCTACAAAAAAGGAACATGGATGAAATTCAGGTGTGACAAACATTTTGGGAAATTTAGTTTATGCCAACAAGTGAAGTTTAGTTGTTTGTCAATACGTGTATATGGCATAAGTATATAGCATATATGTGTGACAAAATGGCACTAGACAAAAATATAGAAGTGACTAGATTGCCCCCCTATCATTATGAATTAAATCTGATAGAAATCATATGGGGGCAAGTAAAAGGCCATGTTGCTGCCAAAAATAAAACTTTTTAAATGGCCGAACTAAATAAAGGTCCTGTTAGATGAGGCAATAAGTAAAATTACTCCAGCAGCATGGCAACGTTGTGTTGAACACGTAATTAAAGAAGAAGAAAACGCCGAATTTGATGGTGTAATGGATAATGTCATTGATGAATTTAATATTCAAGTCTCCGGAGACACAAATTCATCCTCCTCTTTGGCCAGTGACAGTGATTATTAGTGTGAACGTATGAATAAAAATATATACTATACAAAAAACTTTCTTTTATTGCAATATTTGCAGTAGGTCCCAATCTCCTCATTTACATAGTAGCATTTATAGGTACTTATTAATATTATAAAGTTGAAGAGTTTGTATGTTTTTTGCCTAAACGCGCTTAATTTTATTAGGAAAATCATGCGGCATGACTCGCCTGGACGTTTGTTACATCTGTGTGTCATATTTCATATTTCAGTGTTGTCATATGTCATATTCAAATCGGTTAAGCCTTTCACTATAAAGTCATAAACATATAAACATAAATAATCATTTGACAGGAACGATTATTATTTGTATGAAAATGATTTCTAGAAAAGGTTGTTAACAGCGCTTTCAGCACAACGCTAAGTCAGTTGCCTTTTGTGGCGGTTTAGACACATCACATCAGGGTTTTTTTGTTTCGTTATTGCGTATTTCGCTTTTTTCTGTTGTGCTCATATTATGCCAATTATCAGTTTATTTTGTTTCTGTGTAGTGTCTTGTTGTTATAATAAATGTCTTTCTTTCTTTCTAATTACTTTGTTGATTGATCCGGTTGTGTGCGAGCGGCCGGAGCCGGCGGGCCCCTAAACATGCTACAGGGGCACGTTAGGCCCAGACTGACCCTGAGCGTACATACAGGATTTCTACTTCTAAGTAGCCTATATACCTCCTTTAAATACCTCATAATTATCAACCCATTATGTCCCCACCGAGGGGCACGGGTCTTTTCCCTGAGGAAGTTAGACCACACTCCACCACGAGGGCCGAGTCCGGATTGGTGGAGGCTAGCAAGACTTGTTGCTGGTCAAACTGTCAGAAGTTTTCAAGCCGCCCTAAGGTCTCGGACTTGGCTTAACGACTGTCATCTATCGACGACAGCCGGCACCAATAAAACTTGCCTTGCGAAGCACGGAATAGCTTGGAAAAATGCCACTAGCGTTAGTCATACACGGTTTAACCATCCATGCACTGAACGCGCCCTGTGTTGCTTAACGCCTTAGAATACTTAATTTATTTGAACGTGATATGTTGGTACATGTTGTTAGCAACCTATGCATTCGTTTTCTCAATAGCTACCCACATGTGAAGGCCTACCCGCATCCCGTTACTTTATTTTGGCATTTTAGTCACATTTCACGCGAAAAATAAAACAATAGACTAGAGTCATGGATATACCATGCAAAGAAGACAGTGTGTAACTAAATTCTGCTCAAAAGTGGGGCGACACGCACACGATACATGTGTATAATATTTATTTAGACGGATTGTAGATCTGGCACTCACATAATCGCAATACTGACAACCGGCTACGCATGCTAATTTGACTACTAATTAGTTGCTTCATTTTGGAAGCTTTGGACTGCGGTTGTATACTTTATAATACTTTGTAGACTTTTAGTCCGGATTTCCTTACGGGTGTTGTTATATCGGAAAAGTCTCACACATGTGAGTGAGAGAAGCAACCGACGACGCGAGCTCCGTCTCTGCTCACCATGATTAGGCTCTGCGAATCGGAGCGAAACCTGGTCGGACTTTTCCGATTTATCAACACCCGTAAGTAAATCCGGACTAAAAGTCTACAATGTGTTGTGCTTACGAAAGTTTTAATTTATAATACTTCTATGACTAAAGTAGATAGGTACCTACGTGAGAGGATCTATTGTGTTGCCGTGTTGGTACGCTGGCACAGTTGTGCCGTCAACCGTGCGGTCCTTGGTTCGATTGTCGCCGGGACCAGTGTCATTGTCTCTTAAGCTGTATAGGCTTGGCTTTCGGGTCGTGGGAGGCCTCAAGGATCTAGTGAATCTTCTGGGCTGGGATCTGGGTTAATTCTAGCGCTGTTTAAGACTAACTACAAAATAAACTATAAGTCCAAATAATACACCCGAATACCTACACCCTGTACTAGCGAAGGGGAAAATAAGAAGTACCTGGAACCGGCGGGCGCGCATGGAACATCTTATGAACGTTGATGAAGCGAAGGTGATCTGTCAGGATCGTGGGAACTGGCAGTCCCGGGTCTCTGTCTACCCCTCTGGGATACAGGCGTGAGTTTATGTTATATTACTATAAGACTATATCGAAAATAAATAAATATTTACGGACATATTACCATTGAATTTAAATTAAATGATATTACACAGATCTCGTTAGCCCTATACTAAGTACAAATAAATGACTTGTCTTATAGGTGCTAACTTAAAAAAATATCAGCTTTTTCGTTTAAGAGTAGGTAGAGGGCACACGGATCTTGATTTTTGGCGACGACAACTGGTTTTTCATGTGTCATGTTCTCCCATCGTCACGGCCACCGAGTTAGCCTCTGAAAGGCTGAAACTAAATACTGGCTAAAACAGGATCTTGAAGGCAATAGCCCAGACCTAGGCTGGCGAAGGTCGTTGGACCAGCCGTCTGTGTGGTTTTAGGCATTGGCTTCGTGATAATCCCTACTAGGTATCTAGCACAGGTATACTAAAAACAACCGACCAAATGGTTAGCCTATTAGCAGAAGAAAAAGAAGAAAAAACATTTATTATAGAAACAGTAATAATAAACATAACAAAACAAACTTAAGATAAGATAAGAATATTCTTTATTGTATACCGGAAAATTGATACAGAACAGCAGATACAGAAGATAAGATACAATTGGCGGCCTTATTGCTATTAGCAATTTCTTCCTGGCAACTTCAAATCGGAGAATTTGACTAAGGAGAAATAGACGGGTAGTCGGTAAAAATATTAATTAATATTAATAAACATACGTGTACCTACATACTTAATAATAAACTTCATAAATCATACTTAATAATAAACTTCATAAATCATACTTGAATACTATAAATAAATATATACCTACACATACTTACATAAATAGTGATTTATATAACAAGTGTGTTATAAGGACAAGAAACAGGTGATACCTAGTACATATATATGAAAGCAAATTAATGAATACTTACAGCAAAATAAGTTACTTAAACTTAAAACATAATATTCACAAAAAAAAAGGAAGGAAAATGAAATCTCACGGCGTGTCACTGCTGCTATAAATGGCAACTGACTCAGCAATATGCTGATGGACAAGCCTTAAGCGCTGATTTTCAGTCAGTGCCAGTAGCGAAGGGGAAGATAAAAAGTACCCGGAACCGGCGTGCGTGCATGCAACGGCTAATGAACGTTGATGAAGCGAAGGTGATCTATCAGGACCATGGCACGTGGCAATCCCTCTTTGCCTACCGCTCTGGGATACGGTACAGGTGGTTTACTATAACATTTCGATATACACTGCATGGCCAATTAACCCACCGATTAATAAGTAGCCATTCGGCTACGCAATATATCGAATTGTCATGGTAAATTATGCATTGTAGTTTTATGAAACGCGGCACATGTGGGAGGCACTAAGTAGGTAGTTACCTAGTTAATAGACTCGTACCTACTGCCTTTAGTCTCTGAACAATGAAATCAACGTTTAGTATTATACAAAAACCGGCGAAGTGCGCCGCCGGTCCGGTTATTTAGTAAGTCCGACACGCGCTTGGCCTTTTTTTTTATGTCACCTAACATAAAAACGCTTATAGGTAGGTAGATAGTCTCTGCCAAGCTCTCTGCTTAAGTCAGCTGTCGCATTAACTGCCTAGGCCGCTCATGAGGGGGCGGCATCCATCCAATTACAAGGCTAGACGTTTAGTGACTTGGCTGATCAGAAGTTAGCCTTCTAATAAATAAAAGGCCGAATGAAGAGCTGCCGTGCAACCTCAGAACACTTTCTATGATCTGAGCGTGCAACAGAACTTTGTGTGAGGCCAACGTTGCTAACGTTGGAAACAATTGCAACGTTAGAAACGATTTTAACGTAAGAAAAAAAATTTTGTAAATCTGTGATTCGTCTCTCGAATCGATTTACGATTTAGATTTTGACGCGTTTGGTCGCACAGTTTATCTTCACAACTGGCAACATTGCGCTACGCTAATCTGTGGCTGAATATTATCGATTTATATTTCAATCGTAGATGTTATCGAGAATTTAGGTATTTCTTATTCCATTAAAATTTTTTATTTATAAATATTTACCAAGTATTTTCAATCATATAATATGCTTGTTAGTTCAAAATAAATAAAAATCTATTTTTAACAGCTCAAATACTATTGGTATTGAAGCTATTCATTTATTACGGAGCAAAAATAAATTACTTAATGTACTTCCACAAGGTAAATGAATGATGGAAGACTATCCCAGACGTGGATGGAAGAGATCCGTTCTCTCTGAGTCGAAGGAGAAGGGAAAAACTTGTCTGGAGCTACCATACCTAGCCATGAACAGAGATAAATGGTAAGCCCTTGTGCCAGCCCCAGACTCCACGGAGGAGTAAAGGGACAAGAGAAGAAGAAGAAGACAAGGTAAATACATAATATTTTATTTTGATATCCGTGCTTCGCAAGGCACGTTAAGCCGTGGGTGCCGGCTGTCATGTAATGGCAGTCGTTAAGCCATGTCAGAGGCCTTTTAGGCGGCTTGATAACTACTGACAGTAAGGCCCGCCACTGTTTTACAAACCTCCACCAACCCGGACTTGGCCCCCGTGGTGGAGTATGGCCTAACCTTCCTGCAACGCAGTAAGAGACCCGTGCCCCAGCAGTGGGGACATGCAGGGGTTAAAATCATTTTATTTTCATAAGAGAAACCCTGGCAGACAGTATACTTCGTTGGAGGGATAAAATTTCAGGTAAAACAGCTGAGAATACTTTCATGTTGCCATCCCATTGACATAACAAACATAAAATATTGGTATTTTCGATATATTGTATCGATTCATTGTATTATGCAATGTATCGATTGATTGTACAATATATCGATTTATTCTAACCCTACGCCTCTGTCAAATCTGCAATCCAAATAATCCAATTCTCTACTTAGTCTGTGACGTCGACAGGCAGTGGGCAAGACGAACAGCGATTTCTTTTCAACTTTCTTTTTTGCTTTATTCCCGCTTTGTGACTCGATGATGTGATTACTTTTGCATTCGGATGTCATCTTGGATTATCCCGCTATGGCCGAAAAGCCGCTGGTAGCGGACAGCAGCGACTCCGAGGAGTTTTATGACGCTGAAGAATTCACGCCCGTCAAGGGATCAAAGTGAGTAATTTTTTGTTTACATTATTCATTTCCGTGATAGTTTCTGGTGTTTCCTCATTGTTTTGTTACTGGAGGCTTAGATAATTGATGTTCGGAGCTTGTTTTATTCTTTAATGACTCTGTTACCTTAGCGGGTTTGTGTGAAACAGCTGTTGTCGGTGCACGGCTTCGGCCTTGGTAGATTTTTCGCTTTTACAGTCATTTTGTGCAAAAAAACTCGCGATTCTCTGATATCACCTGATGCCAACTGTTTATAGCCAGAATCTTCTTCTTCTTCAGGCTATATTAGTCCACTGCTGGACTAATATAGCCCTCCCCTAATGAGCGCCATAGCGCAAGGTTGTGCCATCTTTGGGGGGTATCAGAATCTTCTAACCTACAGATTTGTCTGATCTTATTGAAATATGTAGTTCTAATTTCAGCATTTAATTACCTAACTTGCTTTTCCATTATTTCATTAGATTAGACAAAAGTTCTTTAGTTAAAACCACATACATTGTCTCAAACCAAACAATACAGATATGAATTGCTGCTTTAAGTAGAACAAAACTGCTCAGTGCCACCTATTATTTTATTTCAGACGGTCATCAATATGCAAGTCAATAAGTGTGACAGAGAGCACCGAGGTGAAAGAGAAAGACAAAAACGCTGGAGAGACTCCCTCCTCTTCATCAGAGACATCAGGTGACAGCCAGGTGGCTGCGGAAGATGAAAGGGCTTCAGTTAATGTTAGTATTCCCTTGGCTTTTTAAATTTGCAAACTTGTTGCTTGTCTTAGCAATAGTTTAGTTAGACCTGAGATTTCACAGTTAGCCTCATAGTTGGGCCATTGTATGTAGCCCAGCGCTGGTATGTTAACACTTCAGACACTAGGGTTTCATTACAATGTTTTTCATTGCATTTAGCGAGTGATATTGCTGATATAACTTCAGATATGTACATAGCTTAGAAAACAAAGTCATTAGTACATTCTGGGATTCAAACCCATAACCGCTGGATTAAGAAGCCGGTGTTTTACTGCTCCGCTACCACCACTTTTGTGGTAGTAATTGGCCACTTGCCCAAATTGAAAATTTCAAAACCAGTTTCGAAAACAGAATTATTTTTCTTTTTAGGAAACCTGGTTAACATTATGAATGCTTCATATCTCACATGCCTCAGCACTGGAAGTAGTCAATACGTAGTGAGCACATTAATGATTCAGACCATACTCTGTCTCTAAGAGAAGGCCTTAATGTGGTTTTTTTTATTTACCATAGATATGGTAAATAAATTAAACCACATTAAGGCCTTCTAGATAATAAGGACCAGGAATAACTTTAAATTGAGACTGAAACTTTCTTTCATTGGAATTATTGATAAATTAAATATTAGTAAACATAGTACTTTACTACATTAGATAATTGAAGTGGCCACAGTGATGCTTGGTATTTAACATAACTTTGTATGTGAAATAGACTTTCCAATGTTAAATCAACTTGTTATATTATATAAGTGAACAGGATCTGTATGTTCCTTAGTTTATTATTAAATAAAATGATATCAATCAACAAAGCCACTCAAAGACCACTTGCATAATCACATTTCCATTTTCATAACAACTACTTTAAGATAATAACTTTCTATTATGTTATTTTCTACGTCTATCTTGAATAATTCATTCTTACTAATCCATTGATTCCTTGCAAAACTATTTATTTAATTATATCTATTCACATTATTCATAAACATTTATATAAACCTGAAGGAAGAAGTCGTAATAGCAGAACTACTTTCTGACAGTGAAGGAAAACATTATGAGGAAACCTGAGCTGTTTTCATACATAAGAGCGAGAAAATACCATTCCACATTGGGTAATTATGGAAATTTGGGTAATTATGTAAATTATTTCCATACTCCATCAGAGAGAAGGCTTGTGCCCTGCAGTGAGACAAATAGGCTTCATAAAAAATATAATCATGAGACATCAAAAGACAATATACAAGTATTTATATTTGCATCTTGCTCACATACTATTTTCTTCTGTTTTTAAGAGTGTCTGTCTGAATATTAAAAAAATATTTTATGAACTTCGACTTACATATCGACCCACGATACGGGGTCTCCTAGTGTGGGTGCCGCTGGAAATGTACCTAAATATAAGTTATGAGCAATAAACATATTTTTACTTTTACTTTTTACACAACAATTAAAAATAAAGAGATTTGCGATAACATAAAAAAATTTTGTTGACCATGTCCATGGTCTGTCAGATTGCAGCCTGGCATATACAGTTTATTCATAGTAAAGAGAATATTGTAAAGAGGTTCGAAATTTCATTGATGCCGGTGAGTCGCCCATTAGCTCAGTTGGAAAGAGCGCTGGCACGGATAGCCAGAGGTCGCGCGTTCGAATCCCGGCATGGGTGAAATTTTTAGCCTTAAATATAATATATTCATAGACCATGGTTAGAATTAACATACTTTTTATACTTTTTACAAAGTATTTCAAGTTAAAGTAATCTGAAGTCACGTAGAAACGAACAAGTTGATACATAACTATTTATATACAGGTTGTGCAAGACCGCCGCCGCTTCCAGGAGATCCGGCGCTGCATGCAGACGGAGGAGGAAGATGAGGGCCCGCTCGACCCCACTGGCTCCATCGACCAGCAGACCTTCAGCTCAGACCGCCCGTTCAAGTTAGACCTCCTTCTGGATTATGTACCTTTTAATGCATACATCTGTGTGCGAAAACAAATTATCTATTTCAAGTCAAGTATAAAAATTCAATGTAGCATTGAAACTATGACTTGATTAATGTTACAAATTAAACCTATTTAGAGGCTAAAAATTTCACCCATGCCGGGATTCGAACCCGCAACCTCTGGCTATCCGTACCAGCGCTCTACCAATTGAGCCAATGGGCGACTCACGGCATCAGTGAAATTTTGAACCTCTTTACAATATTCTCTGTATTACGTACAGGCAGCGACATCTGACTTAAGCAAATTGCATTACTTACAGCCCCGACCACCTACTTTGCAGTTAGGTTTAACATCGGAACGATATCACTGTACCCACATGATTACACTATTTTTATTTTTAATGCACTAACCCGTGCTAAGGAACAAATTTAAAAACCTATTTAGCGGTCATTAAAAATAATATAATCATGTTTTTGCTGGTTGTCAATTCTAAATGCAAAATGGAGAGACCTTGCACTACAAGCCAGCGGCTACGCATATGGGGCCGGGAATTGACTTTGTTACAATACAAGCTAGTAGCCAGACAGAAAGGTCCGGGAATTGATTTCTATACAAAATTATCAGGGACCCAATACTCACTTATCAGCAAATGAGTCGTAAACTCTGAGGCGTATGACTTGAATACAATAAAAAGTCAAACGAAAGCCAAAATATGTATTATATGTATTAAAAATAATATAATCATGTTTTTGCTGGTTGTCAATTCTAAATGCAAAATGGAGAGACCTTGCACTACAAGCCAGCGGCTACGCATATGGGGCCGGGAATTGACTTTGTTACAATACAAGCTAGTAGCCAGACAGAAAGGTCCGGGAATTGATTTCTATACAAAATTATCAGGGACCCAATTCTCACTTCATCAGCAAATGAGTCGTAAACTCTGAGGCGTATGACTTGAATACACTAAAAAGTCAAACGAAAGCCAAAATATGTATTCTGAAGCGTGTTCTTGAGTGGAGACCGCGACTCGGCAAACGTAGTTAAGGATGCCCTCCGACTAGGTGGGATGACGATCTGCGAAAAACTGCCGGCAGATGCTGGATGCGGCAAACTCTAAATAGGTTTTTAAATTTGTTCCTTAGCACGGGTTAGTGCATTAAAAATAAAAATAGTGTAAATTAAACATATTTAGGGCTGATAAGGTATTACGCAATAATATAACACTGTCACCGTGAAATAACAAAAGAAAGGCAATTACAACACATATTACAACACATTTTTGTTACGGTTGTGTAATAAGATATTTGCCAAATAAGTTTTATCCGAGGATTAAAAAAATCAGCTGTTAAGGCCCACTTGCGTCAGCCCGGGCTAGCTCATTTAACTTGAGTTAAGCAGTTAAATCGATCATTTCGCACACAAAATTATCGATTTAACCGTAAGTACAAGTGGGCCGAAGTGTCCATATCAAGAAAGATCTAGATAAGTTTGGAGAAAAGTTGGACAATAAATGCTACTAACTTAGGCTGACTATTTAACTTCTGTCATTCACATTATTTAAAAAAAATATGTTTTGTTTCACAGAATCATAGCACACGACACAATGAGTCTCCAGAGCATGACATCACTTGGCAGAATAGGCAGGATACTGAGCGGCGCGGCTGAATCTCATCGTGAGTACCTTTCTAACTGACTGAACTAGAGGAAAAAGCTAAATAAATATTTGCAACAAAATCTGCAAAAAGGTATTTCATACATACATAACCTCACGCCTGTATCCCAGAGACCAGGGACTGCCACTTATCCTGACAGATCACCTTCGCTTCATCAACGATCATAAGTAGTTGCATGCACGCAGCCGGTTCCGGGTACTTTTTATCTTTCACTTTGCTAATACATCCCCTATCTGGTCGATGTATGTCCGCCTGGGACGACCCTTACCAACCCTTCCACTCACATTCGCAATATATAATTGTTTCGTCAATCTTTCTTCCTTCATCCTCTCCGCATGTCCAAACCAACGCAACATTCCTTTCTCAATTCTAGTCACTACATCCTCTTTCAGTCCACAACGTTCTCTGATCAGACTATTGCATATCCTGTCATTCAAAGTAACACTACACATACTTCTCAAGGACCTCATGTCTACTGCATTAATTCTACTTTCTTGCTTCTTTTGCCACACCCAAGTCTCGCTACCATACATAGTTGTTGGGACCAGCACGCCACTATGAATAGCCGATATAGCTCTTTTGGAGATGTTTCGGCTACACACAATGGAGTGCAAGGCACCGTTTACACAATTTCCCGCTTTTACTCTTCTTTCTATATCTCCTTCACACTTTCCATCCCTCGTAAACAGGCTCCCCAAATAGACAAATTCTTTTACTTGTTCCACTCTTTCGCCTCTAATCGTTATCTTGCACTCAATCATTTCATCATCTTTTTCAAAGACCAGTACTTTCGTCTTACTCACATTTATGTTCATACCTTTCCTTTTAAATGCCTCATCCATTACCGTGACTGGTGTCTGCAGTTCTTCGACCGGACGATGCAAAACTTGGTCATCTTCGTATAACAAGCATTTCACAAGTAGCTCACCCATCCTTATCCCACAGTCATTCTCTTTCAGATCAGTCAGGCAAGTATCCATGAATAAATTGAACAACCACGGGGATGCCACACGACCCTGTCTCACACCCTTGCGGATGCTAAACCAGCCAGTATACGCCCCATTTATTCTAACGCAAGCACTGGAGTCTTGATAGAGAGACTTCAGAGCTCGCAGCAAGATGCTGTCCACCCCATACACAGACAGTGCCGGTATTTCAATCAGCAAGCAAATAAATAATTTCTATAAATAAACCTCATCAGCAAGTTAATTAATTTAATTTATATCAAATCTCATTGTGAAACTGCATTACCAGTGTAAAATATGGATATATCAGTTTCAATTCAATTCAATCAATTTCTTATTCATTGAGGGATTTATGCCAATTTGATTATTTTCTTCTCAATTTTGTATTTTCTGCCGAACACGTATTTCGTATAAAGTACCTTTGCTGACAGAAAAGATTTAGCTACTGGCCTACACCATATGGTCTCCAGAGGGATACTTTGGTGTATATAATTATTGTTTTGCATGCTCTCCTCCATTATTGAAACATTATAATTTATGCATATGTGTATATTTGTTTTGTAGCCAACATTCGCGAAAGCGCGCCCGCTGCCTCCGTGTCGTCGCGAGAACCTTCGACCTCTGATGACCCCATGCCTAATGACAAGACACAGAATGGTGAGTAGGACAAAGAAGGTTTTTAAAATGGTCCTTAGCACGGGTTAGTGTATTAAAAAAAAATGGGACAAAGAATATTAAAACAATATGGTTATTATTCATACTTAAAATGTAAGCTTCACTGACAATACAATTATGTATTTCTGCAAACTGGTCCACTGATCACTGAATTTGGTTCAGTTCATAAAAAAAATATTACCATTAAATAATTATTTATTGCACTCGAGATGTATAGATGCGCAGAGAATAATACGTGGATTTCAGGCTGGGCGTTACCTGATTTTTCTGATGCCCTTACCTGGTTACCATAGCGCAACGTAGCCAGTGGGACTAAGACAAGTGATTGTGTTGTGTGGAAGATATTATCACCTGGTATATCCAGGTTTCATCCCATGGTGATAGCCATAGTAGACCCGGATGTGGCACGACGATGAAGCACGCGCGTGCTCGCGTCAATCACAAACTTTTATGATCATTCTCAACTAGTCTCCAATCCCCAACTACCTCTGTTGTAGTATACAGTCTGTTTTTAGAATATACCTCGGCTACTATCGAATAGAATCGGATATATTCGTGTAATAGAAATATCGGAACTAATATGACTATAACGTTACATAACTTTTAAAAATAGTAAAGAATATTTTTATACGGAGCAGGCAGTAGTATTTATTACACTCGTGTACTTTCGGCGAAAACCGAAGCCTAATCTAGAGCCCGAGGTATATTCTAAAAGCTAACAGACTGCATGTTCGTTTCTGGGTCAGTAGCATTTGTCGATCTAGATACATAAACTCACGCAAGTATTCAATGTAGAGGTAGGTAGACCTACGCCAGGCGTAGTTCCTGTGGAAAAATATTATTAGGTATACTTCGTTGTGGCGTCCGAGATCCGGGCGGGGTGGTTGGTCGGTGGATCAGCACCTCGATGGTCGGACGATGTGGTCAGGATGCCAACGGCGAGAGACCGCGAAATATGGCGTGATAGGAAAAAGGCCTATAACAAGCAGTCAGCAGAAGTAGTGATGATGATACTGTATTCCACTGGAATTATAATGTTCGTGACGATGCAAGGGATTCGGGGATTTTCAGACAGGGCGTTAGTAAATTAATACCTGCGATATATATCAAGAGTCAGGCACGACCTGTAGTGCTAGCGATGAAAGAGCCGGATGCCATTAAAATCACGAAGGTCAACAGCTTAATCACGCGCGTGGCCTCGTCACTAGCAAACATTTACAATCACGCTCAACTAGTTTTAATTTATAGAAGGTGAAATGAAATGAAAAGGTTTTATTCAAAGTAGCGCAGATACTGCGGCTTAATGAACGTTACAATTCAAACTAGGTGTCCATTTTAAAATCTAGATCATTTTGGAGAAAAAATGGACAAAAAAACTCCAAACTTAGTCTTTTCAATTCAATTCAATAGTTTATTGCCATAAATTACAGTTGTAGGTAAAGATGGTAGGTATAACATAAAAATATTGCACAGTGTAATTTTACTGTATAACAGCATAGCAAAATTAATTAATTAATTAATTGATTTTTTAATTAATTCTTTAAATTAATTAAAAAATTAAGGCTTTAAATAAGTATCTTTTAGACATGTGTCCTTATACTTAGGAGGAATTTTATGAAAATTGTAAAAGTAATGTTTTTAATTAAGTAATATTAATTTTATTTTATATCAGAATTTATTGTAATAACCTAATTATCTAATTAATTAATTAATTAGATAATAAGGTTTACTAATTAATTAGATAATACTTATTTAAAGCCTTTAGGAACTGATCATTAGGAGCTGACTTAAGATTTTCAGGTAATTTTATTATAAACCTTTACTGCCATTTGTCTAGTGCTCTTACTATAAGACTTGGTTCTGCACGGTAGCACTGCAAGGTTAAACCGATTGCGATCTTGAAGCCGGCTGCATTTGTGTCCCGCACTGACCGGAAATTTATCTGGATTACGCCTTACCAATTGGCACAGTTCTATGATGTATAGGGCCGTAACAGTATGTATTTTTAATTTAGTAAAAAGATCACTACAGGATACTCTGTTTGATCTTATACCGTTTAAAATGCGGACACATCTCTTCTGCAAGATAAAAATTTTGTTTATTTCTACACTTGCACCCCAAAGCGCCAAACCGTAAAGGAGTCTCGAGTGGAAGAATGCGTAGTACGCTTGCATAGAGGCATGTGTTGTGGTAACTTTTTTTAAACATCTCAAAGCACAAGTAAAGCTACTCAGTTTCCCCTCTAAAACTTCAATGTGCTTTTTCCAGTTCATGAATTCGTCTGTGAATATACCCAAAAACTTCGCGTTATCCACGATTTCAATTTGTGTATTGTCTATTTTGATATCTAGTTTAGCTCTTGGAGTATTGTAATTTCGAAAATGAATTAATTTAGTTTTATTTCCATTCGTTTTTAGTCCTAAAGCCAGTAACCATTCCACAACAGTTTTTATTGAGTTGCATATATTGTCCGATAATAAGGTGGCTTCATATTTTTCAAACAGAAAAAAAAAACTGAGACGTCGTCGGCAAACATTATTACTTTGTTTTCTAGGATTTCCGATAAATGATTTAAATAGAGGATGAAAAGCAAAGGGCCTAATACACTTCTTGTGGTACGCCACATGTTGTTTCCGTGCTTAACGATTCAGTTTTTAGTATCAACTTTGTCCTGGGGTCTACGGTGGGAAGTATTACACTTTGTGTGCGTTTTGTTAGGTAAGATTTTATCCAATTCAAGCTATTTCCTCTAATTCCATACCGATCAAGAATGAGAGCTAAGACTTTATGATTTACGTGATCAATTGCTTTAGACAGGTCAAGCAGCACTGTCACTACATTTGATTTCATGTTTAATGATTCGGAAACAAAGTCCATCATGTGGAAGACCGCATCCACCGTAGATCTGCCCTTTTGAAAGCCAAATTGACTCGGTGATAAAATTTTGAATTTTACTAGAAAAGATTCCAATCGGTTTGCGAAAAACTTTTCATATATTTTTGATATAATCGGCAAAAGTGCAATTGGACGATAATTTCTAACATCCAGCCGACCATCACCTTTGTGCAGTGGTATGATGTGAGCCATTTTGAGTCTATCTGGAAATATTCCCGTATTTATTGATACATTTATAAGATGAATCATAATATCGGCTATAACCTCAATGATATGCTTTATAATAGCAATGGTTATGCCATCATATCCAAAAGACTTTTTATTATTTAAACTGGAAACAATTTTTAATAGTTCGGGTTTAGTTATTGGTGAAATAAACACAGAGTTCATTCGGTAGCTGGGAAGTTGCAAATCTAGTAATATTTCTATGCTACTATTACGTTTAGATATATTTGAGAAATATGTATTAAATAAATCAGCAGCGTCTACCTCCTCTTCAATTTTTGTAACTCCGTCAGTTAGTCCAGCAAAACTTTCAACTTTTCGAGATTTTCTCCCTTTTATATTTTCATTTACTATACTCCAAGTGGTTTTTATTTTATTACTTGAATTTACGATGCGGAATTCATTATCTTTCTTTTTAGTATACGCTATCACCTTATGTGAAATTGCACAATACTTCTTATAATGTTGTGAGAGCAGTAAATTATTCCTCGAGTGTTTAATTTTGATGAAAAGTTCACGTTTTGTTTCACATGATTTCTTGATGCCTTTTGTAATCCATTTCGGTTTTAAGTTTCTTTTGGCTTCCTTTATTTTGATTAGTGGGCAAAACCTATGAAATGCACTTATCAAAATGTCGTGAAATAGATTAAAAGATTGATTTGTGTCAGAGAGTGAACAAACTTGGTCCCAGTTCATGTCACTTAAAAAAGCACCACAGAATTCACATTCCTTAATTAACAGAGTTTACACAAATTTTACAAAATTCATTCATTTAACGTGCTTGAAATCCAGACATCATTGTCATCTAAATAATCCTGAATATTATAGTAGCTCTTTTGGCACAAAGTGTAATTTACACATTTTTTGAACCCCGCTTCAGTCAAACTTAATAATCTTCAGGCATTTTATTGTAGAAGCGTATACAATGCCCCATGAAGGATATATTAACCTTTGCCAGCCTAAATCTTGGGATCAAAAGTTTATGTTTATTTCTAGTATTTACATTGTGTTGGCTACCTGCAGTTTTAAAGTTGCTAATATTTTTCCTGACAAACATAATATTTTCATAGATATACTGGCTGGTAACTGTCAGGATATTTGTTTCTTTAAAGAATTCTATTTAATTTCGTTTTAGGGGTATGTTATACCGATGCAGATACTTAAACTCACGCATACGTACCGCGTAGGCCGACTCACTCGTTCCACGTCATATTTGTCCATTCATGAACAGATTTATTTAGGTAACGTATAGAAGCTCGTTCCCTTACCGTAGCCCTTTATGTGTTTTCCCTAGAGGCTAAGTTTAGCAGTGTAGAGACAGTGGGGCCGGCCGTGATGGCCAGCACGAAGGCCAGCAGCCCGAAGTATTTGCGTGTTTTTTTTTATTTGTGAAATACGTTATATTACAAGTGTTTCTTATTATCTAGCCGCTCTGGGAAAACTGTTCGGTGTATCTGTTAGCGGCGGTCGTTCTTAGTTTTTAATTTTACATGCACAACTTAAGAAAGGCCTACGGAACGTAAAGTTCCCGTCACTAGGAAACATTAACGATCACGCACAAATAATTTACATCAGATCATGTGAAAGTTATAAGTGCGTTTTAAGGGCGAAAAGGTGTTACAGTATTTCTTAATGATTTGCGATGCGCGTTCATAGTTATATATTGAACGGGTCTAATCACGATTATTTATTAGGTAAAACGGAATTACCTTAATTCCCGAAGCTACCTATTTAAGTTTTACCCGATAAACAGTCGCAATTAGACCCGTTTAATATATAACTGTAAAAGTATGATATGCCGTTGTAGATACATAAACTCACTCATGCGTAACACGTAACCCGTTTCCCGTGTATAGATTTCATTTAGTTGTGTTCTCCGTGTTATTTGTCCATTCACGAACAGTTTTTTTTAGTTAACGTATAGTCCGTTCCCTCTCAGTAACTTTTTATTTCTTTTCCCTAGAGGCTAAGTTTAACAGTGACCGGCCCACCTCCCTGCCCCCTTAGTGCTAGCAATGGCGGAACCAGACGTGATCGCCCACGGTCTGAAGCAGGCGCGTGTTCCCGTTACTAGCAAACATTTACGACCTCGCTCAAATAGTTTACATCAATCAATCTATCTATTGAAGATTATAACTTCGTTTCAAGAGCAGGAGTGTTTATATTATTTTGAATGCACTAACCCGTGCTAAGGACAATTCTAAAAACATATTTAGAGGCTAAAAATTCCACCCATGCCGGGATTCGAACCCGCGACCTCTGGCTATCCGTCCTAGCGCTCTTTCCAACTGAGCTAATGGGCGACTCACCGGCATCAGTGAAATTTCGAACCTCTTTACAATATTCTCTGTATTACGTACAGTACAGAAGTGTGTTATGCCGATCTAGACGCATAAACTCACGCACGCGTTCTACGTAACCCGTTCCCCGTATTCTGACCACGCTAAAATTGATGACATCAGTCGATCTATCTATTGAAGATTATAACTTCATTTTAAGAGCAGACGTATGTTATACCAATCTAGACGCACAAACTCACGCACGCGTTCCAAGTTCCCCGTATTATTTGTCCATGCACGAACAGTTTTTTTTTAATTTAATTTAACGTACAGTTCGTTCCTTCACAGTGGCCCTTAATTTTGTTTTCCCTAGAGGCTAGGCTTAGCGGTGACCGGCCCACCTCCCTGCCCGTAGTGCTAGCGATGGCGGAGCCGGACGTGATCGCCAGCACGAAGGCCAACAGTCTAAAGCACGCGCGCGCGGCCGCCACCAGCACGCAGGCCGGCGCGTGCGCCGCGCCCCCCGCGCAGCCCCCGCGCCCCGTCGCCCCGCCGCGCCGGAAGAAACGCAGTGAGTCTAGCTCCCCATTCGCTCCGAGGTCCGTCTCTACAGTCATGAGAAACAGCCCTTCTATTACGTAACGTTCCACTCTATCGAGCGCGTGACGGGTTAACCTGTGTCAAAATATGTATATGACAGCTGGAGTAGCAAAAAAAAGTAAAAATCATCGTCTCTTAACGCAGTGGATACTTACGTAACATTCCACTCTATCGAGGTAAGCTAAGTGTCAAAATATATATGGATTTGACAGCTGGAGTAGCTTAAAAAAAGCAAAAATCAACGTCACTCAACTCAGAGTATACTTACGTAACATTCTACTCTATCGAGTTAAGCAATGTGTCAAAATATGTATGCATTTGACAGCTGGAGTATCTTAACAAAAAAGTCAAAGTCACTCAAGTCAGTGCATACTTACATAATAGAACGGCTCGCTTGCGGCATAGCCAGCCTAATTGAGCCGTATCCTTCAGATGACAGTTCTAACGGGCAATGTGTGTAAATCACTATTGATAAAATGGAGATAAATTGGAAACGGTACATTCAGGTTGTTGTTCGTTCCCGCTGCTCGCCGGTGGTCGCTAATCGTAAGGTCGATATCAGACCTTAAAAAGAGAGTATTTTTAACCGACGTAAAAAAAGGAGGAGGTTATATTGAAATAGCGCAGAAAGTGTGACTTAATGAATGTTAAACGTTAAAGTTAACTACGTGTCCATTTAAAAATCTAGATCATTTTGTTGAAAAAATTGAATTAAATAACGCCAAATATAGAATTTTCAGAGTCTTTTGATAGGTAATTAACAGTAAGACCAGCCACTAGTCTTGCAAGTGGTAGAGTATGGCCTATACCTTTCTCAGGGAAGAGACCCGTACTCCTTGGTGGGGATATAACGGGTTGATGATGATGAATTAACAGAATTTACATATTATTCTCAAACAGAACTCAACTAAAAAATGGATGAAAAACTCCAAACATAGTCTTTTAATTATACTATTTTTATTTTTCTAACCCGTGCTAAGGACAAATTTAAAAACCTATTTAGAGGCTAAAAATTTCACCCATGCTGGGATTCGAACTCGCAACCTCTGGCTATCCGTGCCAGCGCTCTTCCAATTGAGCTAATGGGCGACTCACTGGCATCAGTGAAATTTCGAACCTCTTTACACTAGGTATTCTCTGTATTACGTACAGGCAGCGACATCTGGCTTAAGTAAATTGCATCACAGCCCCGACCACCTACTTTGCAGTTAGGTTTTACATCGGAATGATATCACTGTACCCACATGATTATACTATTTTTATTTTTAATGCACTAACCCGTGCTAAGGACAAATTTAAAAACCTATTTAGAGGCTAAAAATTTCACCCATGCCGGGATTCGAACCCGCAACCTCTGGCTATCCGTGCCAGCGCTCTTCCAATTGAGCTACTGGGCGACTCACCGGCATCAGTGAAATTTCGAACCTCTTTATACTATTCTCTGTATTACGTACAGGCAGCGACCTCAGGCTTAAGTAAATTGCATCACTTATTAATAGCCCCGACCACCTACTTTGCAGTTAGGTTTTACATCGGAATGATCACTGTACCCACATGATTATACTATTTTTATTTTTAATGCACTAACCCGTGCTAAGGACAAATTTAAAAACCTATTTAGAGGCTAAAAATTTCACCTATGCCGGGATTCGAACCCGCAACCTCTGGCTATCCGTGCCAGCGCTCTTCCAATTGAGCTAATGGGCGACTCAAACCTAACTGCAAAGTAGGTGGTCGGGGCTGTAAGTGATGCAATTTACTTAAGCCTGAGGTCGCTGCCTGTACGTACGAGTAATACAGAGAACAGTGTAAAGAGGTTCGAAATTTCACTGATGCCGGTGAGTCGCCCGTTAGCTCAATTGGAATAGAATAATAGAATAGAATAGAATAATTTATTTAAATAAGGTTGCATGCATGACATAACATAAAGTTTACAAATGCTTAAATTAAAGAGGTAGGTACATGAATGCAACATAAAGGCTGTTGAAAAGTTTAGAAGTAACGGTGGTCCCCACACTAGGCCTAGCCTGTATCGTGGGGGCCGAGAAACGATTACTACAATTACGTTTTTCAACCGTTGACATTCAATCAACTTACTTGACAAACACTGAACATGTAGGTGATTTACTAAAATGTTAAATAAATTGTAGGTACTAATGAAAACTTTCAACTAAAACCATTGCGTCTTCAAGTGGCCGACTCTATGTACAATAATGATATGAATTAACATGATACAAATGTTGTTTTTAAGATATTATATTAATCAAAAATATCGAAAAATAATGTGTCTTCTGCTTGATGTTGTTTAATTGGTTTGCCACGATCATGGCAAGTGGCAAACCGTGGTCTATTCCGAATCCTTCTGGATGCAGGCGTGAGTTTATGTGTTTCTCTACACCCAGATAGAAGTCGGATGAAATGAAATACAGTAGATACACATTTATGGAAGAGCGGGTGATCGTGCTCTTCCACGGGAAATTTCCCGCCAGGCAGATCGTATGCCTGGGGACGGCCGGTCCAACTGTTAGTCGTATGTTATATTTATGGTATGTCATGTTAATCACTTTGACTGCCCGATGCAGGAATGTTGGAGTTTTTAGTGCGTGCGCAGAGTTGATATGTGGTCGCCACAGAAATTACTAATTGGGCAAAATAGGTTCTTTTAAACTTCTCCTCCCGGAGGCTGGCAACCGATTCAGTCACCCCGCTTTTCGAGGTTGCTACAGGAGAGAAACTGGAACATCACGCTTTCCTACAGTATTATAGTTTTTATTTAAAATATACCTATAGCTTAAAATTTATGGAGAAATTTCTACCGCGGAATAAACAAAGTCCTCTAGTATAGTTTAAATCTGGTCTTAAACATGGCCGACGAACTAGTCATGCCTAGGCAGTACGACGGGGAGAGTTAATGTGCGTTTTGACACTTACAGTTAATGTACTGAAAAGTCGATACTTTTGACAACGCGTCCATATCCATACCATAACTAACTTCTTTCAAACAAACTGATCTACCCTTAAAAGCCTGCGCAGGCGAGGTACTATCCCCCGGGTACTTTTTGTCCGTCGATATAGATCTCTTATAAATTGTATCGAATAACGCACACGAAGGACTGGAAAGTTCGTTGTTTTATTTTTAAAACGCCTTTCTTTTTCAACTTCGTGTAAATTGCAACACAATGTAATCTCAGAATATTTGCTTTCATTGCGTACGCTTCACTCAATTTCCGGGGAAAAAATGACCGCACACCGTCGGCGTTGAGTCCGCGGCGAGTACTCGGAGGACATTTTTGCGATTCAGGGACTATTGTTCCTTAGGGACAAAAGTCCCTCGTCTTCGCAGGCCTTAAATGCGAGGTGAAGGTATAAATAGTCGATTGTTATCCGAGGGTGGAAAGAATCAATTCCCGAGGTATTTCGACTATATTCCAAGTAGGAATTGATTCTTTTACCCGTGTTAAAACACTCTACTTTTCATTTCGAATACTTAAAAGGAAAATAAAACCTCATTTTTAATATTCAAATCTTAGCATAAAAGACTTTGAATTCCGTCACAGATACATATAATAGATTAGTATCCCGCCCATTTATGTCGACTTTTTAAATTTTAAATATGGAACTCACGTTGCAGCTTATTCCGCTTAAAGAAGTTTGCGCTAAGTTCACACTGGCTGTTTAGAAACTCACATGGCCGCAGCATTTTTCACAGCTGACATTAGTTCTATTTTTAAAGTTCATTCCGGCCCTTAGGTGGGAAGTAATTTGAATGAGTTTTTCCCTCTCTAGGGAGGGAAACAGCATTTTCCACTCAATAATCAGATCAAAACAACAGTACTTTCCGAGTAAAAGAAATGAAAACGGCTTTTTCGTTGCAGACAAACTGCACGGCTCGCAGACGCTTTCGACGACGGACGGTGACAATCTGAGTGTGTGCACCAACGATACTGACGACTACTTCTACGTGTCTTCGGCTCGCAGCAGCCAGAGCCAGCGAGCCGACAAACCACCGCCACTGGACGCGTTGCTTCATGAGGTATTGGCTGGGTCATACTGCGAACGGAACGACTCAACGAAAGCGGACGACCGAAGGCTTAAGTTACTCTGATAAGATAGAGTTTTCCATTGAATTCGAAACATTTTCTAAATAGTACATTTTAATCATATTTACTGCCATAAATTACATGTGTGTACAGGGCTGTGTGGTGTCGGCCTAGTTAATAGCACCAACCCAAATTCTACCCGCGGGTGTCGTAAAAGGCGACTAAGTGATAAGAAGGTGGGCAGAGCGCCCCCTGCAGTACAATTCCACCAAACTGCGATCCCGACCCGCATGCCCAGCGTGGGGATTATGGGCATTACCCCCCAATGATGGCACAACCTTGCGCTCATTAGGGGAGGGCTATGTCCAGCAGTGGACTAATAAAGCTGAAAGAGAAAAAGAAGTACAGTGTGTTAGTATAAGTTACAATGCAGTTGTAATACAATAAGTTCAATGCAATTTTACCAGTTAGGCGTGGCAAAAACCAGTCAGCTATATATTCGATACCAACCCTTGCACGTCCCCACTGCTGGGGCACGGGTATCTTTCTGCATCGCAGGAAAGTTAGGCCATATTCCGTCACGGGGCCAAGCATATATTTATTTATTATATTTACATCGCACATAGTACATACATCATCCTATTTAATAATAGGGGTATTAATGTCCATACACAAACGCTTGTCCTGCACGTTGATTATGTAGCTTAGTCACTTTCATGTATATATCTGTGGGAAAGCGGAATGTTTACTTAGCTCTGCCGTATAGTTATGAGGCGTAATATTAGGGGTTAAAGTATGAAACTGCCGTTTTATTGCAATAGTTCTTTGAATTGACATAGAATCTACATGGTTTGAGGTTTTCGAATGAAACTTTTTTCAGTGGTTTCTATGATGTTCTTTTTTTAAAAAATGTGAAACATTTGAATATCGACTTTCAATTGTTTTTGTTATTCAATTTAGACAAGAAAGATGGATTCGCGTTTCTTTCTGCAGATCAGTCAAAATCATGAGGCACCCATTTTTCGCATTTTTTTATTTTATTGATTTGACGTAAGTGAGTCAATATTGTGGGTAAGGTAACGTTAAACCATGCCGCTTATTGACAACATTTCAAAATTGTATGGAGCTCTAATTCGAAAACCATTTCGAGATTTGGCTTTGTAAAGCACGTAAAAATTTATTTCAGTTTTTTCTGTGGTTTCATTTCCGAGAAAATGGTAAAAACACAAAAATACGCTGATGACGTCACACCATGGCTCCCAGTGAACATGCTTGTGCCACGATAAAAAAAAGTCAATTTCAAGATCTAACCTAAAAAATCAGTGTTGCCAATTTAGCGACTTAGTCGCTAGAAATGACGACTTTTGCGAGAGCCTTAGCGACAAGAAAAAAGTTTTGAGGACAAAAATAATTTAGCGACTTAGCTGACCACCAGTGTTATTAACGTCAAAATCTGGGTTGCCGTATCAAAACCTTCAAATTGCCGTATTTATAAAAAAAAATCGCTGATCTGCCGTATTATCTTTTAATTGAGTAATTAGTGATTGAAACACAAAAATAATAAGTATATTTTCAACTTTCTATCATTTCTTCATCCTATATGTTTCTAATACACTGCTTGTGCAATGAATATTTTTCTTTGGGTATTTTGAATATTTTGCTTTTCATTTTGATAAGCATAATTATCTCCTGACACCTGAAATTTTGTGCAACCGCCTTGATTTCGAATAGCTTGTTTAGCTAAGAGTAGGACATATTAAAGAGATTGCATGAGACATCTAGTTCAATTTATGTCTGCAGGAAAATTTTCTTTGGGAAATCCCGAAAATCGGACACATTTATTACGTTTCGTTTGTAGTATTTTTTTGTTTTAAGGTTACGAGCATGTTGGACTTGAATTGCCGTATTATATGGTACGGCAGTCGAAATCCTGCCGTATATCGTATATTACAAAAACATCCATGAATTACCGTATATTACGGCAATTGCCGTATCAATAATAACACTGCTGACGACGTTTTAACCTGAAGATTTCGTTAAGTACAAGATAAAAAAATATGCCCAACACTATTTTTTACTTACTCAAACGTCTACTTCAACTGAGCCATATGAGAATGAGGACGAAGAAGTGTTTAATTTATTTAGTGATGGCGAAGAATAATTTTTAATTATTAATTATCGTATTTCTTAAGTAGTACATTGTTATTCACGTGCCCCCTCCTTTATTTTTAGTTGCTGATGGTCTCCGGGGCCTATTTCATAAAACTGAAATCATGGTTTTCATCATCACGGTTGCACCTCTTATTTTCGCTGCATCGTCATGCATGATGCATGAACTCCAAAAGCATTGAAAGATCTACCTTGGGTAGATTTCGGCTGTCAGCGCGTACGAATCCGTCTAAATCTGAAGTGTCCATTGTATACCTACCAATGACTTTCTTGTTCTTGTATAGGATAGAATTTGAGTAGAGAGAAATAAATTTAACACTACACAAAGTTTGTTTACGTTAGGTACCTACCTACGCAAGGCAAACCACATTACATAATATCAGGGTTACCATACTTTATACTTACCATACCATTATAAATAACCTTGAAAAAGTAGCTACAAAAGTAACAAACTGGCAGCAAAAACACTCCGAACGCAGATAAAGGCTTTGCCAACACAATGTATGTACATTTGACAAAAAAGGAACAACTACATATAAGGGATGATGAATTGAACTAAGCTGATTTAATTGTATAAAAGAAAAACATATTTGCATATGTTAAAAAAAAATTCAGAAACTGTTTTTTAACATGGCCCTGGCAATACTAAAATGACATTTGTAACTATATTTTTTTTAGGATATTAGGCAAAAGAAAACATATTGTGAGCCTCATTGTTTCGTCACTTCCGGTAAAAATATTTTAAACTTTAAAATGTAAAAAATATAAGAAAACGTGCGTGTTTCAGAAAATAAAAAAATATGGTTCGTTTTATTTTGTATCTAGTTTCCTTTAGGACAATAAAATCCGTATGCTAAAAAAATGAAATGTTGTCAATTCCTGGGTAGTTTGACTAGGATCGGCTTCCACTATCTCTCTTAATTCATCGTTATTCACCTGTGTGGGCGGTCTTCCTCGTGGTTCGTTCTTTAAGTCGAAATTTCCATCACGAAAGCGTTGAAACCAAAATCGCACGGTTCGTTCATTAATAGACCCCTCTCCAAACGCAGCATTGATATTGCGGGCTGTTTCTGCCGCGTTAGTTCCGCGTCGGAACTCGTATTCAAAAATCACTCGATATTTCGCAGTATCCATCTTTTTTGTCTAAATTGAATAACAAAAACAATTGAAAGTCGATATTCAAATGTTTCACATTTTTTAAAAAAAGAACATCATAGAAACCATTTGAAAAAAGTTTCATTCAAAAACCTCAAACCATGAAGATTCTATGTCTATTCAAAGAACCTATTGCAATAAAACGGCAATTTCATACTTTAACCCCTATTATATAACACACATAATGGATACCGCGTTTCAGTGTATATCTGATGTGTGACAGTGATATTGGGCCACATAATTGTAAGACTACGTCTAGTAGATATTTCGGTTTTGCACACCGCCGAGAGCCGGGTGGCGGTCGGTGGTTCTCTACCCACCGACCGTCAACGGCTGGATCTGACCTGATCTGACCGACCCGACCGGCTGCCCGATGGTTGGACGATGTTGTCAGGTCGGCAGGAAGCCCGTGGATACGAATGGCGAGAGATAGGGCACCCAGCAGTGGGCAGAGGTGGACTGCTGATGATGATTTTTTTCTCTTTATTTATTTGATGATGATGATGATGACGTATACGTGAAAAGTTGCCTACGCGCTGGTCCCAAACTAGAAAACCCTGTGTTACGGTAACCGGTAATGGTACGGCCACACTATCGCGATAACGCGAAGATTTGCGTTGTCGCGACATGTCTGGCGAAAAAATTCGTCCTATCGCGAACACAAACACCCTTCGCGCCGCTGTCGGTGAAATGCCGCACATCAAAGGGTTTTATGGCCCAAAGGCCAAAATCTTCTTATGATGTGGTCAAGCTCTTCGCCGTAGAGCGAACACGAAATGTTGTCGCGACAACGCGAACACGAATCTTCGCCTTCAAGTGTGGCCGCAGCATAAGAAAATAGAAAAAAGTGTATTGTTTCATGAACATCACGAGCAGGTTAAGGCGACAAAAATTGTTTTCCAATTGATTTCAAGGAAAAGTTGACCTAAGAATAGGCGTGACGTGAAATATTTGACTATTTGATACTCAAATAGTCAAAGATTTAACGATATTATGGGAAAGTGCATATTGAAAGGATTTTAAACACTAATTTAGTTTTAATAAAAAAAACCGGCCAAGTGCGAGTCAGACTCGCGCACCGAGGGTTCCGTACAAACCTGTATTATAGACCTGAGTATTTGGTATGAATTTCAATTTAATACCTCTACGCGTTTATGAGGAAATGGGTAGTAAGTTTAAAATTATTAAAAAAATATATATTATGAGATGTAACTAAAAATTTATGGTTTTCGTAATTTTTCCTTTATCTATGCTATAAGACGTTGCTTCGTACCAAATTTCAAGATTCTGAGTTCACGGGAAGCACCCTGTAGGTTTTGATTCCCTTGCAAGTGTCGAAAATTTGCGGCATAAACGGCTGTATCTTTTGATTGCGTTGGCTTAGAAGTTTGATTTTTTCACAGCTTCAAGGGACAGTAGACCTGAGTAATTGATATAAATTTCAGCTTCATACCTCCACACGTTCCTGAGAAAAAGGGTCTTGACAGACGGACGGACGGACGGACAGACGGACAACAAAGTGATCCTATAAGGGTTCCGTTTTTTCCTTTTGAGGTACGGAACCCTAAAAATGACATTACCTATATTTTCAATGAAATAAAAGATTATACGCGTGAGTAACTTTACCCGTGCTTTGTTTAGCTATGCGTGGCGTCAGATTCGACGCCACGACATTGCGAGCTGTTTTCCCACAGATTTAAAATAATGGTAGAAATATGGCCTTCACCTACATTGAACTTTAGTTTATTACTGAACTATAGGTTTTTTTTGTAAATAATAAATGTATACCCACATTATGGAAGAGGGTGATCTGTCAGGATCGTGGCAAGTGGCAGCCCCTTCTCTCTGCCTACCCCTCTGGGATACATGCGTGAGGTTATGTATGTATGTATGGAAGAGAATTTAAAAATGTCTCGTGATGCGTATTGTTTCAGCCGCCACTGTCGAGCAAAGGCCCGCAGCAGCCAGCCGCGCTGCCCAGTCCGGCAAGCACCATCGAGTCGCTCACCAGGGAGTTCCAAGACTCGCTCGAGCTGTCGCAGTCCAAATACGACGAGTTTCTTGAACTGTCGCAGTCCAAGCATGGTGAGTTTCATGAACTGTTGCAGTGCAAACGTGGTGAGTTTCTTGAGCAGCTTCTTGAACTACCGCAGTCCAAACATGGTGAGTTTCTTGAGCTGACGCAGTCCGAATATGCTGAGTTTCTTGAACTGTCGCAGTCGAAATATTGTGAGTTTCTTGAGTTGACGCAATCCAAATACGCTGAGTTTTTTTGAACTGTCGCAGTCGAAATATGACGAGTTTCTTGAGCTGACGCAGTCCAAATGTACTGAGTTTTTTGAACTTTCGCAGTCGAAATATGACGAGTTTCTTGAGCTGCCGCAGTCAGCTAAGTTTCTGCTGAATGTGCTGAGTTTTTTGAACTATCGTACTCGAAATATGATGAGTTTCTTGAGCTGCCGCAGTCGAAATATGCTGATTTTCTTGAGTCGACATTTGCTAAGTTTCTTGCAATCGAAATATGATGACTTTCTTGAGCTGTCGCAGTTTCAATATGGCGAGGGTTTGAGTTGTCGCAGTCCAAATATGGTATGTTTCTTTAGCTATCACATTCCAAGTACAAGTTATGCTGGGTCCGCATTAGCCAATATATCTGCCGAGTCGCGTACCAGAATGTTCCAGGGCCCTGGTGAGCTTTCGCAGTCCGAATACGTTAGTTAAACGAAAGTTAACCCAAAGAAAATACAAACATTTATTTACGAAATATTAAAAACTCTCTGTATCCGTATATCAACTACTGAAACCATTGAATTTTAAGTACTTAATGCTGAAACTATATTCATTTTTTCGATGCCTCCAATAAGTTAAATAGTTCTCTGTAATATTGTTTTAAAACTTGTATCTAATAGTCCGGAGCGTGTTGTGTATGTTAACGATAAGGATGGGAACGGATTTTATTGGGCGAGTCAGTTGTCGAAAGATCGTTGACCTCCCCTCGTTGGCGTCGTTGACTTTTTGGGTGAAAGACAATCTTAAGAGGTTCGAAATTTCACTGATGCCTGTAAGTCGCCCATTAGCTCAGTTTGGAGAGCGCTGGCACGGTTAGCTAGAGGTCGCGGGATCGAGTCCCAATTTTTAGCCTCTAAATAGGTTATTAATTTTTTTGAAGCTAATGTACTACAAAATCGAATTGGCAGGATTCCCAAAAACTCTAAAAATCTATTAATAAGGTCAAAGGAATCAAAAGTTTTTTTTTATATAGCCCACAAATGTCCCACTGCGGAGCACTGGCCTCTCAGGAGAGAGAGAAAGAGAGAGTACGGGCTTAATTACCACGCGTTTCCACCGCGGATTGGCAATTTAAAGCGCTGACATTGTGAGCAAACATGACGTGTTTCAGAAGTTAATTTAACAATTAGAACAAAACGCATATTTCAACAATAGTAACAATATATTAGATACACTGACCATTGATGGTTCATGAAATCATGACATAATAAGGAAAACCACAAAACGGACAAGGAAAACTGAAACTGCCTATTTAGCTCCAGTTAACGATGTGTCGTGCAACAAAAGAGAACTGCACATTATGCTGTTAATATAATGCCCAATTGACCCGTTTTGTTTGGTAAATAATGCAAACCTGTGGGTGTTAGTGTGGTCCAACGCTAATTCAAGGCAACATTGCCCAACAGTCGGGAAGAAGGTAATTAAGACCATCCATGTGGTGCACTAGCACCAATTAAAGGTAGGACCTTTCTATATAAAACTCTTCCTGTTCAAGAATCGCAGTAATGATATATAGAATAGCTACTTTATTTATCAAACACGCATGCATTGCACACCTATTACAGGGCATGCATGGTCTTCTAAATTATTAATTTAATTCCCAGTGTACATACAATAAATAATATTCTATCTACATGAGCTGTTTAGCCAATGTTTCATTTCATTAAGCTTTGGTCTACACGTAACAAACCGTTGATAGAAGCTGAGTTTTATTCCATTCAAATGACCTCAAGAGCGGTTTCACGCTACGTCCGATCCGAATCCGATCCGAGTCCGTGAAAATACAATCCGAAGTAGTCGTAAAACTATTTCTATGGTAGTTTACGCACTAGATCCGGCTTCCGATATCCGATGTTTCTTCGTCATCCGACCATCTCCATTTCCGATAAGATTATTGACGGACCGGTTCGAGAGCGGGGCGTGGCTGGGGCGAGAGGCATCCAGTTTAGTTCTGTTCTGTGTGGAAGCGCATGTTTGCATCATGTTACCCCACGAGTAGAAAGTAACCATGTTATTGGACAGTTTAATTTACCACCTGAACTGCTTGGATTTCGATCAGAGATCGGACTGGTTCGTAAGCAATGTCCGAATTAGGTCCGAGATTTCTAGACCCGTATTTTCACGGATTCGGATCGGACGTAGTGCGAAACCGCTCTTAGAGGTAGCGCAAGTCCACTTAAATCTTCTATATTTGAACTCTATATGTGTGTTGATGAAGGGAAGGCTGAAATGAAATGGTTTTATTCAAAGTAGCGCAGAAACTGCGGCTTAATGAACGTTACAACTCAAACTAGGTGTCTATTTCAAAATCTAGATCATTGTGGAGATAAAATAGACAAAAAAAACTCCAAACTTAGTCTTTTCAAAGTCATACTATTTTTATTTTTAATGCACTAACCCGTGCTAAGGAACAAATTTAAAAACCTATTTTAAGCCAAATTTAAGCCAGCGCTCTACCAATTGAGCTCAATTGGTAGAGCGCTGGCACGGATAGCCAGAGGTTGCGGGTTCGAATCCCGGCATGGGTGAAATTTTTAGCCTCTAAATAGGTTTTTAAACTTTTCAAAGTCCTTAATTAACATAGTTTACATAATTATTATTAAACATAGAACTCATGCATTGTACATCTAAATAATCCTTTAGGTTATAGTACCTCTTTTGGCACAAAGTGTGCTTAACATATTTTTTGAATCGCGTTTAAGGCAAGCTTAATATATCTTCAGGGATTTTATTATAGAAGCGTATACAATGCTCCATGAAGGATGTAATGGAAGGATGAAGGTCGGGATCGTGGCAAGTGGCAAAAGCTTAGTCTCAGCCTAGTCCTTCAAGATAGAAGAATTTTTGTATGTACTGTTTTGTACTGAATAAACGGCTCAGGCGATTGTCAACCCCGTTACAGACAAGTCGTCAAGCGGCCGCTCCGGGCGGCAGTCCGAGGAACGTGGCAGTTCAATCTCGTCTCGGAGTTCCACCGGCGCCTCGCTCGCTTCACAGCGGGCCAAGGCCTCGCCCCACGGTAAATAAGTAACGGCCACACGCCACAACACTTTTGCCAGCATAAGGTTACAATACACAGAATCCAGCTATCCCAAAGTAGAATTCCTCCGTCGCATCATCATCATCAATGTGAACCAAAAGTACACACTATACTTTAGTTTAGTGGTATCTTTAAAACCATATTTAGAGGCTAAAAATTTCACCCATGCCGGGATTCGAACCCGCAACCTCTGGCTATCCGTGCCAGCGCTCTACCAATTGAGCCAATGGGCGACTCACGGCATCAGTGAAATTTCGAACCTCTTTACACTATTCTCTGTATTACGTACAGGCAGCGACATCTGACTTAAGCAAATTGCATTACTTACAGCCCCGACTACCTACTTTGCAGTTAGGTTTAACATCGGAACGATATCACTGTACCCACATGATTATACTATTGTTACGGGCTAGGGTTCTGGATTTAGATGTAAAACGCCAATGACAACTTCTTAGGATATATTCACGCAGGGTCTGGTCTGCAGGTCTTCACGACACGAAGTCCACACGTAGATTCCAATCGCAGGTCTAATCGAAGTCCAATAGTATCGCTGAGATCGTAGGTAATCGCTCGTATCGCAGGTATGTTCGCTCGAAGTTCACTCTTCGCTATTCCAAACGGAACTGACAGCGCGCCGCGGCGGCCGCTATTTATATCCGCCGGCCAGGGTTCTAGAACATTCCCGTATCTACGTACCTACACTCGGTACACGCGGCAACGTCGCTCGAACAGTAACAGTCAAAGAGTTTTGAACCTTATGCTAGTAGACATACGAGTCACTATTGCTTGCAGCGTTTTATTGTTTACTAAAATGCAGCATGCGGCGACTATTCGATAGGCTTCCAGAAGGCTCTATTCTAGATGGTTCGGGATAGGACCGCGACACTGCTCCCCTCTTAGAGATGCTCGTCCCGAGCATCTTCATTACTGCCGTGATAAGAAGCTAAGCGGTCGATGTGAACCTCTTGGCTGCCGTTGAATTCGGTACGTCACGTCATTTAACCGAGTTACCACTTTGTACGGTCCCTCCCATCTTGTCTGCAATTTCGGAGATTTTCCTTTTCGTCGAGTTACATTATGAAACCAGACTAGTGCTCCTTCTTCGAAGCCGCTTGTATTTGCTCAGCGGTCATACCTAGTCTTCATCTTTTCACTCGACTCCAATCCGTTTTCCCGTACTATGGCATGAATCTCTCGCATTTTCTCACGTAACTCGGAAATGTAGTCTTGTAGAGAACGTGAGTCGTCAGGAAGCCCTCCAGTTAGCAGATCTACTGGTAGTCTCAGTTCTCGGCCACAATTTACACGCGCCGGGGTTACCTTCGTGCTTTCATGTTCTGCCGTTCTGTAGGCCAGAAGAAATGGCGGTATGTATTTGTCCCAGTCTCTCTGGTGCCTGTCAACGACTTTTGCTAATGTCTCTCAAGTGTTTGGTTAAATCTTTCTACCATGCCGTCATATTGAGGATGATATGGGGTGGTCCTAGTCTTATGCATTCCCAATATTTTGCAGAGTTCTTGAAATACTTGAGACTCAAAGTTCCTGCCTTGGTCGGAGTGTATTTCCAAGGGCACACCAAACCGGCAAACTACTTCCTCAAACAACTTGGAGGCAACAGTCGTGGCTTCTTGATTGGGTATGGCGAATACCTCTGGCCATTTAGTGAAGTAATCCATAACTACCATGAAATACTTATTTCCTGATTCCGTTACTGGGAACGGTCCAGCCACATCAACTGCAATGCGTTCCCATGGCGCACCAACGTTATAAAGTTGCAGATTTCCTCGGCTTCTAGTTGGTGGGCCTTTCACCGCGGCGCAAGTAGCACACTTGCGGCACCAATCTTGCACATCTTCTCGACAATGGAGCCAGTAAAACCTTTCTCGAATCTTTGTTAAAGTCCTTTTTACGCCCAAATGTCCACCTGACACGCAGTCATGTTCTCTTCACGAAGATCTTCACGAAGGACATCTTGTACCTTATCTCTTGGGACAACTATCTGAAGATGGAACTCTCTGCCGTTAGTTTTCTCCCATTTTCGGTAAAGTATTCCGTTCCGAAGAATAAAACTGTCCCATTGAGCCCAGTATGCCTTGGTGACAGCACTAGTAGGAGCCACTTCGCACCATCTTGGCTTGTCCTCGCCTCGTTTCTTCCATGCGACAATGAGCCGTACATCTTCGTCATCTTCCTGTGCTTCTTTCATCGTCTCGTCTTCCCAAGATCTCGATGGACTCATTCTTGTCAACCTTAATGGCAGTTCCTTTGTCTGTTGTTTGGCACAGTGCTTGCAGTCTTCCGGACACGGCCTTCTTGACAGTTTGTTCCCATTGCATACTTGTGAGATTCTGGTTACCTGGGCTTTCTCCGCTCCAGCCAGTACTCGTCTCGGAATCCTGGCTTCGTTTCTCTGATTCACAGTAGAGGCCGGAGCGTCATGCTTCTTTACGAACTCCTCAAAACGCTGCTCCATTTTGTTGAGGCGCGCACCCAGTCTGTCATCTGTTTTGGTCGGTTGCCTCTCCTTCTTAGGACACGTGAACTGCAGATGCCCTCTTTCTCCACACTTGTAACACATGGGCCTGGAGTTCCTCTTGGGCGGTGTCTTGATCTCTTTGACCTCCTCCTTAACTTTTCGAAGTGTATGCCCTTGCCGGATATCATGACGCACAGCTTCAACTTCCAGGGCGTGTGCCAGAGCTTCTTTTAATGAAGAATGGTGGCGAAGCTTTACTGCAGCCCTAATTTCAAGATCCCTAATTCCGTCGACGAAGGCTTGCAATATATTCGTATCCACCATTTTACTATCAGCAGAAGGGTACGCCTTTCGAACCAGCTTCTCAATTTCCAACGCCCATTGTTGAAGTCCTTCACCCAGGCGCTGGGTCCGGTCGCGTAGCTCACAAAAAACGTGTTCCAGGTGCCGTTCCCCATATCTAGCCTCAAGTGCCTCCATCAGATCCTTGAACTTGCTGCCTGAGGTGGGCAGTGCCTCCAGGACAGATAAAGCCGAACCTCTGAGCGCGACGGTGAGGGCTGTTAGGCTCTGTTCGTCCGTCCACCCGTTTGAAGCAGCGACAGTCTGAAACTGCTGTCGTTAGGCGACCCAAGACGTAGTACCATCGTATGGAGGCAACTTCACTTTGGGCCCCTGACTTATGCTGACAACTCCGCTTGACGTAACTCCATTAGCTTTTATACGCCGAACTTCTTGCTCTCGTCCAGTGAGGCCGTTTTTCAGACTTTGTAGGTCCTCCTCTAATTTGGTAACCCGTTCGGTCACTACCTCTACATGTTCATGTAGCTTAGCGACCGTATCGCTGAACTTTGTAACGGCAGAAAGGATCACCTGTTGATCTGCCTTCTGTTCTTCTTGCAAACTCCGTATCTGCTTGCTCTGTTGTTCTTGCATGCCCTTCAACATTGCCATCAGGCACGACATATCCAAAACCTCCATTGTACGTGACGGAGGTTTAATGTCTTCGGTGGGCGCGGCCAGGTGGGAGTGGCTAGGAGGCGAAGCCTGTTGGTCGCTGAGTGGAACCTGGTAGTCAAGGCCGGTGGGCGGGGCCTGGCGCGCGGGGTCGGTAGGCGTGGCCTGGTGGGCGGGGCCAGTGGGCGTGTCCCTATGGCAGGTGGGCGTGGCCTGAGGGGCAGTGGGCGTGGCTTGGTCAGTGGGCGTGGCCTGAGGGGCAGTGGGCGTGGCCTCCGCAGCACCTCTGGACCTGGTCCTCACTCCAGAAGTATACTCTCTCGGAGTCAGTGGCATCTCCAAATCCCCAATTCTGACACCAAATGTTACGGGCTAGGGTTCTGGATTTAGATGTAAAACGCCAATGAAAACTTCTTAGGATTTATTCACGCAGGGTCTGGTCTGCAGGTCTTCACGACACGAAGTCCACACGTAGATTCCAATCGCAGGTCTAATCGAAGTCCAATAGTATCGCTGAGATCGTAGGTAATCGCTCGTATCGCAGGTATGTTCGCTCGAAGCTCACTCTTCGCTATTCCAAACGGAACTGACAGCGCGCCGCGGCGGCCGCTATTTATATCCGCCGGCCAGGGTTCTAGAACATTCCCGTATCTACGTACCTACACTCGGTACACGCGGCAACGTCGCTCGAACAGTAACAGTCAAAGAGTTTTGAACCTTATGCTAGTAGACATACGAGTCACTATTGCTTGCAGCGTTTTATTGTTTACTAAAACGCAGCATGCGGCGACTATTCGATAGGCTTCCAGAAGGCTCTATTCTAGATGGTTCGGGATAGGACCGCGACACTATTTTTAATGCACTAACCCGTGCTAAGGAACAAATTAAAAAAAATCCCGGCATGGGTGTAATTTTTAGCCTCTAAATAGGTTTTTAAATTTGTTCCTTAGCACGGGTTAGTGCATTAAAAATAAAAATAGTATAATTAGTGGTATCTTGTCCTCCAACATAACATGTACCTATCTACGTGCATAAGTTATTAATTTGTCACAATTATTTCGCCTTTTTGTGTATTAATAATTAATAAGGAACTTGTAAGCTCACTTAAGTTCAAACTAAGTTGTAGAGGGACCCTTTGCTAGATAACACTAATTTACAGTATCTATTGTTTTAGAGTCACTTTTTTGTTATTAATATAATATTACTTCTCAGTGTGAAGGTCTAAGGATGCAGTACCTACTTTATGTCTATTTACATCCGTTTGTTTTTAAATGTTAACCTGTACTTGTTTGTGTTTCTTCACCTTACATAAAATAAAATAAAAATCATCATCATGCAGCCAGATGATGATGATGCGATGCCCACGAGCGCGTAGCATATTAAACACAGCATATTAAATTTAGATATTTAGAAGAAATTTAGTTGTTCTACGACACCGAAATGTTTGCATCGACTCTAATTTCGCTTTTCAGAATTGGTCCCACAATACAAGTCTTTTCGAGTACTGAAAAAAATTAATAACTCCAAACTCTTATTTGAAACTGGTGTACCTTATGCTTAGACGGACTAAGTCGCATTTTTTGAATAAGCATCTTGCGAACTGGACTGCGATATAGTTTTGAAGAGAGAGAGGCGTGTATAGTTTCTTAGACTTACTTACTTACTGAATATAGTATGACTAAATTATTTTCCGTATTTAGGGGTTCAAGTGGTGAGAGTTCAAGACGACGAGAGGCTACGAGCGAGCGGCGGCTCGCGGACATTGAGCGAGGGACGCGCCGCGCCCTCGGCCGGACACTGCAGCCTGGGATCCGGCTCACGGTATGTACTGAGCGAGGGACGCGCCGTGCCCTCGGCCGGACACTGCAGCCTGGGATCCGGCTCACGGTATGTACTGAGCGAGGGACGCGCCGTGCCCTCGGCCGGACACTGCAGCCTGGGATCCGGCTCACGGTATGAACTGAGCGAGGGACGCGCCGTGCCCTCGGCCGGACACTGCAGCCTGGGATCCGGCTCACGGTATGTACTGAGCGAGGGACGCGCCGTGCCCTCGGCCGGACACTGCAGCCTGGGATCCGGCTCACGGTATGAACTGAGCGAGGGACGCGCCGTGCCCTCGGCCGGACACTGCAGCCTGGGATCCGGCTCACGGTATGAACTGAGCGAGGGACGCGCCGTGCCCTCGGCCGGACACTGCAGCTTAGGAGGGGAGGAAGGAAGATATTTATTATAACTACAAGACTCATCACAGAAACAAAATTGTTGCAAACATTGTTCCAAAAATGGAGAAAACGGCCATTTGCGTTTTCTCCATTTGCTGCGCTAAACTGGATTTCATAATCCGGATCATGCTTGAACGAAGTTAAAAAAATAGATTTATGTTATGACCATCCGATTTCTCCGGTAACTTTTTGATCTGGTTCACGAAATCTAGTTTTTCTTACAGATTAGACAAATAACGCTAGGATTTGAGGGTGGTAACACTTTTTTATTTTTTATTTTGAAACGTATGTGTCAAAAATGTCGACAATTCTGTGATATTTCCGGTTATTCTGTGTAATTTCAACACCTTTTTCGGCAATTTTGAATTTTGTTTCTGGCGCGGTTTGTTTTGTGCGAAATAAATTTTGAACGGCTCTCATAAAAGATGATGTTAGAACGAAAGAGAGATCCAACATTCACCAATAGTGAAAACAATATTTGGTAAAGTAAAACCTTTAACGTCTTTTGGCAGCTGATATCTGCCATCTGTCTGACTGTTAATCTGGTTTTAGAAGCTAATCGTCCAATATCGGCCGTTCAGAGACTTCAGTTTAAACTTTGGCTTACGATGTTGGAGAAATCCAATTTGTTATTGTAATCTCGGTTAGGAGTCCAAAACCGGATTTAGCTTGCCGTAATCTAGATTTGGTTCTATGGAGAAAACGGCTCTTATCCGGCACAGCCGCAGCGGGCGCGGCGCGTCCCCGCGCGCGGGGGCCCCCGCGGGCGGCCGGCGGCGCTCCGCCGGCGACGAGGCGGCGCTGGGGCTGGCGCTGCGGACCAGGACCACCTCCGGCCACCAGCTCACCGACATGGAGATCCTGGAGCAGGTCACGGTCCTCAACCTGGACACCGGTGAGTCACGGCAGATCATTTATCGAGTTTATTTAGTTGCGCTTCCGCTGACAGGAAGCAGCGCCAGTTCGATCCCCGGTGAGGGCGTGTATCGATGACTTTGTTTAATTTCAAAGTTACGTACATCTGCGAACTTGTAGTCGCAATACCACACTTCAACTGTGTGAAGCAAAATCTTGTGAGAAAACATCGACTCGTTTGACTCCGCATCTATTGACTAGTCTTTCCTGTAGGCTAGGCCGATTAAGCTGTCACGATGGTATAGGTGTCGGACGAGCCTTCACTATCTAAACACAATGTCCCAGGGGACTGCAGTATTCGAGTGGTCCCTTCAACGGGTGTGTTATATCGGAACCAATAGTTTTAGTTCAAAAAACAATACAACCTATCTTAATATTCGTACGGAACCCTCGGAGCGCGAATCCGACTCACATTTGGCCTTATTAGAATGGCAATCATAAAATATTGAGACTTTGACCACTGCTTCTTCCGTTTTGTCTGCGCTTATGTTGTGACCCTGCTCTGTGTGGGTCAGCCATTGTGTGTCGACCATAATCTCGTGTCCAACTCTGTAACCTTAGTTAGTTAGACCTGAGATTTCCGCACTTAGCCTCATAGTTGGGCCATTGTAGGTAGCAAGCGCTGAGGTACGTTAACACTTCAGACACTAGGGTTTCCTTACGATGTTTTCCTTCACCGTCGGCGAGTGGTATTGCTACTATAATTTCACAAATGTACATAACTTAGAAAACAAAGTCATTGGTACATGCCGGGGTTTGAACCCACGACCTCCCGATTGAGAGGCCGGCGTTCTACACCGCTCCGCTACCACCGCCCCACTCTGTAACCTTAATAACTAATAAACGTCTGTAAAAGATAACCCTGCCGCGGTTTTTTCACTGATCACCAAACCCATAGAGAGAGAGTGTGTTTGTATAACTCGCGCCACTCTGTCGCCAGGCGAGCAGATGCCATTGAGCGTGGCCGAGCACAAGCTGCCGCAGTGCATCAACCCGCTGAGTCTGCACATCATGCGGCTCACCTCCGAGTACATCGGCCGCCCGCCCGACGAGGACAACGCTAGGTAATGAGGTGTCTATTACTTGCACGCCACACAATACAATACGAGGCCCCAGAGGCTTAAAACACTGGTATAGTCTGTTAGCTTTTAAAGTACACCTCGGCTACTATCGGATGGAATCGGATATATTCGTGTAAAAGAAATATCGGAACTAATATGACACTTAACCTCACATGACTTTTCAAAATAGTGAAGAAAAGTTTTATACAGAGCAGGAAGTAGTATTTACACTCGTGTGCTTTCGGCAAAAACCGAAGCCTACTCCAGAGCCCGAGGTATATTCTAAAAGCTAACAGACTATACAGCCTTATATAAGCCTCTAAAGAATAATCAGAATAAGAATAATAAATTTAATAGTTATACGACGACGATATGGGATGCAATTGGCTACTACACCCATGACCGTACTAATATGACCGGCCTGACACAACCGATACCGTACTAAAATGACTATCGGATCTATATGGCATCCATACAGCACATGAAAGCCTGCCCGACTGGGTTCATACTTGACATGTATTTTTACGCTTTCGCACCCGAATGGTCTCTTATTTACTTATAATTCATGTCGTAAACCTTAATAATTAGCGAGCGTATTGCGAATTCTATACAAAATCTCTATTACATAATATGTTTTTTAAGTAAAACTTTCGTTAGCACAACATAGTATTGATTTGACACCGGATTATTTATTTTTTTGTCGGAAGAGTGCGACCAGGATTCGCCTTGAGTGCTTCCAGGATTCGCCTTCTAAACAGTAATTCATTACAGACGTGTATATGAATCAATACAAGCCTCCACCAATCCGGACTTGACCCCCGTGGTGGAGTTTGGCCTATACCTTCCTTAGGGAAGAGACCTGTGCCCCTCAGTGGGGACAAATTGATGATGATATGAATCAATGCGACGTTTGTACTAGCAAAATGATCAAGTATGGACCCAGCTTGAGATTGAACATGCCCTTCACTTAGCGATGCACGCTGGCGATTGGCTTTTATAGGTAGAAGATTATTCACAGCAATGCTGAATGCGCAGCAGTTTTGTGTGACTAAAATAAGCTAGTTTACCGTCAATAATTAATGAATAACCCAATAAAACTAAAAGCCTATTTATTGTATCAAATTTATATCAAAAACGTTTTTGAAGCACCACTCCAAGGTGCATTTAAATTAACTTATTATTTAAAAAAAAACGTTATGTTATTGTATCTTACTAACATAGACTAAGCTCGTACTAACAACTCTATGGATTTGTTTATCCGAATTAAACGCATAATAATAATAATAAAAATTCTAATATGATGTTAGAGTAATGAAAAGTTCTAGTTCTACTCTCTCTGAGACAAGGTACGTGCCCTGCAGTGAGATGTTTATAGACTACATAATAAACATGGTGTTCTAAATCTTTACTTCTAATCTGAATCTAAACTAGTAGTAGTACTTACTAGTCGCATGTGGTGCTTCCTTCTTATGATTTTCACTTTACTCTTGCATGCACCATCTAACTTTATTCTTTTCTAATTTTCTGACTGCCTTTCAAAAAAGGTTTCAAAGGGGTGTGTTGCGTCCTGTAATACTTCAGGGATTTTATCTTCTTGCCACACAACAATATTCAAAGGTTGACTTAGAAAGTGTCTTTAAAACATTATATTTTTCGTAGTTTTAGGATTGACACCGATAAGAGTCCAAAAATAAAGCCCGCGATGTAACATCCATAAACTACGACGCCTATTTGAAAGATGTCAATTTTTCGAAAGCCTTAAGACGGCTACATACAGTCGGAATTCCATTTCGGGATTTAATTTTCCTTTATTTCAGTTTGGAATAGCAACGCTCAGTTAAAAGAGCTTGCTATTGAGTTCAGATATTTTTCAAGGCGATATTGACGACGATTTTGTAATTGCCATTGCGTTATTGCTGTTAACATGAGGAAGACATGTTGCCCGTCTTCGTTCGAAACAACTTTTTTCCGTATGGAATTCCAGAAGCACAGTCTATCACGCATTCCGTATCGGGAAAAGTTTCGAATGGGAAACTGCCGTACCTATGTGGTAAATTCAAACAAATCTGTGGACCTCCGCAGGTTTGTTTGAATTTAATGCGTTCGGAAACGCGAATCGAAATTCCGGAACGGAATTCCACTGTTTGTGGCTGGCCTAACTTTGCTTTTTACCGAAGCCCTCCCTTTCCAGTAGAGTTCGGACGTTGTTTGGCGTCGCGAATCACACAACAAACTTTAGTGGGGTCCCAAATACACCTTCCTGATAACGCTTGTACTTTTTACTAACAGACGCACGATTATTTCAGCCCCGTAACCAAGGTTAAGAGCAACTGGAAGTCGATAATAAAGCGTAACTTCAACGGTACCGCTTTCACCAACCTCAGGAAGTCGCAGTCGACCATTTTGAAGGCGACTATGTCCGAAATCAGTCTCGAAATCCGAAATATGTGGGTTATTAAAGGGATCTTGCTCTGAGGTGTCCGAATAAGTTGTTTGTTAATAAAGTTTTAATTATTCCGGTTCTCGTACCATGAGCTTTATATTGTTCTGATGAAGCTTTGAAAAGGAGCATTATGTCTGTCTCACTCGATACGCAAAGCAAAATACCCACTTCATCGTCTTCAATATAAAGATGATGCTACTTTGGACGCAGAAAAATACTCTTACTTTTTATATTATTACTCGTAAAGGCGCTGATTTTTTTTTTCAATAAGTATCTTTTAACGATTGTTACGTTACAAGTGAACGCTCAGACGACATAGTTCAATTGAACTATTTGACAGATCTGCCTAACTATGCGCGCCAAATCCTAAGCTATTCCAATGGTCAACTGTCACAGTCCATACTAATTTGACAGACGATTTGGTACGAGTAACACACTGGCAGATTGTAATTTATACATAACTAGCTGACACAGCGAACTTCGTACCGCCTAACAGTCGATTCTTTTTTTTTTCTATCCGTAAGAACCATCCTCGTACTTCAAGGTATATTCTAAAAAAAGTATTAGAGAAATCAGTTCAGCGGCTCTCGAGATTTGCGCTTACCAACATATTCAGCGATTCATTTTTATATTATAGAATTAATGTATACAACATTACATTTACTATAACTTATTCCTTGCCACCGTCATGTTTGCACCCTTTGACAGGGGTACACAGAACATTTTAAACTAGACTCTTCTGGTGGATGGGGGACCCTTCTTATAGTGAAGGCACTGTAAAGTACTATAAATCCATATTAGTATAATTCCATGAAAGCGCTCGTGGCCTGGTCTAGCCGAGTGATTGGAGTCCATCACTTGATGTAAGCAACATCAGGCGCGCTCAGGTGCAGGATGGGTGACCGTCTCGTGACTCCCGCTAGATATTTTTCCGAGCGCTCTCCTGCTTCGCAAGGCTCGTTAAGCCTTGGTGCCGGCTGTCATGTAATGGCAGTCGTTAAGCTATGTCCGAGACCTTATAGGCGGCTCGATAACTTCTAACAGTAAGGTCTGCCACTGTCTTACAATCCTCCACCAACCCGGACTCGGCCTCCGTGATGGAGTGTGGCCTAACCTTCCTGCGATGCAGGAAGAGACCCGTGCCCCAGCAGTGGGGACATACAAGAGTTGATATCGATATTGGTATTTCTGATGCGTCTTGCAGATTCTCTTAAAGCAATATGTCACTCATGGTTTCTGTTCCGTGTTCAACGAATGCTCAGTTACGATAGGTTTATCAGTAACTTATAACAGCTAATTCGAACGCCTCAGAGTAAAGATCTTGTTTTGAATTTTATTCTACTTGTTTGTTGTTTTGTGCCAGTATTTTGAATTTATTGAAGTTTTTAAATGTGGTTTGGTATACCTCTTTATTAATTGTCTGTTGTCGCGTGACGGTGTGGTGTGGTTTTCAGTATTGTCGTGCTTTTATATTGAATAGTTTTTTTTATGTTCCTTTGCACTATTTACATGTTTTTATAGCAGTTTTTTTTAGTTAAAAATAATAATGGCTGTAGGTCACCCTTGTTAAAATCCTCATACTTTAAAAGCACTTTAAAGTAAGTCTGAGGATTTCCTTCCTTAAATCTCGGAATATTTTATTATTATGTTATGTTAGTACTTTGCAGTAACTGCTAGTATGTTATTAATGGTCATGTGCTTAATTAATTAAAATTTTGCTAATCACTAAGCAAAGCTCAAGCGTACTCGTGGTGGCTGCTTATCTGGATTCCACACGCTGGCATAAATTTAACTACGATCGTTTATATTTATGTATGTTGTTAAAATATGGGGCTCTTAATAATTCCTAGCGTGGATGTACGTTCTACAGGTATATTCTACTATTTATAAGCTTATTCTACGAGGCAATTCGAAGTACATTGCAAAACCGGTAAATCCACAGATTAACAAGTAGGAACACTCGGCTGCGCAATGTACCGCGAATTGTCTCAATATACTACTAATTGTAGTTTTATGAAACGCGTCCCTGGATGCGGGGCTAATTCAACCGCCCGGCTGAGACTAAACCAATGTGTCCGGCCTCAGGTAGATACAATAAACTACGCATTGTTGTTGCATGAAACGTGATCCTGGATGCGGGGCACAAGTCGAATGTTTCCGGCCTCAGAGAGTCAATAAATTACGAATAGTATTTGCATGAAACGCGAGCAGACATAATAAACTAAGAATTGTAGTTGCAATTTATTATTTATTTGCAAATGTTTAATTACATTACAGTTAAACCATTGCTCAATTAATTGCATGCTCTAAAAATAACGGAACTATTGGAACTCTAAACTTCTCTATTGTATGGAACGCGGCCCCGACTAACCGAGTGTGTCCGGCCTCAATGAGACACAATAAAGCAGTAATTATAGTTGTTTCGAACGCGTGTATGGAATGTAGAACACGGCTCGACTAACCGAGTGTGTCCGGCCTCAAGGAGACACAATAAACCAGTAATTATAGTTATTTCGAACGCGTGTATGGAATGTAGTTGTATGAAACTTGGCCCCGACTAACCGAGTGTCCGGCCGCAGGGAAACCGACGACGAGAGCGAGAGTGTGTGCGGCGCGGCCGGCGACGACGAGGCCAAGCTGGCCAAGCGCGAGGCCGCCGACCGCCAGACCACCGCCATCAAGCGGAAGACTGACAAGTGAGTCTGTTCAATTCTATTCTGCCTTCTTCGCAAACTCTGTGTTAGTCGCAAAGCGGAAGACTGACAAGTGAGTTTGTTCAATTCTATTCTGCCTTCTTCGCAAACTCTGTGTTAGTCGCAAAGCGGAAGACTGACAAGTGAGTTTGTTCAATTCTATTCTGCCTTCTTCGCAAACTCTGTGTTAGTCGCAAAGCGGAAGACTGACAAGTGAGTTTGTTCAATTCTATTCTGCCTTCTTCGCAAACTCTGTGTTAGTCGCAAAGCGGAAGACTGACAAGTGAGTTTGTTCAATTCTATTCTGCCTTCTTCGCAAACTCTGTGTTAGTCGCAAAGCGGAAGACTGACAAGTGAGTTTGTTCAATTCTATTCTGCCTTCTTCGCAAACTCTGTGTTAGTAGCAAAGCGGAAGACTGACAAGTGAGTTAGTTCAATTTTATTCTGCCTTCTTCGCAAACTCTGTGTTAGTCGCAAAGCGGAAGACTGACAAGTGAGTTTGTTCAATTCTATTCTGCCTTCTTCGCAAACTCTGTGTTAGTCGCAAAGCGGAAGACTGACAAGTGAGTTAGTTCAATTTTATTCTGCCTTCTTCGTAAACTCTTAGTCGCAGAACGCTATTACACAGCTTTAGACAGATTTATAGAGAACACTTTATTGCACTACCAGGAAAAAAGAGATAACCATGATTCCTTAAATCTAAGTACTTTTATACAATTGGCGGTGTTATCGCTATAGGCGGATAGCCAGAGGTCGCGGGTTCGAGTCCCAGCATGGGTGGAATTTTTAGCCTCTAAATAGGTTTATAAAAATAGTCAAACATCATTGTAAATATAGTTTGTTAGCTTTTAGAATTTAGGCTCTGGAGTAGGCTTCGGTTTTCGCCAATTTTTGCCGGTTTGCGTACTGGTGATCGAGTTCTGATTTCGGAATTAAGTGTCATATTAGTTCCGATTTCAAAATTAAGAGTCATATTAGTTTCGTATTCGAAATTAAGTGTCATATTAGTACCGATATTTCTATTACACGAATATATCCGATTCCATCCAATAGTAGCCGAGGTATATTCTAAAAGCCAACAGACTATACATGTAGCTCGTACTACGTACCCACTCTGTTAACTTTTAGAATATACCTCGGGCTCTATAGGCTTCGGTTTTCGCCGAAAGCACACGAGTGTAATATTACTTCCTGCTCTGTATAAAAGTTTTCTTCCCTATATTGAAAAGTTATGTTAAGTTATAAATCATATTAGTTCCGATATTTCTATTACACGATAGTAGCCGAGGTATATTCTAAATGCTAACAGACTACGTAAGTATAAATTTCCATATTTCTAAATTGCACCGACTACCCGTCTCTAATTTCTTTCTTGTCTCCGTCTATGGTTGCCTGGATTTATTATTGCTTTTATTAAGAAGCACGCCAATTGTACTATATTTGTATATAATTTCTGTTACTGTAATTTCTGTGTACAATAAAGAAAATTCTGGCTATCTATCTAAAAATAAAAAATAAACTTTATTGAAAAGTAACAAATTAGGCTTGATACGAATATATTATTTAGTTTACACTGATGAAATGGTCGGAGCCTCAGCATTAATGCTGTTTTTCAGTCTTTGCGGGGATTTCCTACACTTATTCTTAGTGAATAAAAATCAATCAGGTGATAACAAAACTTTAAACTCCTTTCACTCACATTCGCAATATGTATATATTTGTTTAGTCAATGAGTCTTCCTTTATAGTTTCCACATGTCCATTTACTTCACATAAGCATTTAGAAATTACTATTAATACTGTATTGCACTTTAAGAAGTGTACAATACTGCGGACTTAATGCATTAAGCATTAAATGGGAGCATGGTGGAATAAAGAAGCTGCAGTTTAAGAATGAAATCAATCCTTTGTATGTCCCCACTGTTGTGGCACGGGTCGCTTTGTGTATCGCAGGAAGGTTAGGCCATACTTCTCCACGGGGGCCAAGTATAGGTTGGTGGATTGTAAGACAGTGGCGCGCCTTACTGTCAGAAGTTATCAAGACGCCCATAAGGCCTGTGACAAGCCTTACCGACTGCTATTACACGACAGCCAACTCTAAGAATAGTGGCATATATTTTGTTTGTTTCTACATAGGGACGACACACTCGTCCACCCCCATCCACCGTACAGTGTACCGCCGCCGCTCGAAGTTCACTTGCGCAAGAATACACAGTACGAAATGGCAAACTACAGGTGATACGATGCTAACACAAGTGTGCGCTAATAACAGCCTTATAATGATGGTACGAGGCATTGTTTTTGTGTGACTCAAGTTGATTGAACTGTTTTATTTACTTACCTCTTTGCGTGTTTTGTTTTTTTTCCGAATTTCTTCCTTTGTACAATTGGCACGTCGATTTAATTGTATTAAAATCTGTTGTTCTAAGCATTAGATAAAATTAAAAAGTACCCTGTAGAATTAGTGTAATACTGCCAATTTAAATACGTTAACTAAGCAACTATTTGCCTATCTTTCGCACAACACTGCCGTCTATATTGTGGGAGTGAGTTGCAAATAGTTGTTCAATTACTTTTTGTTAGCGAAATGTGTAATAGTTTTGTTTAGTGCTCTATAGCTAGTTTGTGTTAAACCATAAGGCTCCATTAACTCCTGAGAAGACAGTAGAAGATGACTAACGATATGTCTTTTATTTATGGTCTTTGCCAAACATAACGCTGCACGAAAATAGCGAACAATTGCAATTCCAGTGTTTAAGATATGTGTAATAATTAAAATATTCTCTCGTATACAGTGAAACTTATAATTATAATTGTTGGAAGTTATTACCAAACTCATTAACCGTTCAAATTCTACATTTAATTTATTAAATTGTAATTATGTGTATGAGAAGTTTTTCGTAATTTCTGACATTTCTGGTACTCAAGCTATCGATCCTGTTTCTTATAGAAGTTTTTGCGTAAAATTAAAATGTTTTTGCTTACTGTAATTATTTTCCAAGATCTGTGAATGCCGTTCAGAATATCTTAAAAATCTTTTGGATAGTCTCCTGAAAACGTTTTCCTGTAACGATAACTTACCTGCCCTACCTGGCGCATCTCAAAAATTCACTCTGTATATCATCATACCAGGTACAGTCTATTTATTCTTACTTGTCAAATTTAGTAAACAAGATTCTACCCTTAAACTGTGACTTTTTAGTCCAAAACTGCCATATTTCCATAAATGAAGTAACTTGGAACACTCTTTTAGATAACACGCTGCCAATTTTATAAACGTAGTTCATGAATTTGCAAGAAAATGTCTAGTTTAGGCATCTAATCTCAATTTTAAGGTTAGAATCTTGTCTACTAAATTGGACAAGTAAGAATAAATAGACTGTAAAAGAGGCAACTGACATTTAAGACGGCAATATTTACCTGATTAATAATCGCAATTAGACCCTATGTATGACTATCGCGAATCACTAAGAAACACTTTATCTATAATATAAAAATCAATCGCTGCATGTGTTGGTAAGCGCAAATCTCGAGAGCAGCTGAACCGATTTCGCTAATTATTTTTTTAGAATATTCCTTGAAGTACGGGGATGGTTCTTACGGAGAGAAAAAAATAAATAAATAGAGAATCGACTGTTAGGCGGTACGAAGTTCGCTGGGTCAGCTAGTTGTACATGAAAGTAACGGTAGCATGTAACGTTATTGTTACCAGGTTGAAGCGTTTCTTCGGCTCTACAGTCAAGAAGACTGTGGACGCGGCCAAGTCGCTAGCGCAGGAGGTGTCGCACGCGCGACACAAGGAGGACGTGGCAGACATCGCCGATGACGTCAGAGGAGAGCACAACATCAAGCTCAAGGCCTCCAACTCTCACAAGGGACCGTATGACTTCGACGGCTGCGTCAGGCATGTGCAGGTAAACAATTTGTCGCCACGCTGAATAACTCGAACCGAACATGTGCCTACAGCCGATCGATATCAATAACCCTTGTATATCGAACCCCACGGGTCTCTTCCTGCATCACAGGAAGGTTAGGCCAAACTCCACCACGGTGGCCAAGTCCGGGTTAGTGGAGGATTGTCAGACAGTGGCAGGTCTTACTGTCAGAACTTATCAAGCCGCCCATAAGGCCTCTGACAGTCTATTTATTCTTATTTGTCCAATTTAGTAAACAAGTTATATCGGTGAAGTATGACTTTTAGTCGAAAACTGCTATATCCCAGTGAAATTAATGAACCCAGGCCATTATTTTAGATAACACGCTCCCAAATTTTTAAGTTCATGAACTTGCCAGAAAATATCTATTTTTGGCTTGAAATGTCAATTTTGACGTTAGAATTTTGTTTACTAAATTAGACAAGTAAGAATAAATACAAAAATAGATAAAGAACAAACATAAAAAATAAACATAAAGGAGATTATTAGTCGTAATATTCGAGACAACTGGTTATTGTACGCGTCCTGAAGGCACTTCTATGTCAATTAATCAACCAACCAACATTTATGAATCGACCAACGCGATATCTATATCTCTCGGATGGGGAGCCGCGCGCCGCTGAATCTGAATCACTACGTTGCGCTCTGAAAGCATAGTTTCCGACTTTGGAGTAGGTTGACGCAACACCCTAAGTTAATTCCAAAAACATCTTTATCTTTTTGTCTGGATAGTTATCGCAGTTGCCTGCCACGGGTACTAACCTGTCGATGCGTGCAAAAATGGTTTCGATAAATCAACACTAAAACAGAAGCGCTCGTGGCCTAGGCGAACCAAGTGATTGGAATCAATCACTTAGTTAAGCAACAACGGGCGCGGTCAGGTACAGGATGGGTGAGCATCCCGTGACTACCGCTAGTGGCATTTTTCCGAGCGCTTCCGTGCTTCGCAAGGCACGCTAAGCCGTTGGTGCCGGATGTTATACAATGGCAGTCGTTAAGCCATGTCACAGGCCTTATGGGCGGCTTGATAACTTCTGACAGTAAGGCCCGCCACTGTCTTACAATCCTCCACCAACCCGGACTTGGCCCCCGTGGTGGAGTATGGCCTAACCTTCCTGCGATGCAGGAAGAGACCCGTGCCCCAGCAGTGGGGACATACAAGGGTTGATAACGATAAAACAGACGACGATTTAGTGTTCCTATTTATGAAAATCATTAGCGCTGAAAAGACAAACGCGTGTTGGCAGGAAATGGGCGACGGGCACAGCGGCGCTGTGTGGTGCTGCAAGTTCAGCGTGTGCGGCAGACTGCTGGCCACCGCCGGACAGGACAAGCTGCTGCGGGTCTGGGTCACCAGGGACGCGCACCACATGTTCCAGGTGAGGATGGGTCGCGGGGACGCGCACCACATGTTCCAGGTGAGGATGGGTCGCGGGGACGCGCACCACATGTTCCAGGTGAGGATGGGACGCGGGGACGCGCACCACATGTTCCAGGTGAGGATGGGACGCGGGGACGCGCACCACATGTTGCAGGTGAGGATGGGACGCGGGGACGCGCACCACATGTTGCAGGTGAGGATGGGTCGCGGGGACGCGCACCACATGTTCCAGGTGAGGATGGGACGCGGGGACGCGCACCACATGTTCCAGGTGAGGATGGGACGCGGGGACGCGCACCACATGTTCCAGGTGAGGATGGGACGCGGGGACGCGCACCACATGTTCCAGGTGAGGATGGGTCGCGGGGACGCGCACCACATGTTCCAGGTGAGGATGGGTCGCGGGGACGCGCACCACATGTTCCAGGTGAGGCTGAGACCCGGGGACGCGCACCACATGTTCCAGGTGAGGCTGGGTCACCAGGGACGCGCCACAGGTTCCAGATGAGTAAGCGGGCTTCACTACAGAGGCTCATGTTTCAGATAAACTGAACTGCCGTCCAGAGTTTCGAGATACTGTACAAACTGCCTAGGAACTTTAAAAACAGTACAAATTGAACAGTTTGTTTTCAGCGCTAGGTTCTTCAAATTGCGACCTTTGCGACAAGAAAATAATTATCACGTCTCCTCCGAATGTGAAGATAATGCAAACGTTCCCCCCCCCCAGGACATGCGGACGAAGTACAACGCCGAGCAGAAGTCGTCTCCCACGCCGTCGCAGGAGTCGCTGGCGCCGCTGGCCGCGCTCGCCCCCCCGCCCAGCCCCGACGCGCCCCCGCCCGGGCCCTCCGCGCCCTTCTGTCCGCGCCCCTTCTGCGTCTACAGCGGACACACCTCGGATCTGCTGGACGTCTCCTGGTCCAAGAACTACTTCATTCTCTCCAGCTCCATGGACAAGACTGTCAGGTGAGTTTTGACTTCCCTCGCGACTTATTGAGACACTCATTCCCGAAGACCCACTGCACCTAAGGGGCCTCGCCCTTCTGTCCGCGCCCCATCTGCGTAATCAGCGGACACACCTCGGACCTGCTGGACGTCTCCTGGTCCAAGAACTACTTCATTCTCTCCAGCTCCATGGATAAGACTGTTAGGTGAGTTTTGACTGCCCTCGCGACTCGTTGAGCCACTAATTTCTAGAGACCTACTGCACATGAGGGGTCCCGCCCTTCTGTTCGCGCCTCTTCTGCGTCTACAGCGGACACACCTCTTACCTGCTGGACGTCTCCTGGTCCAAGAACTACTTTTTTCTCTCTAGCTCCATGGACAAGACTGTCAGGTGAGTTTTGACTTCCCACGCGACTCGTTGAGACACTAATTTTTGAAGACCCACTGCACCTAAGGGGCCGCGCCCTTCTGTTCGCGCCTCTTCTGCGTCTACAGCGGACACACCTCCGTCCTGCTGGACGTCTCCTGGTCGAAGAACTACTTAATTCTCTTCAGTTCCATGGACAACAGGTGACTTTTGACTTCTCTCGCGACTCGTTGAGACACTCGTTTTTGAAGACACACCTCGGACCTGCTGGACATCTGCTGGTAGAAGCACTACTTCATTCTCTTCAGTTCCATGTACAAGACTGTGAGGTGAGGTTTGACTTAAGACACTTATTGCTGAAGACCCACTGCAACTGGGACGGTCGCGCCCGTGTTCCCCCAACCCTTCTGCCTAATCAGCGGACACAGAGGATTGTAAAACAGTGGCGGGCCATACTGTCAAAAGTTATCAAACCGCCCACAATCATTCAGTTCGTCTAGGCCACGAGCGTTTCGTCTTGGTCGCAACTTGAAATTGGAAAGAATAAAATATTCCTTCGACTCTTGGTCGAAGAATTACTTTATTATTTCCAGTTCCAAGACTATGAGGTCAGTTTGTACACCCTCACAAAATTCTGACCAGCAGAAAGCCAGCCGCCCTTGCAACTGTTTGGGATCAGACATCGAATAAGCTGGAGCATATTTTGTTGGTGGCCGTCATATTTGTTTGTTGTCATATTTATTCATTAAATAGATTTAAAGTAGCTGGTCATTTACTCGTATAAAATATGTATTTATCTTCCAGTTTTATGGATAAGGCTGAGAGAGAAATAATTTATTTTCAAAGCATCGCACATCAAATCATAAGTACCTTATAGTTTTAAATAAAGAACTTCCGTCCGACTTTAAAAACTGCCGGCTTCTCTGAGGTTCTCGGCTGTGGATCTCAGAATCAGAAAGACGCCTCGCAAAAGCTGTGCGCCAGGGGACCCCATGTCAAGAATAAATAAAGAAATAATGTTGATGTGGCAGGCTGTGGCACATCTCGCGCGGCGAGTGCCTGTGCTGCTTCCAGCACATCGACTTCGTGACGGCCATCGTGTTCCACCCGCGAGACGACCGGTACTTCCTGTCGGGCAGCCTGGACGGGAAGCTGCGCCTCTGGAACATCCCCGACAAGAAGGTACGGATACAGATACAGGCAGATACGGATACAGACAGATACGGATACAGACAGATACGGATACAGACAGATACGGCCTACAACGATTCGTCTCTTTCATTTATTTCATTTTGATTCCGTGTTTATGCTTTGATTTTGCTTTGAATTTTTGGTACCTATTAATGCCAATTGTTTTTTACTTGCTAAGAATAAGTGTAGGAAATCCCGGAACATCCCCGACAAGAAGGTAACGCGCCTCGCTCGCAATGCCAGCCCCCGTCTGGCCCCACTGCCGGGCACGGCTCTATTCCTGCATCGATAGATAGAGACAGTACACTCACATAAAGCATAATACATTGATCTCCATAACAATAAAATAATTATAATCTTCTATAATATAAAAATGAATCCCTGAATGTGTTGGTAAGCGCAAATCTCGAGAGCAGCTGAACCGATTTCGCTAATTCTTTTTTTAGAATATTCCTTGAAGTACGAGGATGGTTCTCACGGAGAGAAAGATAAAAAAAATAAAGAATCGACAGTTAGGCGGTACGAAGTTCGCTGGGTCAGCTAGTAATGAATAAAAATGGAATTCTCGGATTACACAAATTACTTCAATAAATACATGATTGCAGGAAGGTTAGGCCATACACCGTCGTTTAACGAAGCAATACTAAAATTAATATAATAAACGTTTAGCGCCAAAAGCGTTACAAATAAAATAAAAAACAAATAATAAATACTGAGTTGCCTCAGTAAACATTTATTTAATGGCACATTGATGATATCAACTCTTTGTACGCCCCCACTGCTGGGGCACGGGTCTCTTCGTGCATCGCAGGAAGATAAGGCCATACTCCACCACGGGGGCCAAGTCCGGGTTGGTGGAGGATTGTAAGACAGTGGCGGGCCTTACTGTCAGAAATTATCAAGCCGACCATAAAGGCTTCTATCAAGGAATACCTTGATAGAGGCCTTTATGGTCATTAATAAATGACTGCCATTACATGACAGCCGACACCAACACCTTAACGTGCCTTGCGAAGCACGGATGCGCTCAGAAAAATGCCACTGGCGGTAGTCACGGGACGGTCACCCATCCAGCTCCTGACCGCGCATGTTATTGCTTACTCGTGATTGATTCCAATCACTCGGTTCGATTAGGCTACGAGCGAGGCTACGAGTTCAATAATCGGTGGCACGGGCCCCAGCAGTGGGAACATACAAGGGTTGATATCGATATCGGTTATTTAATTATTATTTACAACTAGCTGACCCGCAAACGTAATGTTACCATATTAACTAGTCGATGATCTATTATTATATTGTTTATTGTAAATAAAAAATTTGAAAGATCATTACATAAAATTCGCTTCAAAGGCGAACTTATCTCTAACAGAGATCTTTTCCAGCCAACCTTAGCATAGGGTGTTTAAATTAAGATAGCGGGAGGAAGGGAGAAATATTTATAACTATATAAATAACTAATAATACGTTAATACACTTACATATAAATATATACTTATACACACATAAACCTATTAACTATGTGATGTTACAAAGGTAGTGCTCTTTTATCCTCTTCTTGAAAGCATATACGGATTGACTCTCTTGAATATTCTCAGATCAAACAAATATACACAAGAAATGTTATCCAAATCGGTGAATCAGTTTCGGAGGAGCTCGATAGCATACACATGCACGAGATTTTTGTAGATTACACTTATAAATTGATCTCTGTTAACAATACTTTTAAGTTTTCGACTCGAGTGCTACTACAGACGTAAACTATTCACAGGTGGCGGTATGGAACGAGGTGGACGGCAAAACGAAGCTGATAACAGCAGCCAACTTCTGCCAGAACGGCAAGTTCGCCGTCGTCGGCACTTACGACGGCCGCTGCATTTTCTACACCACCGACCAGCTCAAGTATCACACGCAGATCGACGTGCGCTCCACTCGCGGAAAGAACAGCACCGGCAGAAAGATCAGCGGAGTAGAACCGATGCCCAACGAAGACAAAATCCTTGTCACATCCAACGACAGTCGCATCAGACTCTACGACTTGCGAGACTTAAACTTATCGTGCAAATACAAGGGCTACGTGAACGTCTCGAGCCAAATCAAAGCTTCGTTCAGTCACGACGGCAAGTACATAGTCAGCGGCTCGGAGAACCAGTGCATTTACATCTGGAAGACGTATCATGACTATTCGAAGTTCACGTCGGTGAGAAGGGATCGGAATGACTTCTGGGAGGGCATTAAGGCTCACAATGCTTTGGTGACGTGCGCCGTGTTCGCACCGAATCCGGACCAGCTGATACGGATGATTAACGAGCGGGAGGAGGAGGCGCAGGTGGCGAATAAAGAGGGCGCCGAGGCGGTGGTGAGTGCTGATTCTTCTTATATTATCTTGACTGCCTTGTTCTAGCCGTTAATTATTATTATTATTGACGACCTCTGTGGCGTAGCGGTAGCGCGTCTGCCTACCATGCAAGAGGTCCCGGGTTCGGATCCCGGCTGGGAATAAAAAAAAAAATAGGCCAGGTCTTGGATGTTTACATGTTTGTGATGTCGTTCTTTCTGGTTCCCATGACACAGGGTATCCTAGTGTGGGGCCAGAATCAATGTATGTGCTTGTATTTAAATGTAAAAAAAAAATGTGTATTAATACTTTTATTGCACTTAAATACACAATTATATACAGGTCGTCCCAAAGTTATGGGACATGAAAGGAAAGTACCGTAAATATCGTAGATAGGGTATTTTGTTGAAAGAAGTCTATGTTATTTTCAAAAGTTAGTAATTCTGCATTCAATCGAAAAATTACTTGTCTCGTCTGGGAATCGAACCAAGTTAAACGTAAAAAAAAACACCCCTACTTTTATAATGCCAATTGAAAGAATAAAAAATCTACGATATTTAAGGTACTTTCCCTTTATGTCCCATAACTTTGGGACGCCCTGTATATAATATATATACTCTATTGGATCTGGTACCTAAGCGCGTTAACTTGAACACTTCCTCGAAAAGTGTTCCCCAAACTCCCTTAGTCACTCCTTATGAGAAGAGTCTTTCCGTTGATAGTATTTCTTCCCCTATTCATTATATTTCTATATATACTTTTCTATTCTCAGGTTACATCCCGTTGATTTAGAACCATGAAATTTGGCAATATTGTCTTTTTAGCCTCTAAATAGGTTTTTAAATTTGTTCCTTAGCACGGGTTAGTGCATTAAAAATAAAAATAGTGTAATCATGTGGGTACAGTGATATCGTTCCGATGTTAAAACCTAACTGCAAAGTAGGTAGTCGGGGCTGTAAGTAATGCAATTTGCTTAAGTCAGATGTCGCTGCCTGTACGTAATACAGAGAATATTGTAAAGAGGTTCGAAATTTCACTGATGCCGTGAGTCGCCCATTGGCTCAATTGGTAGAGCGCTGGTACGGATAGCCAGAGGTTGCGGGTTCGAATCCCGGCATGGGTGAAATTTTTAGCCTCTAAATAGGTTTTTAAAATATTGTCTTATACTAAAATACAGAAAAAAAACAATTAAAGTATACACTTATAATTTAAATCGTAAAAAAATTGTCTTTAAAATTCAAGAAAAACTCGGAAAAAACTGCGAGACTATTCCTACATTATTTTAATTTTACAGACATTTTTGTAAAAAGGGTGTACACCTGGAGATGTCTGTTCGCAAATTCCACTCACTGCATAATTGTACCCACGTATGCTTCACAATAATACTCTTCCGTTCTTTAACTACTTAGAAATTTGTAAAACCTCGGTGCGCGAGTCCGAATCGCATTTGGCCCTTTTTTCTTTTAGTCTCTTTTAAATTGGTATCTATTTACCATTATCATTAACGGCAATCACGATATTTTTATTAACTCATGCTCGGGTTGGCCCCTTGCACGATATTTATTTATCCTACTTAATATGCGTTTTTGTCACCAGAGAGGTGCCGAGGGCGGCATGGTGGCTTCATCCCAGACAGGGCACGTCCTGGTGAGTGCGGATTTCAACGGCTGCATCAAGGTCTTCGTGCACAAAGCCAAACCCAAACACAGCTCTCTGCCCGCCTCCGCTCTGGCCTAGACCACACCTTATGATGTACAGACTACAAAAGTTTCAATAAATCAATGATTCAAAAGTGCAGAGTCACGTCAAGCCCGAACACAGCGCTCTATCCGTCTTTGCTCTGCATCTATAACGTACACTATTTTTATTTTTAATGCAGTAACCCGTGCTAAGGACAAATTTAAAAACCTATTTAGAGGCCTGTACGTAATACAGAGAATAGTGTAAAGAGGTTCGAAATTTCACTGATGCCGGTAAGTCGCCCATTGGCTCAATTGGTAGAGCGCTGGCACGGATAGCCAGAGGTTGCGGGTTCGAATCCCGGCATGGGTGAAATTTTTAGCCTCTAAACAGGTTTTTAAATCTATAACGTACACACTAGTAGTCTGTTAGCTTTTAGAAAATACCTCGGGCTCTAGAGTGGGCTTCGGTTTTCGCCGAAAGCGCACGAGTGTAATACTACTTCCTGCTCTGTATAAGTGTAGCTCTTTGCCCGCCTCCGCTCTGGCCTAGACTACGTACTAAATGTACTAGAAAAGTACAGTCAGGTTTAGACCTTGCCTTCTTAAGACTGCGATGGGCAAAGTGCCTATGCGGAGTAGGCGGACGGGGAATCAATTTCAACTCTACTGCGGATTGACGATTTCGAGCGCCAAGGTATGTGAAACTTGGCCAACCAGTATTCCGCATATAACACTGCAATTTGTGAATATCTCCGGTCTCAGACGTGACATGCCAAGACCGGCCTGGGTAGTAGGAAGGCACCAGTCAGTTTTATGACGATAAAGTGTCAGAATTTTACAATTAACGTAATGGAAAGTCGCGACTAGCGTCTTCGAACTACCCAGGGTGATGGAAATCATACATTTGACTGTATGATAGTTTTAGTTCTACTTGTACAGTTCTACACATCATAAAAGTCCCTTCGGGAATCGACGTTCGCGCAGACAAGGAAGAAGTGTAACGAAAGTACCCGAAGCTATAAGTAAATTCAACATGATCTTTAACCGATACGGTTAAGGTGCAGAATTGATTGCCGCAGTAGCGCTACCTATTTCGCTCACGCTAATATTGTCAAACTAATAGTCACCTGCATCGATGACGTTGAGTCAACCGATAGCAATATAGGCGCGCGGCCTGCCATAAAATGAAACTATCTGATTGGTCGATCAACTTGCCGCACATCCAAAATTTGGTCATCTGCGCAGGTACATCCGCGGGACTTATTTTTTGTGTAGCACTGTACACTCTCTTGACAGGCAGGACTGAACCTTATGTATTGTCATCTTATAGTAGGGAGGGTACTATGCAATAACCTCTCTATATGTTTTCAAGACCAGCTTTGTCTTCGTTTATAAGCGTCAAGAGAACGGGGCAGAGTTGAAGCGTCGATGATGTGCTTATAAATGTTAACAAGATGTCATAATTGATGGATTTCATTCGCATTGTGTTGTGACTACTATATTTGACTATAGCGTATTGTAAAAACACATGTCTATAGGTGCTTAGTATACGTTGAACGGGAATAATCGCGAATGTTTATTAGGTAAACCGGTATTAAGTTAGTTGCCGTGGCCAATCGCGATTAGACCCGTTAAATGTATAACTATGTATGAGCATCGCGAGTCATTATTTTTATAGGTACATGTATCTATGTACCTAAAAACACATGTTTATAGGCACATATTTAATTACCGGGAATAATCGCGAATGTTCATTAGGTAAACAGGTATTAGGTAAGTTGTGGCCAATCGCGATTAGACCTGTTAAATATATAACTGTTGAACATCGCGAGTCATTATTTTTTTATAGGTGCACTTTTGTATATGTTTAATCAAGTATCGTATCAATATTCCCGAATGGTGAAAACGTCAAAACATTCATTGTAGTAATTATTTTATAGAATTACTGACCATTTACCTATAAAATGTACGATTATCAAAATTGGAGGATTGTATATCGTTGTTATGTAGAATCTACAATTTAAAGTGACTTATTTTCTGAAGAAATACTGTATTATTTCTGGCTAGACTAGTTGCTTTAGTTTATCTGTTAGGTTTTTTTTGTTATTAATTCTTACTTTTTTTGTTTGTATAGTTTTATTTTTTGGATGTATGTACTTGTAGGCGGTGTCGTCTTCATTTTCACCTTTTTCTATTTGTAGATAGTACGCGATGTATTTATTAATAAAAATTATAATTAAAAATTATAAATTACTTGCCTTTTAATGATAAAAAAGATGTGATTAAATATTTTTTAAGAGTAAGAGTATATCATTATTTAGTATTGTATAGAAATTGAGATGCCATTGTATAATAATTTTTATTTAAAGAGTTGGTATATTTTTAACGCGCATTTTACCTCCATTAATAAAAGAGTTAATGTAACGAACTGGCTTTTTTTTTGAGAGAGAGAGAAACAATTTATTTAAAGGTACAAGTCTTCAAAAACAAAACCAAACGGTAACAAAAAACATAAAAAACGCAAATCTTAACGAAAACACAAAAAAAACAATTGAATAGAACAGCACAGAAAAATATCTAGACCTAGTAGAAGTAATTTATTTAAAGTTTTAAAGCATTGAGCCCCTAAAATGGTTCCCGACTCAGCATGTGTTGTAGCAGCCACCGAGGTATCTAACCACAACGCTGATATTCTGTCGAGACCATGTTGCGAGTTAGTCGCGTGTTTGTGAAAAAAAAGACAAAAATTATTGAATACTTACAAAACAGAAAGAAAATCAAATGCATGCCTAATAGTTGGTATGTAAAGTGTACTGCGATATAATGTAACAAAGTGTGTGTGTGTGGGTATGCAATAAATAAATAACTGGGTGAATAATTGTGAAGCAAGCAAATAAAATGAGAGGTGATTTGTATTTTGCCGGTGCGGTAGGCGCAGTCGCCGATTCATCGAGGAATATCTACCTAGTGCAAACGAGTTATAGAAGGACCAGCTACGCTTAGAGGTACGCGTACGTTGCAACTATATTTTGATTTTTGTATTTTTCTTTACTCTTGTTTAAGCATTTGAAGTCAAAATAACGATGTTTATTTAGGGACAAGAAAATAAAAAAAAAACGAAGTACATAGATTCGTACTCAATATATTTTATTCGAAGTGGTAAAAGTTATTAAAACAGTTATTAACAGAATACTCATTTCATCATCATGGAATGGTAAAATCACTCACACAACATAAAAAATCATTTTTCGACTTAAAAAATCTCGCTTTTATGAAAATGTTAAGGCCACTGGTTGCTTCAAGTACATTAAACCTAGTTAACTTAGTAAAATGTAACTACGCAATATCGAGAGAGTATATAGATAGACTGAAAATTAATAATTGATTGGAGCAGAGACGTGGACATTCGCGGTTCGACGGAGCTCGCTGAGCGACTTTAAATGGATGGACTCCATTAAAAGTCGCTCGGGCCTTAAATCTGTGCTCGGTGTTTGTCTGCGGGATTGAATCCGACACCAAGTAATTTGCCAGAGAACTAGAGTGATCGAAATAGCTCAACGGATTAGCAAACGACGTGGCAGTGGGCGAATCATCGCTGCGTTACCGATAACCGCTGGGGTGGACTAGTTCTAGAGTGGAGACTGCGACTCGACAAACGTAGCGTAAGACGCCCTGTGACCAGGGGGGTGAGACTTTAAAATGCATAGTTGTTCAATAGTCTTGTTAGTCCAGTAATGGTAGTAGTAGTCCGGTATTCACACTATCGGTAGTCTAGTAACCAACCGCATTGAAATGTTATAACCCGTGCTACATCGGCGCCTCTCGCAACTCGACCTTCTTCGCGAGAGATGGCTATTTAATTTGCGCGGGTTATACCCCTGGAATGACATTGTACTGCTATTGCTTTGAAGACCCCAAATTGGGGCAAATATCAACCATTATCGTACTTATTTCATTCTATATTAGACTCTAGGGCCAGGTGGAGGAAACCCTAATGTCTAAGATGCTAACATACCTCAGCGCTTGCTACATACATACGGTGGCCAAACTATGAGACTAAGCGATAAGACCGCCAATTGTATAATATTACTTAAGAAATCATGGTTGTATTCTTTTTTCACGTTGTGCAATAACCCAGGTCTTGGACGTTTACATGTTTGTGATGTCGCTGTTTTTAGTTCCCACGACACAGGGTATCCTAGTGTGGGGCCAGAAGCAATGTATGTGCTTGTATGTAAATGTTATGTTAATATAGTGTTCTCTATCTATCTGGTCTTGGACGTTTACATGTTTGTGATGTCGTTGTTTCTGGTTCCCACGACACAGGGTATCCTAGTGTGGGGCGAAACGCAATGTATGTGCCTGTATGTAAATGTTATATGAATAAAGTGTTATCTATTTATCTATCTATCTATATATCTATATATCTATATATCTATATATCTATCTATCTATCTATCTATCTATCTATCTATCTATCTATCTATCTATCTATCTATCTATCTATCTATCTATCTATCTATCTATCTATCTATCTATCTATCTATCTATCTATCTATCTATCTATCTATCTATCTATCTATCTATCTATCTATCTATCTATCTATCTATCTATCTATCTGTTACCACGACACAAGCTATCCTAGTGTGGGGCCAGACGCAATGCATGTGCCTGCATTATACTATTTTACATGTGCCTTGTAAAATAGTATAATACATGTGCCTGTATGTAAATGTTATGTTAATAAAGTGTTTCTATCCATCTATCTAAGTGCGGAAATGTCAGGTCTCTATGTGCACGAGCGCTGGGTCCTCGTGTCACGCCTTCCACGGCGGGCGCTTCCGGTCGCGGCGCTCGGCCCGCTCGGGTCGGTCGCTGGTGGGCTCCTCGGGCATGGGCTTCTCAGCGTCCGGCGGGTCACCAGCGCCGCCGCCGCCGCCGCCGTGGGTGAAGTTGGCCGGCTTCGTCAGGAGCTGCCGGTCAATGTAAATAATGCAGCCTGTATTTAAGCACACTAAATCTAGGTGGTTTGAAAGTGTTTTTTTTATGTAATTAGTAATTGAAATTGCATCTATGTAGATTAGGTAATATTACAAATATAGACGTAAATAAAACAAAATCAGTTGTGAAATCTTGTTACGAAAAAAAAACTGAAATAAAAAATTAACAAAAACTCGACCCCGAGCATTAACTACTAAGCAGGGGGACCAAACTAATACTTTGCAACATTGTTGAAATGTTTATTTTATTTTTTTATGTATTCTACTTTCATATTAGTCTATGACAGTCGGACAAACATGACGAATCGTTAAAGACATTACTTGCCAAGATCTGACCATTTAACTGAAGGAGATAACTCCTTAGCCCACTCCCACTTCAATTTGCTCATCTAAATCAAGAGTATGCTGAGAAACATCAAGGTTTATTTAGAAGACAACGATATTTGGTATTAATATTAAAAGTTATTTAGAGGACGATTTTGTGCAGTGTTAAACACAATCGCAAGTAATAATTTTCAAGTTGAAAACTGTTAATTAAGTATAACTGTTATTATAAAAAAAAATGTATTTCTTTGTAAGCTTGCTCTCCACGTAATCTATCAATTGTGTCAAACTAACGACTTTGCCGTTCAAACATTTTGTTTAATAAATAAAATATCAACTTTTTTGTCCATTTGTTTTGTTGTTTCATGGAGTTTTTTTTGTCCATTTTTTCTCAAAAATTATCTAGTTTTTAAATGAACACCTAGTTTGAATTGTAACGTTCACTAAGCCGCAGTTTCTGCGCTACTTTGAATAAAACCTTTTCATGTCATTTCATTTATTTTACCCCATGCCAAAATGCGGTGAAAGTTCAAGTCACAATTTTTTTTAAAAAAAAAAGGCTCCCAAAACAAAAATGAAAAAAGTCGCAATTACCAGTTTGACGTACTGTTGCAGCTCGGTATCGCTGAGGCCTTCGAAGTCGAGTCTGCCCAGCGAGCCTCGCGACGGAGCCAGTCGCGGCATCGCTAGAGGCGGCGGCTTCGGCGACGCCAAGTCTTGAGCCTCCGGGGTCGCGGCTGCGGGAGTACTGGGGTTTAACTAAAGGTGGTTTAAGGGTACTGTTTAACCACCTCAGACCTTTTTTTATCTAGCCTATAAACGTTTCACTGTAGTTTATTTTCAGGACTCCAGGATATTTTGGTTTTGAGCCTCTAGTAAATCAGTGAAGAGTTTTGATTTTGACTAGTAAATAATCATGACCCAGAAAAAACTAAGTATTTTTTTAATTGATACTAATTTTGAAATTATGTGCATTTTACACACTTGTGGCCTTTGCATCTACGTAATGAGATGATTTATACAACGTCCAGTGGCATGTTCACACACACTAGATGGATGAAGGGACGAATACTGCAATGCCTGAGACATGGTTTTAGGCTTGGTGTAGGCTTGCCTAGCACCTATACCATCCTGACATTAATTTTACAATAAAGTCTGAAGTATGTTTACGTGTAATTGTAACAATTAAGTTTATTATTATTGATTTCTTTAACATCTATCATTAAAGGAGTAGGTAACAAACGCGATAGAGTTAGATAATACTAGAAAAAGACATGACACTTAATATTAATAGTTTGATACCAATAACTTTGTTAATTGTGTAATTTGAAAAAAAATGAGTAAAAAATAATTCGTTTCCGTGGGATAATTTCGAACGCGGGCTAACAGCTGGCTAAGTTATCAATATTCAGTGGTAAATGTATATACTCACTATATTGTCTCAGTTTGGATGAGTAGCATGTACCTTGGAACTTGACATCACCAGACTGCAGTTGCAACTACCGCCGACTGTCACTCATATGCTATCATCGTCCATTTGACGCCCACTGCAGGACATAGGCCTCCCTCGTGGTTTTCCACCCGCCACCCTGTGCCACCCGCATCCAGCGACTCCCCGCCACCGTAACCAGGTCGTCAGACTATCAGGTGGAGGGCCTGCCCACGCTGCGTCGTCCGTTCCGTGGTCGCCAGGTCAGAACTTTTTCGCCCCCCAACGGCCATACTCATATGTACCTACTTATCACAAACTACCCCAAGTCCAATACACAACACGTATATTTTTCAGATGTACCAATTATAATAATAATAAATCTTTATTGATAGCAACATAACACAGCACAAACAACAGCTTAAGTATAGATAAAATCGGAGTAAACAGATGGCTGACAAGTTGAGTCTTTCTGACTTCCAAGCTAGAATAATCTGTATTATGGAAGCTAGAGATACTTGGTACAACAGTGGCCGACCAATTAGCACTACATATACGAAATAAAAGAAATACAGTGACTTATCTTAATATTAAAATACAGGAAAAAGTCGGTGTGTATGTTTAAAGTGGGTCAATGATGTGTGTGTGTGTATGTGTGTGCGAGAGAGGGAGTGTGTGAGCAGTAACAATGTGAGGTGGTCTCAACTCACTGATGTGACGGTGCGCGGAGGAGTCAGCGCGGCCGTCTGTGAGTATCCGCAGCGCTTGCCGCCACTGGCTCTCCATCACGTTGTGGAGCTCCGAGGCTATCTGTGTGCGACGCCGACGGTACGATTCCAGTTTACTCTGCGACCAATTCAATATATTCAATTTCATTTTTTATTTTTAATGGACAATAATTCAATAAAATATGAAGCTGAAATAAAAAAAACCATTTGGAGATTAAGCTTCAAGGAATACAAGAAAAATACCTAAAGATTTTTCTGTAGTTTTACTACAGAGAAAATTTAAAAATTACACAATAAATAAAATAAATATATATATATCGCTCTTAGCGATAAGACAGCCAATTGTATAACATTACTTAGATTTAAGAATCATGGTTGTAATATTTTTCTGGTTGTGCAATAAAGTGTTCTCTATCTATCTATCTAAAAGCCTGCACAGCGGCTCTACACAGCGTGGTATTTGTCAGCCAAAAAAAAAGTTAAATGTCAACAACTTTTAGTCTGTGGTGTCGAATCGAAAGGCAATGACAAGTTTTTTAAGTAATGTAGAGGCAAAGATTATGTTTTATGTTGCCTTCTAGCCTAAGTAACTTCCGGCTCTAAAAAATCAATTTTAAAATAACTATTATTTCCAAATAAATACGACAAAAGAAAAAATACGTGTCCCCTATTATTCTGTTTGCTTCTCGAAAAAGCAATAAAATCATAGGGCTTTATGTTTGCACTGTTGTCCATTAGGAATGGGTAAGGAACTTGACCCCAATCTAGTCCCAGGGTAAAGATGAGGTCGAGGATGGCTGGAGTTTCCCCAGAAGCAGCCTATTCACAAGTATATTAAAGAGGTTCGGGTTATAAGGCTAGGCACACGCTGATACGCAGGCGACGCAGCACAGTTCAGTACAGGGCAGGGCAGTTGAGGCGGACATAGGCCCGACCGCATGCTGCGACGCAACTATTCGCTCCATTCCTTGGCAACCCTTGATAACTCTTTCAAGGTCTTTTTTTATTAGTCTGGATCATTTGTATCATACAAACCAGAACTCCTACTTAAAGATCATTGTAGGAATGTAATAAAAAAATGATATCCTACGTACAGGACTGTGTGTTGTCGGCCTAGAGAATAGCACTAACCCAAATTCTTCCAGCGGGTGTCGTAAAAGGCGACTAAGGGACACAAACCGGGGGGGTTGGTCAGCAGCGCCCCCTGCAGTACAATTCCACCAAACTGCGATCCCCAACCCGCATGCCCAGCGTGGGGATTATGGGCATTACCCTCCAATGATGGCACAACCTTGCGCTTGTTAGGGGAGGGCTATGTCCAGCAGTGGACTAATATAGCCCAAAGAAGAAGATGTACAGGACGCCAAAGCTTAGGACGTTAAAGAGATACTGTTATTTCTGTTTACAATAAAGAATATTCTATCTATCTATACTCAAACAATCCATATCATATTTCTCGACAGTGAAACTATTTGTCGTTATTCGGCACACATCACGAGACGAGAAAAAATTGTAAACATATCTTACCTCCAATAAGCTCGTCTTCTCACCCATCTGCGCTAGTTGGAGCCTATACAGCTTGATTTCTTCTTTGTGTTTCTCTTCAACAATATTCATCTCCAATTTGTGCCTGCAAATACACGGCATGTTTTATCTAGTACTCAAATTGAGAACTTGCACTAAAAATGTTTAAATATAATAGGAGAAGACATAGTATTTCTTACTGACTGGCGATACACCTACATAGTTATTAAATAACGGGTCTAATCGCGATTATTTATTACAAATAAGGTAGTTACGTTTTACCTAATAAATAATCGCGATTAGATATAAAACTATCTAGGAGAAAACATGTTAAAAGACAAATAAACGTTGTATTTTTATTTCTCTACGACTAAGACTTTCTATAGTATAACCAGTCGAAAAGTCAATATAATATTTTCACGTGGTACCAAAACGCGCCGTACAAAACGACCTTAAGCTATGACCTCACTCTCTCATATAACGCCTTAAAATGTATGAAGAGTTTATCAATACCTACATGTATTTGAGTTTTGTTATAAAAATGAAGTTTTTATGCACGCAGGTGCAGCACCCTTAAAAGAAAACGTTTACAATGCAATGAAAAAACAAAACTTAATAACTTCTTTATTTTTCACATTTTTTGTGATCTCGAAAACCCAGAAAAAGTATTATTTATGATTTTATTTTATAATGTATCTTATGTTTCTATGGTATGTATTCTATGGTATAAAATCAATGTCACTCCAATCTAAGTGAAAATACAAAATGCTCACTGCTCCTCAATCCTAGCGATCTGCTTGTTGAAGGTGTCGACAATGGCGTCCTCTTTCCGCCTGGTCTCCGCCTCCATATCCCGCTCGGCCTGATCCAGTTGCACCTAGAAACCGCATAAAACACGAGTTGTCATTATATAACCACTTGCGCCCGCGGCGAAACGTAATCTACTCGTACAAGGAAAAAAGTAAGCATACAATTAAAATTCTACATGTAGATAAATAGCTATCTTTTTGAACTAAAACTTTTGTAAGTACTAGACATTATTGTATGGTTGTACTAGACATTATTGTAACGGATAAACGTACAGTTTGTCCAAAATTCAAGAAACCGAAAGTGAAAGTTTATTCTTGGTACATATTATCGAAAATTAAGACTATTCACTGCTTTTGACAATACATCTTTTTAATGAAATGACTGTAAATTTTAATTTTCTAATGCAAGAAATCAACTAACACAGACAAAAAGTCCGAGCAAAACCTTACTCTTTAATTTCTCAATTTTTTGGACAAAGTATACTATTTAAAACCCTATTTAGAGGCTAAAAATTTGACCCATGCCGGGATTCGAACCCGCAACCTCTGGCTATCCGTGCAAGCGCTCTACCAATTGAGCCAATGGGCGACTCACCGGCATCAGTGAAATTTCGAACCTCTTTACAATACAGAGAATAGTATAAAGCGTAGACGCAAAATAGTCGAAGGCTTAGACATTTGTCGAATAAAAATAATATAAGACAACCCGGCAGAGTCATTAGACATTTATTTCACTCACTCGAATTCAATCTAGCATGGCGTTCGGAATACAGCTTTTGGCTGTCGTTCGACTTTTTACGTAGAATTCCAAGTCATGAGGCTTAGTCGTATACGACTTATTTGCTAATGAAGTGAGAATTGGCTCCCCAGGTGTCGCTCTGATTCGCAGAGCTTAATCATGGTGAGTAGAGACAGAGCTCGCGTCGTCAGTCGCTCGTCTCTGGTCGGATCGTCGGACTCTTCCGACAAAAAGCCTATGTAGTAAGTTTATACGGTAATTATGCAATAGATAGCTATCTATGCTACTATACATCTGGTAAAATGTACACAATGCCCAGCGACTACCACACACGGCGACCTCATTAATTCATTAATAATAAGCTCGCCTTCATACAAGTAATTTTGTTGTGCAATAAATAAATTTTTCCCACCTGGAACTCCTGCAGCTTGGCCAATACAGCATCCTCCAGCTGCTTCTGATAGTGGCTCTTTAACTCGTTCTTCTGGAACTCCAGCAGTTTGCCGTACGACTTGCACTCTTCGTCTAGGTTGTCCTGGAAGTGGTAAATGCAAAAATTTCTTATTACATGGCGGTATTTCCATTTTTTACTGACGGATTGAAACAATGATAGACTTCAAGGTCTTTCTTCTTCTTATGTGCCTCTCCGACTAGGGAAGGTTTGCAGACAGCTCTGCTTATTTCTATCCGTCTCTCGCAAGGCGGAAGAGCTTGGCAGCACTTGCGATTCCGCTCCACTCAAATAGCTTTCTCAGCCGGCATACTTGTCCGGCCTACGCAACTTCTGCGCGTCTTTACGCAATTTCTGCGCGTCAAGGTCAAAGAGTAATCCATTAAGAAAAACAAATTCCTATTTAAATGTACTCTTCCTAAAAAGTTTAAGAAAGAAATTTTTATTGTCCGTTTAGTTTCTGGCTTCTTCATCAATGTTGTAATTTTTAAGTTTTGATTTTATCCATTTAGCAAAATCTGTGAACATTGTTTATTTTCCTAATAAAGAAAACAAAATGAAATGTAATTAGTTTTACTTCACTCACGCTTTTCTTCAGCAGTTCACTGGCGAGGTTCTGTTTTACTATACTTACGCATTTCTCCAGCAGTTCACTGGTGAGGTTCTGTTTTACTATACTAACGCACTCTTCAGCAGTTCACTGGTGAGGTTCTGTTTTACTATACTTACGCATTTCTCCAGCAGTTCACTGGTGAGGTTCTGTTTTACTATACTTACGCATTTCTCCAGCAGTTCACTGGTGAGGTTCTGTTTTACTATACTTACGCACTTCTTCAGCAGTTCACTGGTGAGGTTCTGTTTTACTATACTTACGCATTTCTCCAGCAGTTCACTGGTGAGGTTCTGTTTTACTATACTTGCGCATTTCTTCAGCAGTTCACTGGTGAGGTTCTGTTTTACTATACTTGCGCATTTCTTCAGCAGTTCACTGGTGAGGTTCTGTTTTACTATACTTATGCACTTCTTCAGCAGTTCACTGGCGAGGTTCTGTTTTACTATACTTACGCATTTCTCCAGCAGTTCACTGGTGAGGTTCTGTTTTACTATACTTGCGCATTTCTTCAGCAGTTCACTGGTGAGGTTCTGTTTTACTATACTTGCGCATTTCTTCAGCAGTTCACTGGTGAGGTTCTGTTTAACTATACTTACGCATTTCTCCAGCAGTTCACTGGTGAGGTTCTGTTTTACTATACTTACGCACTTCTTCAGCAGTTCACTGGTGAGGTTCTGTTTTACTATACTTGCGCATTTCTTCAGCAGTTCACTGGTGAGGTTCTGTTTTACTATACTTACGCATTTCTCCAGCAGTTCACTGGTGAGGTTCTGTTTTACTATACTTACGCACTTCTTCAGCAGTTCACTGGTGAGGTTCTGTTTTACTATACTTGCGCATTTCTTCAGCAGTTCACTGGTGAGGTTCTGTTTTACTATACTTACGCACTTCTTCAGCAGTTCACTGGCGAGGTTCTATTTTACTATACTTACGCATTTCTTCAGCAGTTCACTGGTGAGGTTCTGTTTTACTATACTTACGCATTTCTCCAGCAGTTCACTGGTGAGGTTCTGTTTTACTATACTTACGCATTTCTCCAGCAGTTCACTGGTGAGGTTCTGTTTTACTATACTTATGCACTTCTTCAGCAGTTCACTGGCGAGGTTCTGTTTTACTATACTTACGCATTTCTTCAGCAGTTCACTGGTGAGGTTCTGTTTTACTATACTTACGCATTTCTCCAGCAGTTCACTGGTGAGGTTCTGTTTTACTATACTTACGCATTTCTCCAGCAGTTCACTGGTGAGGTTCTGTTTTACTATACTTATGCACTTCTTCAGCAGTTCACTGGCGAGGTTCTGTTTTACTATACTTACGCATTTCTCCAGCAGTTCACTGGTGAGGTTCTGTTTTACTATACTTACGCATTTCTCCAGCAGTTCACTGGTGAGGTTCTGTTTTACTATACTTACGCATTTCTCCAGCAGTTCACTGGTGAGGTTCTGTTTTACTATACTTATGCACTTCTTCAGCAGTTCACTGGCGAGGTTCTGTTTTACTATACTTACGCATTTCTCCAGCAGTTCACTGGTGAGGTTCTGTTTTACTATACTTGCGCATTTCTTCAGCAGTTCACTGGTGAGGTTCTGTTTTACTATACTTGCGCATTTCTTCAGCAGTTCACTGGTGAGGTTCTGTTTTACTATACTTACGCATTTCTCCAGCAGTTCACTGGTGAGGTTCTGTTTTACTATACTTACGCACTTCTTCAGCAGTTCACTGGTGAGGTTCTGTTTTACTATACTTGCGCATTTCTTCAGCAGTTCACTGGTGAGGTTCTGTTTTACTATACTTACGCATTTCTCCAGCAGTTCACTGGTGAGGTTCTGTTTTACTATACTTACGCACTTCTTCAGCAGTTCACTGGTGAGGTTCTGTTTTACTATACTTGCGCATTTCTTCAGCAGTTCACTGGTGAGGTTCTGTTTTACTATACTTACGCACTTCTTCAGCAGTTCACTGGCGAGGTTCTGTTTTACTATACTTACGCATTTCTTCAGCAGTTCACTGGTGAGGTTCTGTTTTACTATACTTACGCATTTCTCCAGCAGTTCACTGGTGAGGTTCTGTTTTACTATATTTACGCATTTCTCCAGCAGTTCACTGGTGAGGTTCTGTTTTACTATACTTATGCACTTCTTCAGCAGTTCACTGGCGAGGTTCTGTTTTACTATACTTACGCATTTCTCCAGCAGTTCACTGGTGAGGTTCTGTTTTACTATACTTACGCATTTCTCCAGCAGTTCACTGGTGAGGTTCTGTTTTACTATACTTACGCATTTCTCCAGCAGTTCACTGGTGAGGTTCTGTTCTACTATACTTACGCACTTCTTCAGCAGTTCACTGGTGAGGTTCCGTTTTACTATACTTGCGCATTTCTTCAGCAGTTCACTGGTGAGGTTCTGTTTTACTATACTTGCGCATTTCTTCAGCAGTTCACTGGTGAGGTTCTGTTTTACTATACTTACGCATTTCTTCAGCAGTTCACTGGTGAGGTTCTGTTTTACTATACTTACGCATTTCTCCAGCAGTTCACTGGTGAGGTTCTGTTTTACTATACTTACGCATTTCTCCAGCAGTTCACTGGTGAGGTTCTGTTTTACTATACTTACGCACTTCTTCAGCAGTTCACTGGTGAGGTTCTGTTTTACTATACTTGCGCATTTCTTCAGCAGTTCACTGGTGAGGTTCTGTTTTACTATACTTACGCATTTCTCCAGCAGTTCACTGGTGAGGTTCTGTTTTACTATACTTACGCACTTCTTCAGCAGTTCACTGGTGAGGTTCTGTTTTACTATACTTGCGCATTTCTTCAGCAGTTCACTGGTGAGGTTCTGTTTTACTATACTTACGCACTTCTTCAGCAGTTCACTGGCGAGGTTCTGTTTTACTATACTTACGCATTTCTTCAGCAGTTCACTGGTGAGGTTCTGTTTTACTATACTTACGCATTTCTCCAGCAGTTCACTGGTGAGGTTCTGTTTTACTATACTTACGCATTTCTCCAGCAGTTCACTGGTGAGGTTCTGTTTTACTATACTTATGCACTTCTTCAGCAGTTCACTGGCGAGGTTCTGTTTTACTATACTTACGCATTTCTCCAGCAGTTCACTGGTGAGGTTCTGTTTTACTATACTTACGCATTTCTTCAGCAGTTCACTGGTGAGGTTCTGTTTTACTATACTTCCGCATTTCTTCAGCAGTTCACTGGTGAAGTTCTGTTTTACTATACCTACGCACTTCTTCAGCAGTTCACTGGCGAGGTTCTGTTTTACTATACTTACGCATTTCTCCAGCAGTTCACTGGTGAGGTTCTGTTTTACTATACTTACGCATTTCTTCAGCAGTTCACTGGTGAAGTTCTGTTTTACTATACCTACGCACTTCTTCAGCAGTTCACTGGCGAGGTTCTGTTTTACTATACTTACGCATTTCTTCAGCAGTTCACTGGTGAAGTTCTGTTTTACTATACTTACGCATTTCTTCAGCAGTTCATTGGTGAGGTTCTGTTTTACTATACTTACGCATTTCTTCAGCAGTTCACTGGTGAGGTTCTGTTTTACTATACTTACGCATTTCTTCAGCAGTTCACTGGTGAGGTTCTGTTTTACTATACTTACGCATTTCTTCAGCAGTTCACTGGTGAAGTTCTGTTTTACTATACCTACGCACTTCTTCAGCAGTTCACTGGTGAGGTTCTGTTTTACTATACTTACGCACTTCTTCAGCAGTTCACTGGTAAGGTTCTGTTTTACTATACTTACGCATTTCTTCAGCAGTTCACTGGTGAGGTTCTGTTTTACTATACTTACGCATTTCTTCAGCAGTTCACTGGTTAGGTTCTGTTTTACTACACTTACGCATTTCTTCAGCAGTTCACTGGTGAGGTTCTGTTTTACTATACTTACCCACTTCTTCAGCAGTTCACTGGTGACGTTCTGTTTTACTATACTTACGCACTCTTCAGCAGTTCACCGGTTAGGTTCTGTTTTACTATACTTACGCACTCTTCAGCAGTTCACTGGTGAGGTTCTGTTTTACTATACTTACCCACTTCTTCAGCAGTTCACTGGTGATGTTCTGTTTTACTATACTTACGCACTCTTCAGCAGTTCACCGGTTAGGTTCTGTTTTACTATACTTACGCACTCTTCAGCAGTTCACTGGTTAGGTTCTGTTTTACTATACTTACGCACTTCTTCAGCAGTTCACTGGTGAGGTTCTGTTTTACTATACTAACGCACTCTTCAGCAGTTCACTGGTTAGGTTCTGTTTTACTATACTTACGCACTTCTTCAGCAGTTCACTGGTGAGGTTCTGTTTTACTATACTTACGCATTTCTTCAGCAGTTCACTGGTAAGGTTCTGTTTTACTACACTTACGCATTTCTTCAGCAGTTCACTGGTGAGGTTCTGTTTTACTATACTTACGCACTCTTCAGCAGTTCACCGGTTAGGTTCTGTTTTACTATACTTACGCACTCTTCAGCAGTTCACTGGTTAGGTTCTGTTATACTATACTTAAGCACTTCTTCAGCAGTTCACTGGTGAGGTTGTGTTTTACTATACTTACGCACTCTTCAGCAGTTCACCGGTTAGGTTCTGTTTTACTATACTTACGCACTCTTCAGCAGTTCACTGGTTAGGTTCTGTTTTACTATACTTACGCACTTCTTCAGCAGTTCACTGGTGAGGTTCTGTTTTACTATACTAACGCACTCTTCAGCAGTTCACTGGTTAGGTTCTGTTTTACTATACTTACGCACTTCTTCAGCAGTTCACTGGTGAGGTTCTGTTTTACTATACTTACCAATTTCTTCAGCAGTTCACTGGTAAGGTTCTGTTTTACTACACTTACGCATTTCTTCAGCAGTTCACTGGTGAGGTTCTGTTTTACTATACTTACGCACTTCTTCAGCAGTTCACTGGTGAAGTTCTGTTTTACTATACCTACGCATTTCTTCAGCAGTTCACTGGCGAGGTTCTGTTTTACTATACTTACGCATTTCTTCAGCAGTTCACTGGTGAGGTTTTGTTTCTCGGCCAGCTGTCGCTCCAGCATGTTACCCCGACTCCTTTCCTCGTTCACCTTGTCTCTGAGCACGTCTCTCTCCTGCTTCACTAAGCTGATCTCCTCCACCATATTTTGGACTTTGTGGCTCAGATCGTTGAGCTTAGTTTTCGTCGCTTCATGATCTTGTTTTTCCTGTAAAAAGTAAAATGGTGTAGGGGGCGGTAAAACGCCGACTTTTCAAACGGGAATTCACCGGTTACAATTCCGGCCAAGGACTTTGTTTTCCAAAGTATGGTATGCTACATTTGTGAAGTAGCATTACCACTCGCTACTGGTGAAGGAAAACGCCGTCAGAAATCCTTAGTATCTGAGGTGTTAACATACCTCAGTGCTTATACGCACAACGGCCCTGCTATGAGACTACATAGGGAAATCTCAGGTCCAACTGGGTCTATATTTTACGTTCGTTTTTTCCTGGTGTACAACAAAGAATATTCTCATCTTTCTTTTTTTTACGTAGCCTCTATGTTTGTGGCCCATTGCTGGGCAAAGGCCTCCCCCAATTCAGTCCAGAGTTTTCCGTCCTCAGTCACCTCAGAACACTCCGACAGATGGTTGTCGAGATCAGCTCTGCAACGTTTTCTAGGCCGGCCCCGATGTCCGTCGTTTGGCGCCCACTCAGTGGCGAGTTTCGCCCATCCGGGTGCATTCGACTGACATGACCAGCCCAGCTCCACTTCAGTTTCGCCGTCTGGACACCCACGTCGATTATTCGGGTCCTTGCTTATCTTACGTAAAATGACATTTGTAAACATGAGACTGGAATACTGAAATACTATTATATACTTCAAGCAAACACACTAATAACACTATGTAAATGTATATGTTTCGAAGTTTCAACTTACCTTTTCAAGGGCTTCGTCAACATTCCTTACGCAATCCGTCGACTGCTTGTTCAACCTCATCACAGTTTCGTAGTTTTCTTTCAAGAGCTCTATTTCCTTCGCCTTAGAGTTGATTACTTCGTCTTTAGCAGCGAGGGCTTTGTCCACATTTTCCTGCACCTCCTGCTTCTCTAGCGTCAACCGTTTGCACTTCTCCTGGTAGTCGTGAGCGAAGTCGAGGGCTTTGTACAGTTCTGATTCGAAGTGACTGGATTTCTGAAGAAATGTGATAGATTTAAAAAACGCGCGCTTATGTATTATGGTATAGGATGAAATGTTTTTTTTTTTTTTCAAATGGGTGTCTCAGAGCGAGATGATACAAATATACGATTGCATAGAAATTCACACGAAAGATCTGGCTTTAGTTTTATTTTGCTACTTTTAAAATAAGCTAACTTTATGATTATATTCTTCGTTCAATACGCTCAAGGTGTAACAGGTTACTCTAGGCTGCAATAGGTCCTGAGTTCGAACCCCGGCCCGGCCCAATGAAAAAACCCGAGGTCTTGGATGTTTACACGTTTGAGATGTCGTTGTTTCTGGTTCCCACGGCACAAGGTATCCTAGTGTAGGGTCCGAAACAATGTATGTGCCTGTATGTAAATGTTATGGCTATAATTTATTTTGTTGTTTTTCCAGTGTTCATTAAAGACTATTCTTATCTTATTTTTGATACCTTTATTTCCTTTTTATTAATCCTAAGCACGATTTCGCTCTTAACGTATTAGCAGTTTCATTTCGACCCGGCATGTAGTTTGTAAATAAATAATATGAATTGGCCTTAGGAGCCGCCCATAACTGGCTTATCACGAGATTCCATTGGCTGCTGCTCTAGTTGACACCAGCCAGACACAATGTAGGCGGCCGAAGTGAACATACGTTACATAGTCACACGCCAATGCGTAGGAGGGTATTTTCATTTGTGTCAGAGTGCTTATCGCGAGTTTGACAGATCCAATTGATGGATATTTGTGAACGCAACCATAGCGACTAGCGAATTTCTACCTACATTTGTCACACCAAATATTTCTCCTACCCGCTTTCCCTACCCCTTTGGCCTGTGACAGCCTATTACGTCGTCAACCATCGCGCCGGCGGTCAAGCTCGCGAACCAGCTTCCGTCCCGAGGCGATTGTGCCGTAAATCAGCGTTTCCTTGAAACCATCATCATCATCACCATATAAACCGCGATCGCACTACCACCCTCGCGTCATCGTGAATACACCACCCTGGAGACTTCGACCGTTCGCCGCACCCTTGAACCAGCGCACGCACAGCAGTATCAGGCAGGTCAGTCACAGGCTTCTTTTCCCATCATCTTTATCCCACATTTCCTGGTCCTTCACACCGAATCCTCATCTTTATACAAGTATTTATCATCATTATAGCAAATCATCATTTTCGAAATTCATCTACCTTCATAACTCAACTATTTGTTGCTATAGTACTAGCTATCTTCGTAAACATAACGTTGTCTATGGTTGGGTTCACAACACAGAACATTTTACTGAAAACCGGTAAACTTTCTCAGCACTATCTAACGCCAGTAATCTGTGGCACAGAACGCAGTCTGTGGTGAATCTTTATTCTGTGTCATCTGTCAAGAGTGTTAACAACAAATTTGGTTTGTTTTGTATGCAAAAGGCGTTTGTATTTAAGGTTTTTACACAGTATTTTTTGTTCAAAAGCCATAATAATGTCCTCTGAGGTTAAACGGAACATGTTGCGGTTTGAACTAGCGGTTAATCGCTTAACAGATTTATACAATCTCGCGATAAAATGCACTCAAGGTAAACATGACGAGGAATGCATCAACATGTATCTTGCGAAATATAAGGATGTAGAAAGAACTCGAGAGCAATTAGAGGAAGCTTATTTAGTTCTTTTGTCCAGTGATACATTTACTGAACAAAAGCGAAACGATATAAACGACACTTACTCCAAGTTCCAGGATATTTACTATTCTACCCAGGTTTTGCATTCATCGGTGCCTACTACAAAGAGTATTGTAAACCAGCCAACTTCAAGCCCTAGCTTCCATTTACCAAAGATATCTTTAGCCAGATTCACTGGTGTGCATGTCGAGTGGCCTAACTTCATTGCAATTTTCAATAGTCTTATCCACAACAATGCCGGCATCACCCCAGTGGAGAAAATGCATTACTTACTGAGCGTGTTGGACAAAGAGCCACTTTCATTAATTAAACATTTGGTAATTTCAAACAAAAATTATAATATTGCTTACTCCCTACTGGTCGAGCGGTACGAGAACAAACGGATCATTGCTGACAAGCATGTTGAGGCGATTCTTGGTCTACCAAATCTTTCCTCAGTTAACTTCAAGGCAATAAATAAATTTCTTAACACTATAAAGGAACATACACAGGCTCTCACCGCACTGAATTTTGATGTAGATTCGTGGAGTTTCCTACTTCTTCACATAATTTTAAAAAAACTTTCAATCGACATGAGGAGTAAGTTTGAGTCAATCATCGAGTCGACAAGCATTCCATCATTTAAACAACTTCTAAATTTTTTAGAAAATCAACTACGCATTCTTGAGAACATTTCTGGTTCATCATCTAAACCCCAGCCTAGTAATTCATTCAATATTATTGAACCTGACAATAAGTCAGAAAGCAAATCAATGTGCCCATGCTGCAATGAAAATCATCAAATATATAAATGTCCAAAATTTGATTCAATGACACCAAAGGAACGGAAGGCTTTCGTTATTTATAACAAGCTTTGTTTTAATTGTTTGCGCACACATCAAGTGTCCAAATGTTCATCTCGGTCGATATGTCGGGTTTGTCAAGGTCGTCATCACACAAAGCTGCACATTCAACCTGCACCGCTTAATGAGTCATCTCGTGTAGAGTCCATGGTTACCAAAGAACCTGAATCAGTATGCCGTTTACCCAAGCAATCTCAATCCCTCCACAGCGTTGACATATCATCAACCATGTTGCTCGGGACAGCCTTGGTTCAGATTCAGGATGTCGATGGTCATTACCATTCTGCTCGTGCACTTGTCGACAGTGGGTCACAAGTGTCAGTGATGACGGAGAGCCTAGCTCAGAAATTAAGACTAAAGCGTTCAGATTCTGGAACCTTGTTTGGTCTGGGTGCTTCACCTACTCAGTCGACAAGAGGCACGGTTCATGGCAAGATTAAATCGTTGTCTCATTCACAACAAGTTTTGGACACTGACTTCATTATTTTAAAACGCGTTACCAACAATCTTCCTTCTGTGCTTGTTGATCAATCAGTTTTAAACAAATGTGACTATTTGGTTTTAGCGGATAAAAACTTTATTACTCCCGGACAAATAGATTTACTTTTAGGTATCGACCTGTATGACCAGATCTTTGACGGCAGAAAGTACAGTCTAGGTGAAAACATGCCTACTGCCTACTCTTCTGTCTTCGGATGGGTTATTATGGGCAAGGCTCCAGCAGCATTGCGTTACGGCAACAGCTGTACCACGTCGATGGCCTGCACCGCTACTCTCGATCTTGCTCTCAATAGGTTTTGGGAGGTTGAAGAGCCGCCTAAGCTGCTCATCCAAGATCCCGAGAATGTTCAGTGTGAGAAACATTTTTCCGACACACATACAAGAGACGAGTCTGGTAGATTCATACTTCGTCTACCATTCAAGATCGATCACAAACCTTTGGGTGATACACACGTAAACGCAACTAAGCGCTTTTACAATCTGGAACGTCGGTTGCTCCGTGAGCCGGCACTGCGCGAGCTCTATATCGCCTTCATGCGCGATTATCTCGAGGCTGGTCACATGCGCGAGGTAAATTCCGTGGCCTCCCATGATCGCTACTATATACCTCACCACGGCGTCCTCAAGGAGCACAGCAGCACGACCAAACTCCGCGCAGTTTTCGATGCCACGTTTCCTAGTTCTTCCGGAGTGTCACTAAATCAGGTTCTTCTATCAGGTCCCAAGTTGCAGAAAAACATCGAGGATATTATCTTACGGTTTAGGCTTCACGAAGTAGTGTTCACATGCGACATAAAACAGATGTACCGCCAAGTTCGCATAGCTGATGAAGACTGCAAGTATCAGACTATTCTTTGGCGCGAATCTCCTGATGAGCCGCTTAAACAGTTCGAGCTAACCACTGTCACCTATGGGGTTACGAGTTCGGCATATCAGGCGATTCGTGTAGTACATGAACTGGCCTACCTCAACTCGGAGAAATATTCTGAGGCTTCTAGAGCCCTTCTGGAAGACACTTTCGTCGACGACGTCGTCAGTGGTGCTGCCAGTCTCTCCTCCGCGAAAGATCTGCAACAGCAATTAGTTGGAGTCCTCTCCCAAGGCGGATTTCTCTTACGCAAATGGTCCAGCAACTCTCAGGAGTTCTTAGAGTCCGTTCCGTCAGACCATTGCGAATCTCCCTTCCGGTTTGAACCCGAGGGAGATAACGTCTTCAAAGTCTTGGGCATCCAGTGGAACGCCAACACTGACAGCTTCGTCTATCATGTCTCCGAGATGAGTAGTATCATGACTAAGCGTGGCATTTTGTCGAACATCGCTAGGCTCTACGATCCTTGTGGATTTTTAGCTCCCGTTACATTTCATGCCAAGCACATCATGCAAAGGCTTTGGTCCATCGAATGTGGCTGGGACGATCCTCTTCCTGTCGATATTTTGCAATCTTGGTCGACATTTCTCTCTGACTTCTGCCAACTCGACAACGTTTGCATTTCACGTCGAGTGCTCACTAATCAACCTGTAGATTGTCAGCTGCATGGTTTCAGTGATGCATCTGAGCGAGGGTACGCAGCATGCGTCTACCTTCGCACTGTAGATTCCAGCGGTCACATCCTAGTACAACTTCTCTTAGCGAAGTCCCGTGTAGCACCGCTAAAACAAAAGCTTACTGTTCCCAAGCTGGAACTAAACGGTGCGCTCATGTTAGCCCGCTTGCTTGAGCATGTTCTCAACGTATTAAGCCCCAAAATAGACATTAATTCTATATCAGCCTGGTGTGATTCCAGCATTGTTTTGTCGTGGCTTGCCACATCTCCGCATAAACTGCAAACGTTCGAAGGAAATCGGGTGTCACAAGTTCAGTCGTTGATTCCGACTGCCACTTGGAGGCACGTACCTTCGCTGATGAACCCCGCTGATTCTGCGAGTCGAGGATGCACTCCGTCTGAATTAGCCGACAATCACCTATGGTGGTCTCCAGCATGGCTTGAAGGAGATTCTTCATCATGGCCTGGAGATTTTCATGTGATGAGTGAGACAGACTTACCAGGCGTCAAACACACTCCATTGACCTCAAATATCGCTCAGGTTCAGGATTCGGAAGAACATCATATCCTGGAAAAGTTCAGCACATTTTCCAAGCTTCAATCGGTAATAGGATGGTGTAAACGATTCGTCCATAATTGCAAGCAACATGAGTCCGCATCTCGGCATTCAGGCCCACTTTCCGTGGCTGAACTCGATGCAAGTTTGCATACCATCATTGGCATGGTTCAATGTGTGGCGTTTCCCGATGCTATCAAATCACTGCAAGCAGGAACACCTGTCAAAGGAAGCCTAATGCGCTTGAATCCTTTTCTTGATCCCAAAGGTCTTTTGCGAGTCGGTGGCAGACTTGTCAAATCTAGCCTGGAGTATTCTGTGAAACATCCACTGTTGCTTCCGAAGTCTCATCACGTCACAAAGCTTATTATAGAACATCATCATCGCATTTATCTGCACCCAGGATTGAGTACCTTGCTCAATTTATTGCAACGAAAATTCTGGATCATGTCCGCGCGTAGGGTGATTCGACACGTCATATTTCATTGTCATCGCTGCTATCGCCTGCGCCCAAGGTCTGTTGCTCCCTTCATGGGGGATTTGCCCGTCGATAGAGTCACGCCGTGCCGACCCTATCAAAAGGTTGGTGTCGATTTTGCTGGCCCCTTTATGCTGAAAACTTCTCAACTTCGCAACGCTAAATCAGTTAAGGCTTATCTCTGCATCTACGTTTGCTTCACGACAAAGGCCGTTCATTTAGAGGTAGTCTCGGAGTTGTCGACTGACGCATTCTTGGCATGTTTCGACCGTTTCGTGTCTCGTAGAGGTCTTCCAAGCGACATTTTTAGCGACTGCGGCACCAATTTCGTAGGCGCTCGCACGCGTTTAAAGGAAGTTTCTGATTTCATAAGAAACTCTACAGACGAAATCCACCAGCACATGAGAGTTCAACAGATCACTTGGCATTTCAACCCTCCAGCAAGTCCACATATGGGTGGCTTGTGGGAGAGCGCTGTTCGCTCTGCGAAACTCATCTTGGCCCGCGTTATTTCTGACCGGCCACTTCTCTTTGAAGAGTTGGCTACTATCTTCGCGAAGGTTGAGGCCGCGTTAAACTCTCGTCCGTTATGCCCACTCAGCAATGATCCCAATGATCTCGAGGTATTAACGCCCGGTCACTTCATCATCGGTCAGCCACTTCTCGCAGCACCTGACCACGATCTTGTAGACTCTAACATACCCACACTCAAACGTTGGTTACTACTTCGCCAGGTCACCCAGCATTTCTGGAAGCGGTGGCAATCCGAGTATTTACACACCCTTCAACAGCGCCCCAAGTGGCTTGCTAAGACGGCACCAATTCAACTTGATGACTTGGTCTTAATCAAGGATCCTCGTTTGCCTCCTCTTCAATGGCGAAAGGCTAGGGTGACTCGCATTTGTCCAGGCGCTGATGGCGTTATTAGAGTCGTAGAATTAAAAACATCCACTGGAACTTTGCTTAGGCCTATTGTTAAACTATGTCCTTTGCTCCCAAGTTCTGAAATACATCTTTAGAGTTAGCGAGCTCTATGCTCCGATCTTAGTTTTAAGTTTAATTTTAAATCAGCTTTTGGTAAATCATCTTTTGGTAAATCATCTTTAGGTAAATCATCTTTTATATCATCAATGAGCTGGATAGCTCCTTGGGGGGCGGTAATGATGGATATTTGTGAACGCAACCATAGCGACTAGCGAATTTCTACCTACATTTGTCACACCAAATATTTCTCCTACCCGCTTTCCCTACCCCTTTGGCCTGTGACAGCCTATTACGTCGTCAACCATCGCGCCGGCGGTCAAGCTCGCGAACCAGCTTCCGTCCCGAGGCGATTGTGCCGTAAATCAGCGTTTCCTTGAAACCATCATCATCATCACCATATAAACCGCGATCGCACTACCACCCTCGCGTCATCGTGAATACACCACCCTGGAGACTTCGACCGTTCGCCGCACCCTTGAACCAGCGCACGCACAGCAGTATCAGGCAGGTCAGTCACAGGCTTCTTTTCCCATCATCTTTATCCCACACCAATCGAATAACTTTACTACCGCGTTAATCGAGCATTGAGTAGTGAGTATGAGTAAATTAACCGTTCGAACTGGCAAAACGCTGTCACAGTACAACTCGCACTCGCGTTTATTCGTGTTTTGTCTGGTAAACGTGTTCACTTCTCAACGTAAACCATTACAACTCGCACTCAGCAATTTTAATTTCCATACTTGTCGCTAGGTGGCGCTTCCTCGATGCCATAGAAATATGAGTTTACGTTAACGCGATCGAGTAGTTAAAAAACTCGCACTAAGCACCCTGGCATCCTGGTACAGAGGACTGTCGTAAGTAGTTCGATAAAGTAATTTTCCCATTTAAAAGAGCTTGGAAGATCTCCCTTTGCCAGCAACAATTATTTCCGAATAGCAGGTTTTTGATTCAGAAATTATAAATGCATTATAACGTAAAGAATTTAGATTCTGTTTGTTGAACGTTAATGTTCAATGTTAGCCACTGCCTTCGGGTCAAATTGTAGTGGAGACAAGATCATAGAATCTAGCCCCTAGAGGAGCGAGACGAAGTTCCTCCTCACACTAGATCACTCAAGTACAGAACAGTTTCTAAACCAAACTTAAGACTTTTCTTTTAATCATTATAAGTCAATTTTTATTTTGTTCTCAGGCCCAGATCAATACAGACAGCGTATTGATTTTATTTTATTAGGGTAAACAAACAATTGTACAATAAGTGGTAACAGCATCTTAAGTATCATTAAAGTATTAAGTAATTGTACAACCAATTACTTAATACTTTAAGGAGAGCCAATCAAAAAAAAAAAAAAGCTAACTTCTGAATTAGGCAACATAACTAACCAGATTAATATCATATTATTTTAAACAATGTATACTTACTTTCAGTGCATTTCAGTTTAACTTGAAATGCACTAAAAGTACACTTGAACTTTTTACTATTTAGAAGGGCATATATTCTTCCTCATATCGAGCCCCTTATTATAAAGGCCCGACACCCATCAAGGACAATACACCCTGCCTTTTTTTGTATTGATTTTTGCTTTCTATAATATAAGTATGTTACAGATTTTTTATTTTATTTGATTGCCAGGTTTTGCCTAGTTTGGGTACCCCTTTGCACTATACATTAAAATAATTCAACACAGTAATGTACCATAACATAAATAAATATTTTACTTTACTCTTAAAACTCTCTCTGCGAGAGAAGGCCTTTGTCCTGTAGTGGAATGTTTATAGGCTACACAAAAAATCTCTTAAAAGGGCAGCTGTACACACCTTATTCGCTTCGTCAGCAGTAGCCCTCAAGCTCTGCATGTCACGCTCCATTTTTTCTATCGTACTGCTGTGCCGGTTCTCAGAACGCTCCAGGCTGCTCGTCAGGCGCGACCAGGCGTCCTTGAATTAAATAGGGGTTTATTTCCAAGTCATAAGTACGTATAATGTCCTTAACGTTGGGGCTGCTGTGACGCATGGCATTTCGTTTCGCTCGTAATTTCTAATATTTTTCTTATGATTGTTAAATTATACTATACACTTAACTGATCATAACCAAATAGGTTTCTGAAAGCAGCTATAAGAAAATGTAAAGTACTTATTTTGACAAAACTTAAATTACTGTATACTTTTGATAAATATGGTCTGAGGCTTTGCTAGATAACGAGAGTGTGGTTAATAATATAAAAATATTTTTTGTTTCGTTATTGGTAAAGTATGAGAAGGAAAGTAGAAATCTTAAACATAATTTTATTTTCATGGAATGTAGAATATAAAATATGTTCTTGATGATGATGTAGCTACTCGTAACATACAAATAAGCATGCTTTACATAGTGTTTGTATAGTATATTTAAGCACGAGCGTGTGTGAATTACCTTGAGCTTAGCAATGGCCATGTCTTTGCTGCGGTCCACCTTCATGGCCACCGCAAGTCGTTCTTGCTGTTCTAGCAGCTTCTTCTGCAGCTCTTGGATCAGGGCCTCGCAATGCTGGTCAAAGACGTTGAGAATGATTGTTAAAAAAACAAAAAGCCTGTCTGCCAGTACCAGGGTTAATACAAGAATTTAAATTGGGCTTATAAACAAGTGTTTTTTTAAATCAATATTTTTTTTAATTGTATAACCATAAAGGACATAGTAGAACTTGAAGAAGAAAGTAACCATCATAAAAAAAACCTGCAAATTAAGAAAATTCTGAAACATTCAAGCCTTTCCATTCACCAGTCTATTTACACTGCATTTGTGGAGTGGTTTAAAGGCTCTAGGGCCCCCATTTCAAGAAATAATTAAATTGAACAATACCTCTCTTTTCAACTTCTCCTCCTCCAACTTGATGGAATCCACTCGGTCAGCTCCCTCCTTCCTCTCCCCCCACAACTCACTGAGGCTCAGCAGGTCAGTGTCTATTGTATCAATATACTTATTCTGCAATGAACTAAACCTGGGCCCTTCCTTCATTTCTAAATTATAAGCTCTAGGGAGCTTAAATTCCTCCTCTTTTTTCGGTGACACCATGTAATTAGAAGCTCTTGATGCATTGTTTGTATTCCTTGTATAGTTTTGTGCTTTGTATTGTTCTAGAACTTTCGTTGCTCGGTCATAGATCTTGTTTGAAGAAGGACGGAATGTGTCTAGGTAGGTGGAGCTTGTGGTTTGTAGGCGTTTTGGAGTTGATGTTGTTTGTACTTCCTTGTTCGATTCTAAGAAGCTTAGTTTACGTACAGTGGGTGATTTAGTTTCCAAAGTGCTTTTGGTTGCATCTTGGCAAGTTTTCGGTGTAGCATCAACTTTGATTGCCGTTTCAGTAGAATGTTCAGTTTTTTGAGTCAATGGAGTTTTATCGGCTTCCAAGTTAGTCGCATTGTTCTTAACTAAGTAAATGTATTTGTCCAAAACTGTTGAAGGCACTACTCTACCACTTGGCAGTTTTACATCATCAGAAGAGTGTTTGTAATCTAACTTATGCTGTAAATAGTCCCCAGTGGCTTTGATCAAGTTTTCTGGAGTCAAGTCCGGTTCCAATGGCTTGTACTTGCTTTCAGGACCTTCGTAATTATCCACCTTATTGAGGAATTCATCTATTTCATGCAAAAGAAGTTTGTCATTCTTTTTATTGGGTGTGGAAACAATACTGCTAATATCACTATCCATTGTTAGTGTATCATCTAATATACTTGTGGATGGTTTAATAGGCTCTAAAGTCTGTTTAAAGTTTAAAGGCGGTATGTGCTTATCATACGTACTCACAGAGTCTAAACTAGTCAGGGACAAGTCAAAATTCTTACATCTGTTCAAAGTTTTTTTTCTTCTCCTTCTAGGGAATGTGGAACATTTCTTGTTTGTGCTATCGTAGCTCTCTGAAAGGTCCAAGGTTTGATTCCTGAAGCGGGTCCCGCGGCTGGAAGCAGTTTCACTTGTCGTACTGATCTCTAAACTATCTAACCTGTGTTCCAAGGTATGAACTTGGTTAACCAGCTTTCCGAGCACTTGGGCAGTGCAGGAAGGCGGTTTATGAACCACAGTTCTTGAGGATTCCAGCAATGAGTCTTCGGAGCCCGAACTCTTGAAGAGAAAGAAATCTGGCGGGATCAGCAACAAAACATCAGTGTCGTCGGTTTCACTCATCACAGAAACGTTTGAAAATGTATTTGTGGTATAAAACGAAATCCATTATATTGAAGAGTAAATTGAACTGATAATTGTTTTTAGAGAAAACAAAGTAAGAAAAGGAGTTTTATCAGACGAAAACTACAACCAATGAACTTTGTTTTGTTGTCATGTCAAGTCAAGAGTCAACACTGTGTTGTTTTTTTTTTTTTTTAATTTTGGCCTGGATGACTGTGTTGTTCTGTTCACAGCAGTGTTGCCAACTAAAAAAGTTCAAATTATCGGGTGTCCATGTCAAAATTACCGTTTTGACGACAAAATTATCGTACAGCCTCATTAAAGAGAGTTTTGTATTGCGAGCTTAGAACTAAGGGCTGCATTCAGTATGATCAGCAATTATCGGGCAATGCCTAATATACGTACCATTTCTTTTGTACGCTTTGAATTTGTGTAGCTATTATGGTACGGCAAAAAAGTCTAGATATCCATACTAAAGTCGCAAAAAGTGACTTTTCTCCATACAGTTTTGTTTTTAGATTTATAGATTTTTTGCCAAACTATATCTTGCTTTTAGTTTTAAGCATACGACACACGATGACCAAACCGAACGCAGCCAAGCTAATAATGAGAATAAATAAAAGTACAAAAAATATTTATTAATAATATTATCAATTTTACACTTGGGATAATACAATGTTAAAATTAAATATTAGAATTCATCACTTGACAACTAAAATTACTGCATCCATCAAAACAATCCGCTACTTGACTCGTATCAAATTTGACACGATAAATGAATATTTCTTGTAAGAACCCGAATATATTGACTTTGCTAAGTAAGTATGCAGGATAACTGTAAAATTTGCAAATTAATAATTTTTCTTTAACACAAATGTATTTGCATAATTTTAACGCATTGATGCTTATTTATTGAATACATAAAATTATCGTACGTTTAACTGAATTTAGATAATTGTTATCGTACAGTTTGTCTATATAGTCGTGAAATTAAATGATGGCGCTGTTCACATGCAGATAGCAACTCTAAATAGTGTAACCAAAATGATTTTGATACTTGCAGTTCTTTCAAGTAAAATAAGTAGGTAAATAAGACACATTATACAGTAAAATTATTATATTTAAAAATTAAGACTAATCACTCACTCATCATCGGATTCCAAATATTGAACGTCAAGAAACGTTTCGTTGTCACAATCGTCAGCTGCGCTGTCGTCACTACAGTTGCTGTCACCACTGCTGCTATCATCGCCTAAGCGAACAATCAACTCGTCTATATCTTGATACAGGTGACGTCCTCGCTCTTAGTACTCTTTTTCTAGCGTTTCAACGTGATGGCAGCAGTTTTTCCATATTTCAGGCGTAATGCTGGTAAAGGCCTCTTCAGCAAGTTGTTTCACATCGCGTGACCCAACATTTTGTGCTGCTACTTTTTGTTTTACGTTAGCCCAAATGAGCTCAATGGGATTTAAATCACAGTGATACGGGGGAAGCCGTACCACTGTGTGACCATATTCTCCTAAAAGTTCATCAACAGCATAGATGGGCCGAGGTTTGTTTTTTTTCACTAAACTCAGTAAATTTGGCTTCCTGAGTGAAGGATTAAAATCAATATTATTCTCTAATAGCGAGAGTTTTATCTCGTCTACTCGGGAATTAGAGGTGGGCGCCTTATTTGTCACGACGGAGTGGTAGGGCGCATAATCCATAACTATGATTGAAGGTTCGTGAAGATTTGGTATAAGCTTTTCTTTAATCCACTAAGTAAAGTGCATAATTCATGAATGCGCATAATTCATCTCTGAGTGGTAGTCTTCTAGTTTATTTCTACTTGTGAATATAAGGAGGCAGTTTGGCACAAACCCCTTTTCGCTTCCAGCATGGACTATGATATAACGCTTTCCTTTGGAAATGTCTTTTGTAACACCTTCGATGTTTAGAGATTGCCAACATTTTGTGACCTGGTGGGAAAACAAATATTCTTATTCATTGTGAACTAGCGTTCGCCTACGGCTTCGCCAATTATTTCATGTTTTCGTTACCATGAGAAATAACTCAAAAATTTGTGACCGATTTATTTAATAAAGATACCTAGGTCTCATCGACCTAGGCGTTTTAGTTGAAATCCCCGGGAGTCTTACTGCCGGTTTATCTCAACCCACAAGACGAAGTTTTAAATAATTGTTCCCAAATTTTTGAGTTAGATTGTTCCGAATGAACAGTCAAACAATAGCAATATAGCAATAAATAGGATAAAGAAAGTTTGTGAACATTTTACGTAACAAAAATTACAAGTACACAATAAGAACAAAGTTTTCACCTTATATGAAGAGTGAATGTAGCTCTCATCATGATAAATTATATCTTTTTTTAATTCTTCGGGCAAATCACGATTTTTTTTTAATGATCGCCAAGTATTCTTCTCGTTTTGCAGCAATATGCGATTGTTCAATTAGAGCCTTTCTATTACTTTGGCATTTCTTGTAGGTAAACCCTATTGCTTTTAGAATTTTACGGAGAACTTCAAGACTACAATGAAAATCCAGATCAGTTCTCGCAATCACTTGCAATTTTCTGAGAGTTGGGACCTGAAATATAAAAAAATCCATTGATTGTATATCTGACTGTACCACAATTTTTTACTCTTAATAAATTTAGTACAATAAATGTTGTAGTTTTTGGCATACACAAAAAACATACAACTTAAAACAAAAAATGCTACCTCTTTTCGCACTGTGTAAAAGAATTGGATTTTTGTCGCAGTGCACAAATATTGAAGTCGTCCATTTCTTTCTTTGGTCGGCCCTTCCTGTGTTTCCCAGGAGTTTCAAACTTTCCATCATTCTGAAAACCTTCGTTGACTATCCGCCTGTACTTTCAGATTTTCCTGAAAAAAATTAAAAACCTTATGGAATGGAAACTATAAGTTATTGACATAAAGGAAATTAATCAAATTCAAAATTTGTAGAAAATTTGAATAAATTGAGTTTTACCACGTCCTAATGTATCAACATTTTTGGTCGTACTATATTAGGACCTAATAGAATAGAATATCAATCTAACCTAAAAATGTGCAATGTAAACAATGCCTCTTCGTAAGTTCAGTAGTAACTTGAGGGAGATTACAAACAAACATTAACACGATTAAATACCCGTCATAGACGCTGTTCGCCCATAAACATCATCCAAATCCCATAAAACTCGCCCAGCTTGGAACTCCGCGAAACATCGCTGGAAAACTTTAAAAATAACTTCCCGAGTACCACTTCTATTCACTTTACTCATTTTTTATGCTGTTTTGCGTAGTTGTTTCTTAATTTATCGCAGTACAATCAAAACAACAAAAAATACGAAAGAAAAACTATGCTTCTAATAAGTTATTGTTCTGAGGCTGTGCACTCCTATGAGCGCCATCTATGAACTACTTTGTGAATTTGTGCTGAAAGTGGTTCTTCCGCTCAAATAGAGCTATAAAATAATTAACTTTTAAAAAAAAAAAAACGGACTTCAAATGTGTGAACACAAAAAAACTAAAAATTAAAAAATAATTCCTAATATCTATTACCTAATACTATAATTTTCCTAAACTATGTCAAAGTAATTAAAGTTAAACCAGCTAAATATCTTACAATAGTTATACTTATAAAAAAGTATATATAAAAAGTATTTATAAAATAGAAATAAAAGGAATTCAATTGGGCTATTCTAATGGGTATGCCTAACTAATATTAACAACATCATTAACTAAGTATATCTTACGTTCGTTATTACTTAATCACTACTCTGAATCTGAATCTGAATAGTCAGTACTATCTGACAACAAATACTGTTTATCAAATTCAGAATCTTGGAGGCAATAACGACTAGTAACAGGTGATTCAACGATATTCACATCAGGCTCTTTCAGGTGTTTCAAGGTTTCAGGAGCAATTTTCCGGATATTTTTCATCGGCTTTTCGCGTAAAGAATCTATTAATGGGTCTGACGTAATTAGTAACATATTAAAAAGGTCAGTATTTGTGTTTACTCTTGACGATTTTCTAGTACTGGAGAGGCGAAACCTCGTGAAATCTTTATTCCTGGACTCCTGTGCTTCCTCAGAAAGTAGACCGATTGGAAGCATGTAATTTTTCATGACATCAATTCCATGAAATAAAATTTTGTGTGCTGTTGGAGTCATATTACACCAATCATATTTCAAGTTTCTGTAAAGAGCCTTTGTCTCTTCTAATAGAGCTTTAAATGAACCATAATATACGGGATAACCTGATGACATGACACTTAAAATGATATAAAAAGATTTAATTAGTCCCTCGTCAACACCAGTAATTTGGGAACTCTGCTGGTAGTTCTTGAAAAACCTTCTTGCAGTATTCCCATCATTACTGGTTCCTGAGCCTGGTCTAGGTTTGTCAACAGTTAGAGCCATCTCACTTTTGAAACGTGTCTGTATTATTTTTTTACGCGTGTCTATCAAAAACTTATCATCCAGGCATGCAATGTTGACAAACCGTAGTCGTAATACTCGGTTTTGGGCAGATTACTCTCTCCCGTGACATTTAAATTTTGCCCTCTAGCCCTTTGCCCTTAAATGTAACATTTTTGCGAGTCCTTATTATCAACCAAAAAGTTAATTAATTTCCCATCTACCATAGTCAAATGCAATTCGTATTTTATCTCAATATTTTTTGATTCTAGACATAGCTTAACATTTTGTAAACTATTTGAGTCTTGATTTTCTCTACTTCTCCCAATGCCATTTCTTTAGTTTCTTTCGCGAAAACAAAGGCAAAAGGCCGACATAACCGGGTGGATGAGCAATTAGGGTTTTGCCAAACAACTTTTGTTGCATCCCCTGTTACGTGTAATTTTAAGGGCACATATGAGATCATGAATATAAATTCATTTGTATTTGAGGAATCGTTAAATTTCTGTTTGTTCAAACTTTGTCCAGAGCTACCATCTGCACCCCACTTTCCGACTAATGTTAAAGATGCACCATCGGCTACTTTTTCCTTAATTACAGGTTTAATGGCAATCATTAAACGTTCAATGGTGAGATTGAGCAGTGCCTGGATTTTTGGACGAACAGAAATATCATCAATATCTACAAAGTTAGGGCGTAGAATACATTCACCATTAACGCGCCGAAGTGCATATAAGGAAGGATATAAAAAATGTCCTTTCCTTAGAGCCTTCTTCCTAATATCTTTGTATGATCTAGATGTGAGATGATTGTCTACATAAAGAGCTAGTGCTTCCTCACCAGTCATTATCTGCTGCTTATCGAGCTCTTCTTTGGCAGCAACAATCCGCTTCGCTTCTTCTGGGCATTCTGAAACGGCTTTCAAGGCCTGTGCTGTGATGCGGCTCCCAGAAGCACGTGTAGCCATTTCAGCAGCAAACCGAAGTTCATTGGGAGAAATATTCTCTACCAATTCGTGGACTCTTGCACGTTTCGTAGCAATGCCACATTCGTCGAACGATTTTTGGGGTCTTCCAGGCCTCAGGGGAGTGGTAATTAATTCATCTTGGTCTCCGTCTACAAAATCTTCCCCAAATACTTCATGCTGATCAAGCCAGTCACCATTCTTCATTGCAAACCTAAGTGAACAATTAGCTTTATGATTGCTCAATAAACATAAAATAGGTAGATGACATAATCTAAAAGAAACTTTTTTATTTTTTATTTGTACACCAATGTTGACTATAACAATCATTACAATAACAACAAAGATGTCATGCGCAAGCATTATAAAAATGAGTAAGTAGGTAGTTAAATCATTATAAAAGACACGTCAATTTCTCTCTGTAGACGTTTTCTATTGCGCGCGTACTGTTAAATAGATTAGATATTATTATTTTTATGTTTGTCAGGTGTGTGCAACCAACAAAATGATGTCTAGTGAGTTATTTCAGATTAAAGTTATAAAAATTTACGTACCGATCTTTTCTATGTCCTGCGGAGTCCCATTTTGAATGAACTCTTGAAGAAAATCTGGCAACTCTCTGTCGGATCAGCTTCAATTCTTCTTTATCATTATTTAATAAGTTGAATTTAGATGAAACATATTGAAAAACTTGCTCATTTCGTTCCGATGGATCAGAACTAGACCAAACTTCAAAAAGCTCGGAACGAACAATTTCGTAGGTGCGTCCTGAAAAAGGAGAAAAAAAGTATGATGCCTACTTGTGCCAGGGTTAAGCCTTATTTTTTCAAAAACTACAATAATAAAAGATCATTTTGATAGATTCCAGGGTGGGGCAGTGATGGGCACATAAAAATAATATCTAATGAAAGTCAAAGTTATAGTTATTTTTTCGACAGTTTTGGAGTAAATTGGTGGCATTAGGTTTTACACCCAAGCTTATAAAGTTGTTTGCAGACTACTTGAAAGATCGACAGCAGTTCGTTCGACACGGATGCTTTGTCTCCCAGCCCTACTCTACTAGGTCAGGAGTGAGTCAGGGGTCAATATTGGGTCCAATGTTGTTCTCAATAATGATAAATGATTTGCCAGCAGTCTTAAGGAACTCTACATGCTTATTATATGCCGATGATTTAAAACTTATTCAAGCCGTTGTAGACAATCAAAGTGTTTGTTTCCTTCAGGAAGACATAGAGTCCGTTTTAACTTGGAGTTTAAGTAACAAATTAAGCTTTAATGTAGCTAAATGCTACATGATGTCGTTCACTCGGTCTCCCTGTCCGATTGATGCAAATTACAAGCTCGGAGGGCAAATAATACTGAGAGTTTTTACTATAAAGGACCTTGGTGTAACTTTTGACACTAAACTAACCTTTCACGACCATGTAACTTCCTTGGCAGCCGAAGGGTTCAAGAGGCTGGGCTTTGTTTCGAGAAATGCCCGTGAATTCTGTAGGCCTCAAACTACCCAATTGCTTTATACTTCCCTTGTACGAAGCAAGCTTGAGGCTAGCGCTTGCGTTTGGAACCCGCATGAAGACAAATATAAACTAATGCTAGAAAAGGTTCAAAAAAGGTTCTTAAGGTCTCTCTAGAAGGCGAAGCATAGAGTTTACCCATTCATGTACCCCACAAAATTCCTATTGGGAACACTAGGCTTTAATTCCTTGGAGACGAGACGTAGTAGAGACCAGTTACTTATAGCTATTAAAATTCTGCGAGGGAAGATCGACTGCCCAACTCGACTAGAGAGACTACTCCGGCTGAACGTGCCTACCCGCTTTCGGTATGGCTCAAGGAGGCTCAGGGCTCTTTTCAGTGAGGAGCGAGTTCGTACTAGCGCTCGCCGCTGGTCCCCGCTGAACCGCACCCTTGCACGATTGAACCAGTTGCATGCGGCGGCTCCCCACGCCGATATCTTTAGCAGTCATGAGAGTCAACTTAAGAAGGAATGTCTGGCGATTTGTGAGGAAAGTGAAGAGTGAGATTACTCTAATTGGATTGACATTTTATTGATACTTTTGTGACAAAATTGAATTTTTTGTGATAATTATCGTTTTAATGGATTTTTTTTATTGACATATGAATGGATTGTAGTTTAATTTTTGTTTTTGTATCAATTTTAATTTCAAATTAATTGTTTAATTTTATTGATACTTTTGTGACAACATTGAATTTTGTGTGATACCTACTTACCGGCTAAATTTGGTTTTTGTGTTAATTTTAATTTATAACTAAATGTAAAGTAAATTGTACATATGCATATTTTAACTTTCTAATTCTTTGTTATTTTTAAATGTAATACTTATAATGTTTAATGCAATTAATTACGCAATAGTTTTAACTGTAATGTAATTATTTTTCTTGCAAATAAATTAATTAACTTTAGGAATTAATTAAAAAATACTGAAATACGAAACCAATAAAAAAGTATATTGTTATAGAGCACATACAGTGCGTTCACATTAACTTGACGCGTGAGAGAATTGGTAACAAGGACATAACATGTGAATTGGCTTTTGGACCTAATCGTAAGATGGTAAAACAAGCCCTCAATCCTTTTATTTTCCCCAAGTAATGGGAATGATTTTTTATTTAACATGGTAACAGTAAACATCTCAGTGTTACCAATGAGGGATTTTTCTGACAGCTATTAAAAAAAAAATAGTTCTAAAAGCTACGATGAGATGGCGCTGAATCGCAAGGGTTTACCTTTTTTTGTTTGTTATTGCTTGCCACAGGTAAAAACTTTATTGCTGTTTTGCGATTTCATCGTAGATAGAGTTCCCGCTACGGATTTCATCGACTGGAAGGAATCTAATCTGTGATCAACTGATCCACGTCAACTGATCAACCATGATTTTAGCACGAAAATCAAATAACAATAATAATGCAAGAGCAAAAAGAAAAGAGGGAGGAAATTCCACGTGATCTGTGGATTGGGACCACAGAATAAACTGGAAAGTGGCATATCCCATTAAAAAACAAAAACCCTTACTTGAAAACGCCATCTACTGACAAATTAGGAACTACTTTTCTTAGCTGTCAGAAAAATCCCTCAACTGAGGGATTTTTCTGACAGCTATTAAAAAAAAAAAATAGTTCTAAAAGCTACGATGAGATGGCGCTGAATCGCAAGGGTTTACCTTTTTTTGTTTGTTATTGCTTGCCACAGGTAAAAACTTTATTGCTGTTTTGCGATTTCATCGTAGATAGAGTTCCCTCTACGGATTTCATCGACTGGAAGGAATCTAATCTGTGATCAACTGATCCACGTCAACTGATCAACCATGATTTTAGCACGAAAATCAAATAACAATAATAATGCAAGAGCAAAAAGAAAAGAGGGAGGAAATTCCACGTGATGTGTGGATTGGGACCACAGAATAAACTGGAAAGTGGCATATCCCATTAAAAAACAAAAACCCTTACTTGAAAACGCCATCTACTGACAAATTAGGAACTACTTTTCTTAGCTGTCAGAAAAATCCCTCATTCTCTCACGCGTCAAGTTAATGTGAACGCACTTTACCTTCAAGATTATCACCCATTTTTTTTTTTATAACTCAATAACACTTGTAAGTACTTATAATACCGAACTCTACGGAAGATACAAGGGAAATGTGTAGGGATGTAAATTTGCATTTCCTTATATACCCACTTGAAGTCATTAGTAACAATAGATGCGACCACTAAGGGCGTTATAAAATTCATTACTATATAAATAAATATTGGCCTTTTTTTTTGCATCTACTTAATGAGATGATTTATACAGCGTCCAGTGGTATCTTCACTCACACACTAGATGGGTGAAGGGACCACTCCGACGCTGTAGTGCCTGGGACATGGTTTTATAGATGGTTTTTAGGCTTGCCCAGCACCTATACCATCCTGACAGCTTAGTCGGCCTAGCCCACAGGAAAGACTAGTCAATACGTGCGGAGCCAACCAAGCCACGGGTTTCCTCACGATGTTTTCCTTCACCGTTAGCGTGTGGTATTGCGACTGCAAATTCGCAAATGTACGTAGCTTTGAAATTAAACAAAGTCATTGGTACATGCCCACACTCGGGATCGAACCTGGGGCTTTCGCTTGCCAGTCCATGGTTCTATCCACTGAGCTACCACCGCTTACCATTACTATACTCATAAGTAATTGCTAATGAGTAGATATTAGTTAAATACCTCAAATCGAATGTGACTTATTTTCGGCTAGCTTGTATGGGACGAATCACTGTGGGCTGGCACCGACTCCAAAAAGCAATAGGTATATAAGTATAACTATTGTAAGATATTTAGCTGGTTTGACTTTAATTACTTTGACATAGTTTAGGAAAATTATAGTATTAGGTAATAGATATTAGGAATTATTTTTTTATTTTTAGTTTTTTTTTGTGTTCACGCATTTGAAGTCGGTTTTATTTTTTTTTAAAAGTTAATTAATTTAGTTTTTTTTGTGTTCACTCATTTGAAGTCGGTTTTATTTTTTTTTAAAAGTTAATTATTTTATTATTAAATTTAAATGGGACCACCCTTGAGGTATTACCTATACGCCGAAAAAAGATTTGTTCAAATCGGTTCATAATTGGCGGAGTTATCGCGTAACAAACATAGAAAAACATACGGGTCGAATTGAGAACCTCCTCCTTTTTTTGAAGTCGGTTGATAATAGGCTGCATATAGATGTATTAATGAACCTACAGAACATCTTAAGTATACTACTTGTATAGTAGTATAAAGTACTAATACAAATAAATTGGAATTAAATTTTGTATCAGATAAAAATTACCAAGTACATGATTGATCGAATATAAAGGAATAAACATAATAAACAAATCACCAAGTTAATTTGGTGAAAAAATATTTTAAAACTTCATTGCTAAACCACTCACTTAAAACTTCATTGCTAAACCACTCACTGTCAAATGAGAAAAATAAATTCAACTTTTTTTCCATAATACTGTAGCTAACCTGCAGAATTGAATTACATATTTCATAATACTTTATTGCGTTAAATAGGACAATCAATCAGAATTTAATTGTAAATGATCAGATTAAACCTTTTGTTCATTTTCAAAGTGAAAATTCACCAAGTTAAATAATTAAAAAAACAAAATGCTACATATAGACGTTTATTTACATACAGATGTTTATTTACAACATAATATTACAAAGTAATCTTAAATTAAACAAATAGCAGACTCTGCTAACTTAAAAACATTTTGATAAAGCAGAAATGGGATCAAATAATATAATGTCTTAGAAATACTTTATAAAACCTGAAATTATCCACAAACATTTATCATGAAGCCCTAGCAGCATTAATCGGAGCCTGTTTAATGAAAGCATCTAACTTGTTCTTGAACAATTCACTGGTGATTGGTTCCCCAGTCCCACATAATGGATTCCTTATAGCATAATTTACATAAATTTCATTGTAAATCTTTTTGAGCAACTCCCTCACTCCTTGCGCTTGGTTGTCTGTATTCATAACAAACTTGAGCCCTGATGGTGTTTCCAAGCAGTGTAAGGTGTATTTGGAAGTTTTGTAGTTTAAGAAGCCATCTTTCGGATCCAGAGGTGAGATCTTGGACACAAATGACTTTATAGAGAACAGCATTCCGTACATGAGCTTTCCTTCCTGCAACAAGTTATATTAATATGAGGAACTACTTATGTATCAATTATTTATGACATAGTAAGAGAGTAAAGGTAAGTACCCAATAACTAATCGCCCAGTAAAGCCTGGTCAGCCAGGGTGATTAGACCACACCCCACCAACCACAAGGATTGTGGGAGGCCAAGCAAGTCCTGAAGAGGGATGCATATTGTATTGATTGTAAGTTACAAAAAAAATATAAAAAGGCTCATAATTATTAAAGGTAAGTACACTCAGAGTGTAAGTTACCTACATTGATATTTTTTTGAACTGAAAAATTAATTAGGTACTTACTAATGGGAATTCACTTACCTCTTCCCTAGACATTCCAGATTGCTTGGTTCGGTTCCATTCTCCATAGTAAAGTAATGTACCATATCGGTCAAATATGTACAAGTTGTGTATCGTCATATCAGTGGATTTTTTTATTATTATTTACGGCTTAGACGCGAATAAACTTGAAAAATGGTAAATAGAAATAGAATACAATATTTGCATGCTCAGCCCAACACAGACTAATCTAATAGCATTTATTATTCTGAGTAGGAGATACGACCACAGGCTTCATAAGTAAACTATTATTATTTCATGATATGGCAACCAGCCGATGTCGACAAATTCTGCCACAGTCAAGTCTTGACACGAAATGAGCAATTTTTTTTTTTATGTTTACCTACTAATTTTGATTTCTTTGTGAAGACTTTGAACTAAGTGTGAACTAAATGAATGTTCTATCTACAGCAACTCTGAAACAATATAAAATTAACAATGAGTACATTAAACTGAAAAAATACATATTTTTAAAACTAAATACACGCTTAATAATACAACAACTAAAATAAAACTCTAATTATAACTTAATATCATTTTCTCCAATGAATTTTATAAGTAATATATACAGGCCCATGGACGATGATAAATGCGTTAATAAACACATGAAATTAATTGGTAGTGGAATATCTACAGATGGAATGCAACTATACAAATTAACTGATCTATTATTATTTGAGCAGTTAAAGAAAATGTGGTCGAGATCACCCTCCTCCAGACCACACTCACAAATCGAGTTATCACGCACTCTGATTTTATTTAAAAAGACAGGCGTACAACAGTGACCGATCCGAAGCCTTGATATCACCGACACTACCCTCTTACCAACCTTTTTAAATTTGAAAAACCAAGGTTTGGGTGTTATAGTTGGTTGAATAGAGAAAAATCGAGAACCCTTGAAGCGACTACTCTCTTCCCACAGGGTCGACCAGTGGACGTAAAGACGTGGCTTTGACAACGCTAGCAAGTCATAGGGATAGTGAGAGGAGTGCTTCAAGTCCACTTCATGAGTACAGGCGTGTTTAGCAATAGCATCTGCATTCTCATTACCCAAAATACCTGAGTGGCCAGGTATCCAGACCAGGTTGACTTCAAGGTTATTCTTATAACAATTTAGCAAAGATTTTTTAATATCCATAATGAGTTTACTATTTAATTTTGACTTGAACTGATTCTGGTCCAGAGCTTGGAGGCAACTTAGAGAGTCAGTAAAGATAACTGCATTATTAATATTGTGCGATTCAACAAAAAGACAGGCCTCCAATATTCCAATACACTCGCCAGTAAATACAGTGGACTCCGGAGGGCATTTAAATTGAATAGCCAATTTAGAGTTTTCTAAAAACACCGAAACACCTACTGAGGAAGATGATGATAACTTCGACGAATCAGTGAAAAATCTTTTCCACCCATTCCATCGCTCACTTATAGCAGCATTAAATTTGGAGTTGGCTGAAGGATCACCTTTACCTATACCGATGCTCAGAATTGTTTTAGGCTTATACTGAATTACATCAAAGCTGTAATCAAAAATAGGCACTTTACTGGTTGTTACAATAGAGCCCCTGAAATTCTCTAACCATCTGAAACTCTTGACAATTTGAGGAACTTCTTTGTTATTCCAGTAGGAACTTGTAGAAGTGAGGGAATCAAGCTCTTGTAATTTTCGAGGGAGGATGTGAGACGTACGGGAACAAACTTTGGTTATAAAGCGGTCCGAAAGTAACTGGCGTCGAAGATGAAGAGGTGGATCAACAGCCTCAACTTGAAGGGCATTAGTCGGTGTCGATTTCATACAGCCTAAAACAAGTCGCAAACATTTATATTGAATGCGATCTAACTTAACTAGCGAGGTTTTATTCATTGGCTCCAGGGCGAAACAACCGTAATCAATAACGCTTCTAATCAGAGCATTATATACTAATTTAAGGCTAAAGGGGTGTGCACCCCACCAAACCCCGGCAAGAACGCGCAGGATGGTATAAACGCGTTCGCATTTTTTAACCAAGTGTTCAATGTGATAGACGCCAGTTAACCTAGGATCAAGATGGACACCAAGAAATTTCACCTTCGATTTCAGAGGGATAGGGATATTTTCAATGCTTACCTCTATGTCGGGTATACGTCGTTTTCTAGTAAATACCAATAGGGAACTCTTTTGAGCTGACACAGAAAGGCCATGGGAGAAGAGCCAGTGACTAAGGGATTCAAGAGATAAGCTCAAAGAATTCGCTGCGTCCTCAATGGAATTGTCAGAGACATACAAGGCCACATCATCAGCATACTGAAGGATTTCACAGTTATAATTAAGGCTAGAATTCATGTCGTGGGTATACAAATTAAAAAGTATTGGGCTTAACACCGAACCTTGAGGGAGGCCTTTCCATAACATTCTGGTACCAGAGTTAAACTCTGGCAGTCGGAGAGTTACAGACCGAGCCATTAACAAAAGGTGAATGCAGCGAACAATCTTTGGGGGGATCTTTAGCTGAAGCAATTTATTTCTAAGAATTGAAAGGATAACACTATCATAAGCTGAGGAAATATCCAAGAAAGCTGCCACCGTCGACTTATTTTTACTAAAAGCTATCCTAATGTCGGTCACAAGTACTGCGATACTATCTACAGTTCCCACTCCCTTTCTGAAACCGAACTGCGTTCTAGGTAAAATGTCTCTATTTTCTACAAGCCACTCAAGACGATTTTTAATAAGATGTTCTAGAATCTTTGATAATGCAGATGAAAGAGCTATAGGACGGAAACCATTCGGATCATCAGAGCTTTTCTGAGGCTTAAGGATGGGCATGACCAATTGTTTTTTCCAAGATTCTGGAACAAAACCTGTTTCGAAACACATGTTTGCAAATTTTAAAAAATAATCGATTGTCTTAGGTCCTGATTTTGATAGGAACGAATATGGGAAGCCATCCTCTCCTGGAGCAGAGTTCTTTACGTGGGATAAAACAGATGCCAATTCGTCTGCAGAAAAAGGTTTGTCAAAAGGGTCCTGAGAGCTATTGGCAGAGACATCAGGAACCCATAATTCTTCTTCATTAGGGACATAGGGAGGAGCTAGTTTAATAAAGAATGCTTCGGCAACTTCATCCGAGATATAAGAGGATTGTTTAGGAGAAAAACTATTTCTAAAACGATTGATTTGTCTCCACACTAGAGAAGGTGGAGTTGATGGAGATAAAGCAGAACAAAACGCTACCCAACCTGCTCTTTTCTTCCTTCGTAGAAATCTTCTAGATTTGGCCAGAAGCCTACGGTACTCAATTAAGTTATCGATAGAGCAGAATTCATTACAGATTTTTTCTGCGTCAATACGTTCTTTAATGATACGTGTACACTCCTCGTCCCACCAAGGAGGAGAAGGGATTTTTCCAGTGCGCAGTTTTTTAGCTGGGAAAGCATTCCCGGCAGAAAAATTTATGGCATCGGCGAAAGCATTATAGGTAGAAGCTAAATCAGAATTTTCAACGTTCGGTAGGGATGGAATCTCTCCCTCTAAAGTGTCTGAGTAAGTGACCCAACCATTTTTAGTAAGTCGATATTTCAGTAAAGGACTAACTGACTTTTCTGGGACAGATTTATTAGGTAAACAAACAAGGATTGGAAAATGATCACTTTCATAAGTGTAATTTAAGCGATCCCAAATACAGCGAGAACTTAAATCCAGTGAACAGATAGTTAAGTCAACACAACTTTTCCTCCCTCCTATGTAACCCCTACGCGTAGGTCTACCATCATTTAAGACACATAGACCTGCATCATCAATGGCCTCAATGAGTTCCTCCCCAAAGGTGTCACAATGGTCTGAACCCCATCTATAGTGATGCCCATTAAAATCGCCCATAATAATAAATGGAGTTTGTAACTGTGACATAAGTAAATTAATTGATGGAATTAGTGTGACGGAAGGGTTTGAAATGTAAATAGAGACAATAGTAATGCCTAAAGATTTTACACCGACCAAATTAACATCACTGCCCAGATGGGGAAGAGAAACTACTGAAAAAGGAATTTTGTTACTGACATAAGTAAACTAACTTCTCGTTCATTTAATTTGCTGTCAATGTCAAAAATGAACGAGTGAACTATATCACACAGAAAGCAGAAAAGTGTCGTTTTTGAAAAAACTTTCGTTTTTTATTTTAGATTCACAAAAGTTTCATCAACGACATAATAATAGTAACTGCTACAACTGATTGATTCTTGTAGATTACAATCTCTACTTGTCAAGTCGTCATGAAATCACGTAAATACAATTTTAGATTTCACTGTCGTAGGGGCAATATAATTGAGTGTGGCGGTGGCACTTGGCACAATAGTACTCTGTAAAAAATCTCTGACATTGCCTTTTTTTTTTTTTTTAATAAAGGGTTTTACGGCCCTGGATCCGTGTCCTTTTGAGCCTTGAGTATTGTATTAGTTTTTTATAGTATTAGTTTTCAGATAAGAGCACTTATCACTTCCGTATCACTTCACTATAATGTTCAGTTTTTCCAGTCACTTTAAATTTTTATTCCACTGTTCATAATGAATTTATATAAGGGGGCGAAAAAGGTAGGATTGCTAAGTAGATTTGGAAGAAGAGTTGGTGTAGGGACACCCGTTTCGCAGCTGATTGTGTCAAGTTCCGTGATAAGTATTAATCTGTGCAATTTAAATTCTTGACAGTTGAGCACGAGATGGTTTAGGTCGGCGTTTTCAGTTCCACAGTAAATGCAGTTCGAATCTTGGGCTAGGCTGAGTCTATAAAGGTGAGCTTGGGTTTGGCAGTGGCCGAATCTCATTCTGTTTAGGGTGGTTATGTATTTCCGGCAGTTTATGTCTTTTTTCCGATGGTACCAAGGTTGGGCGGGCGGGCTTCCTTGGATGTCTCTATACCAGCTTCCTTTCTCTTTACTGATCTCATTCCAGTAGTTGCACCATATTGCTTTCAGATTCTCATTCAGATGAACATGGAGATCAGTAAATGGCAATTTGAGGTCTGTAGAGTGATCCTCGTCAGGGTCCAGATTTGCAGCTCGATCGACGACTTCATTTCCAGTGATACCCCGGTGAGCAGGTACCCACATTAACTTAACTACCTTACCACTAACTAACAAACTATTTAACAAATTCTTTATATTATAGATGAGATAATTTACATTATAACGAAGGCAGTTACCTTCTAAAGCTAATAATACACTGAGTGAGTCAGTAAATATAATTATATTACAAGTATCAATATTTTGAACGTAAATTAAAGCTTGATGGATAGCATAAGCTTCGGCGGTAAAAATGCTACATCTAGTGTCAATTTTAAAACATTTAGTTTTCTTTAACTGAGGGTCAAAAAATGCTGAGTTTACCCTATCAACTGTTTTAGAGCCATCAGTATAGATGGAATACAGATGATTATTTTCCAGGAAAGCAAGTAAATCTTGTTGGTTCGTAATGCATGGTTTATGTACAAAATTATTTTTCAATAGAATATCGAGATCCATCCTATAGAGGGGCCACAAATTATCCTGATGCAAATTTTTTGTTAAATCATTCAAATGTAAAACTATTCTTAATAAGGTTGGTATGTTACCATTTAATATCTGATTAAAATTTGCATAAGGAGCCACTGAATTGCCCAATTCAGTGGCATGCATTGGTAAAATGTGATCTAAGACAACTCTATTATTTTTAGTTAACATTTTCAAACAGAACCTTTCAGCTAGCTGTAGACGTCTAAGATGTAAAGGGGGAATGCAAGCCTCACATTGCATTGCATTAATTGGAGTAGAGCACATAGCCCCTGTAATAATTCTCAAAGCTTTATTCTGAATAACTTCTAATTTCTTCAGCAAAGCAAGGCTTGCCCCCATATAAGCAATTGAGCTATAATCGAAATGGCTGCGCATAATGCTCTTATATAACATAGATAATATTTTTGGGTCAGACCCCCAATGTACTCCTGCCAGAGACCGAAGTATATTAAGGGCTTTGGAGGCGTTTTTGATGATATAATTTATGTGAGATTCAAATGTTAGCCTATGATCCAGCAATATACCAAGAAACTTCTTTTCTTTCAACCAAGGTATAGGGAGATTATTGTATTCTACCAAACTATTACAAGGAGAAAGCCTTTTGGAGAAAAGCATAGCTCCACTCTTTAATGGATTTATAACCAATTTGAGCTTATTAAAATAATAATTATGCACTTGAGAGAGGGCTAAATTTAAATTATTTACAGCTATATTTACATCCTTATGTACAGAGTATATTAACAAATCATCTGCATACTGCAGGAATTGAACTCCAGTCTGGGTCAGATATTTATTTATCTGAGATGTATAAATATTGTACAATAAAGGGGATATGGTTGCTCCTTGCATAGTACCTTTAAAAACTTGTCCTGGTCCGTGTAGTATGTTGTTAAATTTAACAAACATAGTCCTATCATAAAGAAAATGAAATATCCATTTACAGACATGTCCTGGCATACCAATCTCTGATAAAATTCCTGCCAATACAGATGGATCAACATTATCAAAAGCTCCCTGTACATCAAGAAATGCACATACGGTGGCTGATTGGCTGTGAAAGGAATTCCTGATGTCAGAGATGAGTGAAGTAAAGCTCTCTGTAGCACTACGACCCTTCCTGAAGCCGAATTGCTGCTCTGGTAAGATTTTATTCTGCTCTACGTAATGGTCTAATCTGGTTTTAAGCATAAACTCAAACAATTTACCTACACATGAGGATAAAGAAATTGGTCTATATGAATTAAAGTCATCACTAGACTTGTCTGGTTTCAATATAGGAATAACGCATTGTGTTTTCCAAGCTTCAGGAATGGACTGAGTCATCCACAATACATTGTACATTTCCAATAACGATTTTTGGGCATCAACATGCATGTTCCTAATAAGCTTGTAAGGAATGTCATCTAATCCTGGGGTTGTATCTTTTCTATATTTGATAGCAAATGTGAATTCTGCAAAGGAAAATGGTTCTGAAAGATGAGCACAATTACTATTCCCTGTGTTATTAAAGATTTCATTTAATGAGTTTATGTCTATGTTTTTTTCAGGAGGAGACGGTGGAGCATATTTATCAATGAAGGCTGGAATCCATTCGTCGTTTTTGGGCATTTTGGGTAATGTTACACGTTTGAATCTTTTGATGTAATTCCAAATAGTGCTTATAGGTGTATACCTGTTAAAAGATTCAACTAATTTAGTCCATCCGTATTTCTTCTTTTCTTTTAATAATCTTTTTTTAAAAGCATTTAATTTTTTATATTCAATGTAACTCGACATATTACCATTACTTCTATACATATTTAGAGCTTCTTTACTTTTATTAACAGCATCTGAGCATTCATTGTCCCACCAAGGAACAGGCTTTTTAATGACAATGCTATTAGTTTTCCTTAGCTTTGGAATAGTGACATCTTTAATCTGATTAAGTTCTTCGCAAAAATCATTGTAAGTTTTGACTGGGTTACTACTGTCTATATTAAATTGCCCTAATATTCTCTCTGTTTCAGATGCATAAGCCTGCCAATCTGCTTTATTATAAAGATATCGATCAGCGGAATTACCAATATCGTATTTATGAATTGTGGTGTGAATTGTTATAACTGTTGGAAAATGATAGCTGCCCATCGCATCATCATGAACTGTCCACTCGCAAAGAGGAGCAACAGAAGGACTGACAGAAGAAATATCAATTGCAGAAGGCATTTTAGAAGGACTACCTACAGTGGTAGGAAAACCAGTGTTTAATATACATAGATCATACTCATCGAGTGTGTTATAGATCTCATTACCGCGAGAGTTAGACCTCAAACACCCAAAAGCGACGTGATGGGCGTTGAGATCGCCCGAAAAAAGCATTGGTTTCGGTAACATATTCAAAATCTGTTTGAGTCTTCTGCACTGAAATCTACGGTTATCATTAGGAGGCGGTATATAACTACAGAGAATTGATAAATTACCAGCATTGGTTTGTAAGATTATTGCAGCAGAATGCATAAAATTGTAAAAAGGAACAGAGACAGTAGAGAATTTCAAATTGGATTTAACTAAAATTGCTACACCTCCTCGTCCATCTTTCCCGTCTTGTCGAATTATATTGTAATTAGGAATATTAAAAGTGCTATTGTTCCTAAGCCAAGTCTCATTTAAAAGACAAACGTCTACATCATTATTTAATAAAAATGAAATTAATAATGGCTTCTTGTTAATAACTCCTTCTACATTAAACTGTACTATTGTAATAAATGATTTATCCATTATTCTGTAGTGATTTAATCAACACTTCCTGCACAATGGAAGCATTGATTTTGGGCAAATTACCATTCGCCAATGTTACCAAAGCTCCTACCAAACCATTTAAGATGAAGTCGCTCTTGACTATTTCTTTGACTAAATTTGAATTTGAGATCACAAGTTGTGGAGGTTCTGTTACTATGGGTTTTGTGGGAGCCTTAGCAATCATTGGCGAAGGCTTGGCTTTCAGTGGAGGGAAGTTCGAGTTGTAGTTTTTGACAATATTGTCTTGTTTTTTGGCTGAAGCAGCAATTTTTGCATAGTTAGTCCTATTAACATGTTCTTCTAACTTGTTTTTTTTAACTGGACAGTCTCTGGAAATTGCCAAGTGAGGCCCTTGGCAGTTGATACATTTCAATTCATCCTCTTTGTCGCATTTTGTGAAGTGGTGCTCACCAGAGCAGATAGAGCACTTCTGCAGTCCTTTACAGAACTTCGCTCCATGGTTAAATCTGAAGCACTTAAAGCACTGCAGAAGTGGTGCTCTGTACTCATTGACCTTAAATCTATACAGATCTAGGTATACATACTCCGGTAGTGTCTGTGACAAGAAAGTCACAGACACTGAACTGTACGGAACAATTTCTCCGTTGACCTTGCGGGTAAAGCGCCTTACGCCTACAATTTCAAATTCTGCTGCAAGTTTCTTAAACAGTTCTTCATTCGTGATACTTGTTGGAACGAAGCGAAGGACCCCAATAGTCTCTACAGACCTCGCGGGAATATAGGCTCTAAAGCCCTGTTTCTTCAGCAGTTCGTCATTCGTCAGGAAGTTGTTCGCATTGGAAGCTTGTCCAAAGCACACACCAATTTTATTAGCATTGATGCGCTTGATGCCCACCACGCCCTTGACGTCATTTTTGAAGATCGTGTTTAGCTGGTCAGGGTTTTTATTACCAATTCTGCCATTTTCGGATTCAACAAAGACAATGAATTCATCGCTCACCAAATTTTCCGCGTACAGCCGCCTGTAACCTGGTTTCAGATATGGCTTGAATCCATCATCCTGCTGCTGCTCGCCGTGATGTTCGCGTCCATGGTCCTCAGTTCGCCCCCTCTTTAATTTGGGAGGAGGTTCATCCTCGGAAAGCCCAGGGGGCTTTGCCCCCGGGCGATCTTTCATCTCGCCGAACCTAACGACGATGTTTTAAATACTTTTAGCGTAAGTTTATCGAGTTTTAACAATTTTCAGAAATATTTTTGAAAAACTTTCAAAAAACGCGCCTATCCTCTTCAAAAGCCCGCCCCAAAAAAAAAAAACTCTGACATTGCCTGACATCCAGCCACAGATCAATTAAACCAATCCAGCATTTTCTTTCTCTTTCATTCAATTATCCCAAAAAGTCATGGGCACAAATTGTCATGGGTGGCTTTTCCGAAATGTGAACTGCATTTTTTTCATGGCAAACTAGTAGATTTCCTAAACGCTACATCGTTCACAACAATTGCCGGGAAAAGCCAAAATTGTGAGAAAATTGTGTTTTTGATAGTGTTGCATACCGTTACATTTTTTAGGTTATATCTTACCTAATAGTTGACTTTGGCCACTAAATCCTCGCATCATGGACGAATACTCGAGAGAGCCCTGCCCCTGGCGCATTCTCGATGACTCCGGCGGAGCTTTTATCATGGGTGCCATCGGGGGAGGCATATTCCACTCAATCAAAGGCTTTAGAAACGCTCCAGTTGGAATTAATAGGAAAATGGTAAGTTCTTCCACTATACAAAGTAATGTCAAAGTGTACAACTTTTACTTATTACAAACTGACCCAAGAGACAGTTTTGAGAAATGTTTCCATATAAAAAATAATAAAAAACAATTTTGCCAAGTTGGCCCAGCTGTTGTACTTTTCCAATAACAGTATTTATGTGTCACTTGTATAAATAGAATGCAGTTTGTTACTTACTACATAATTATCTATGATTTGTTTCATTAGAACCTGCGATCCTATGTCACTTTAACACATTCACCCTAATGGTCTAAAATTTTCAGCTGGGCAGCTTAGCAGCTATGAAAGAGAGGTCTCCCATTGTTGCTGGCAACTTTGCAGTATGGGGTGGAATGTTCTCGACCATTGACTGTTCACTTGTTTACATTCGGCAAAAAGAGGATCCGTGGAACTCCATTATGAGTGGCGCACTCACTGGCGGTATCTTGGCTGCTAGGAACGGTAATTGATGCCTATTAGCAGTAATAGCTCGAACATAAATCATTATGTTTTTATCTTATCTCTAAGGCTTCAGTAGTGAATTGACATACCTTAGTCTATTGGCTGACCATGTCAGCTGCTGTAACCACTTTAGCTCTCAAGTACTATGAGTACCAAGCCTAATTTAAAATTATTGTTAGTGGAAATTTCCTTTAGTTCTATAAGTTATTGAACAGTATTATTATTATTGAACAGTATTATAGATCATTAAATTCTCACTTTTATTCCAGGTGTCCCAGCGATGGCTGGCAGTGCTGTTGTGGGTGGAATTCTATTGGCGCTTATTGAAGGCATTGGTATCATGTTCACAAGACTTACAGCAGAACAGTTCAAGCCACAACAGCCAATATTTGAAGATCCCTCCGTTCTTAATCAAGCTGGGCAAGGCCAGTCCTTCCAATAGCTTTATATTTAATGATTTGTGGTAAATATACAGTAGTTTTGAAGACCATTGCTAAACACAGTCTGTGTATATCAATGCTCATTTTGTTGGAACAAAATGTTTAGTAATGTGAATTTTAAAGTGCATCACGCAAGCTAAATACACTTTACTATGTAGTAACATATATAATTTGCATACATAATCCTGAAGTCCATATACTGGTACTATATTGTATGCCTTTAAATGGTATGGCTGTATATAATTATATAATGTAGCACTTTAAATTATGTAAGTGCAGCTTTATGTTCTTTGTAAGGATCTTCAACAGTGCTGAATTCCTATTTTCTGCATACAGAATAGGCATTTATTCAATAGCAAGTTCATTTTGAAGACCTTACCATAAGATAAAAGCAGTGTTTTGTTCTTGTATTGGTAATAACACAGTACTCTCATTTTATCCCTTTTATACTTGTTCTATAGTTAATCCCGAATTTATCACTTATTGCTAAAAAGATAAGGCATTATTTTTGTTCTTCAGTGAGTTATTTGCATCTGTGATATTTTCAGTCCCGTACTGATTGCTCATAATTTCATCTGACAAAACAATGATGTAGCAATACTAAAATTGTTCTTTTATTTTACTCTGTACCAAAGTATAAGGACCTTTTGTTTCCACAATATTGTTTTATGGAATAATTCAATGGATACTTCAAGTATGTGGTACTTGAGGCTTCTTATTTTGTTTCCATGTAGTCTCAAGTGCATATTTAGAAAAAAAATGTAAAACAAGCCACAACATGCAGTTTTTGGTTCTTAGGAGGTTATTAGTCCCATCCTCTTCAGAATTCTTTACGTTGTGTTTGGTTTTTTAGATTTAATTTTGTACCTGACAATGCTGTTGTATTCTTTGGGTTATTCCTAAATGTAACTAACCATAACACTAATTTAATTAGAAATAAAAATATTTTTTAGAAAACAATTCTGTTTTATTCTAAAGAGAAACATAAGTATTTATTTATAACTGAGATTAAGTAATAAGTCTAACAAAGTAATAATATAAATACCAGTGATTATAATTAAATGTCATTAAAGGTTAGGAATTCATGATTTGGTTATTAAAAGAATTACAAAAGTATTAATCTGCAAGTCATCAAAATTGAGCTGGATAGACAACACTAGTTATAATAATGGATCTAGCTATGTATCAAGATCAATAGGATTGAATAAGGGACAGGTTGAATCCTACTAAATATGAACTATAAAACTAATACATGAGAGGAAATGGCTTATAAAAACCTGACATTGGTATTTAGGGGTGCCATAGCAGAGTTAAATTAAACCAAACTATACAGCTACCGTAAGTTGAGTGTTTTGTATTGTGTGACCGAGTTTTCTCCCATTTTCCTTATTTCTTTTATGACTCTGGCCAAGACTTCTGGGTCCACGCCCAATTCACATAGCCTGAGGCAAATGGTCAGACTCTCGGCATCAAGGCCAGTGGAGAGCAGCTGGGATATTTGGAACAACATCTGGAAGGTTTCCCGCGCTTGGCTGATTTGTGCATTCCTTTCTGACGTCATGGTCTGTAAACAAACGAATAAAACAATGAGGCTATGACCGGTTGAGAGGAAGCAACGTTTTTACAACAAAAAAATATGGATTTCTCACCTAAGCCTAGTGCAGAGAAACTGGTGAGTAATGTTTTGAGAGCGGGATTTTTATTTAGTATAGTGCTCTGTGTTCTAGTGAGTCGGCCGGGAATGGTTTTATAGCATGGAAATTTTGAAAATACTGCAACAGAACGACGAAACGTATCAACAAATAAACGTCAAACAAAACCACAGATGGCACAGACCACAGCAGACAGACAGACTCAATATTATTGGTCAAAATGTTTAACTATTCTGTGGGTAAAAATTTGGTTTAATTGTTCTGTGGTCAAAATGTATGGTGCGTTTCGATTCAACATTCAAGTGAGTTATCAAATCGTCATAGCTCATAGATTAAGATTTTATAGTGCTACATTATAGATTCATCATTCCATCCAATCGTACATAATCTCATCTCCCCAAATTTTGAAGTTAATTAGGAAACGAGAGTAAAATATTTTTTTTAGTTTTTTTACAGGTAAACAAACTAGATTTTGCCTGTGACTCCGTCCGCGTGGACTTTTTTGCATCCCCGATTTAGAAAAACTGCGAAGCACGTGTTCAATCAACGGCTTGGGCTTTGGGCTGGGCGATGATGAGTGAGTCAATCTGTCAGTCAGGACTGAATTTTATTTTTATAGATAACACCAATAAAGAACACGATGCTCGCATTTTTATCCAATAAGAATGGTGACAGCCCTTAGAGCTTCGACCTCAGATATTAATCAGTTCAGCCCAGTCTAATACGTAACATTTCACTCTATCGAGTTAAGCATTTAGACAACTGCAGGGCACAGGGGCACAGGCCTTCTCTCAGCACCGCGGATTGGTATGTGTTAGGAGAAATGGATTTGTAATTCCGACTTTTCTAATGGCCTAGCGGTCTCACGTATGATTATGTAAGTATCCACTGAGTTGAGTGACGTTCATTTTTACTTTTTTTAAGCTACTCCGGCTGTCGAATGCATACATTTTTGACACTTAGGAGTCGTCTGAATGCGTCATTCGATAGAGTGGAGTGCTACGTAATAGGAGGGCTGGGGTTCTATTATGTACCTAAGTATCCACTGAGTTGAGTGACGTTGTTTTTTACTTTTCTTCAGCTACTCCAGCTGTCAAATGCATATTTTGACACTTTGGACTCGTCTAAATGCTTAACTCGATAGAGTGGAATGATACGTAATAGAAGCGCAGGCAAGGACTAATTTAAATTGGGACCAATACAATAATTTGGGTGGAAATTGTTATTATTATTTAGGTGAAGTATGTACCTTCAACAACTTTTTTTGCGATGCTTTGGTTATTGTTCTGAGGACCAAACACACAAAAATAACAGCAACATATAATAATGAAGGTTCTCACAAGGAAACAACATTCATTGAGTTAAAATTGTAATCGTTTGTGCGTGCCTTATAAATAACACTTTCTAACAAGTACAAAAATGGACTCCCGTAGAATATTTATGACAATGATGATGATGATAGTATGATGATGGATGACTGACTTACATCGGCGCGCGTTATTTATTGCACATAATAATATATCGAGCTATGTGGAAGGGCCTAGGAATCAAATAGGGAATGTAATAACAAGGAGAAAAATAAATCGTACCGGCGCGGCGAGCGTGCACTGAACGTCTGTTGAATGTTGATGTGGCAAAAGCGGTTAGCATTGGCAATTTGCAAACCATCGGTTGCAAACTATCTACTCTTGTATGTCCCTTGTATTAGGCCATACTCCACCACGTGGGCCAAGTCCGGGTTAGTGGAGTTTTGTAAGGCAGTGGCGGGCCTTACTGTCAGAACAGAAGTTATCAAGCCGCCCATAAGGCCTCTGGCATGGCTTAACGACTGCCATTATAATATAATGGCAGTCGATACGGCTTAACGTGTCTTGCGAAGCAAGGATTAGCAAACCATAGACCCTGTCTACCTCTGTACGAAGTAGGTGTAAGCGTAAGTATAAACTTACGTTACGCTACGTAAATTACTTAAACTACGTAAACTTCTACGTTGTCTATATATACCGTAGACAACTAATACGTAGTAATTTGCTATATTGGTCTTTACGTTACTACGTAAATACTGTACTACCTATTGTTTTTATTCATTTTAGTTACATACTTAATTGTAGATCTTTAGATCTACAATTAAGTATGTAACTAAAATGAATGTATTCGGGAACAATAAGTACCTTAGTATCGGGCACAAACCGGAGGGTGGGCAGCAGCAGCGCCCCCTGCAGTACAATTCCACCAAACTGCGATCCCCAACCCGCATGCCCAGCGTGGGGATTATGGGCACTACCCCCCAATGATGGCACAACCTTGCGCTATGGCGCTCACTGGGGGAGAGCAGTGGACTAATATAGCCTGAAGAAGAAGAAGAAGTACCTAAGTATAGTAGGTAAGTGGGTAAATAGTTCAGCCAAAATATTCTGTAAAATCTCATAGTTAATTGCATATTCGCGCCAAAATGCCAAAGGAACGATGACACGGGAAAGTTGAGATTTTCGACGCTCTCTCCTCCGGGAGTCTATTTTTAAGACCACGTCTGCTCGCCGAAAATAGATTTCTTGAAGTTACGAGCGATACGCGACCGACTAACGCTCTAGTTACTTGGTAATCCTGCTCTTTGTTTTAACTTGAAGTGAACCAGTGTCTTCATAAATCATCACTATAATGGTAAGTAGACATTTTTCGTCCGAATTCCTTTTCTCCTTCGAGGCATATTTTCCCAACTTTTCTTATCCCCTCACAGAGGTTGGTTCATTCTTTGTAAATTGTCAAATCACGCGACGTTGTCACAAGTCACGTGCTATAAACAGATTTTCGTGATATTTCTTGTATGCTTCATCTCGTCCAATATTTCGATGATACCTACCCTGTTACCTATATACAGTTCGTTCGCAAGCCTTTCAAAATGAAATCGATTTGGACAAGAACTGGGTGGGAAAATTGGAACGACGAATTCGTTAGCATGCCTTTGATTTTCCGTCATTTTCTCTTCTTCAGCAAGTACATTATTTAGATTTGCTCAATTGATTGGTGTTCGATGGAGGAGTTAGACCTTTTGGGATGTGGGGGATACATTGGGATCTACTTACTTAGAAGCCATGAATTAATTAATGTCGGAACACGTCCGATTCATTGCAGACAATGGATGTTGAGGCACGATAGAAGTTTATGCTAGGGATCAATTTTCAATTAATCTAGAGTTTGGCTTTATATGACCTAGTTTTAACGCCTGCTTGAGATGAAATAGCAAACACAAATTTGGTAACGCTAGACTTTATTAGGTGTGTCCATTGTTTACTTGAGGTAATTTGTACATCTATACATTTAGATCCTCTTGATAAGATGGGTTGTAGAGCGATTTCCCCTTTAAGTACATACTGCGAATAAAAAAGTTGACGAACATTGTCATTTCCCCCTAAATGAGGTTCAGTAAAATTTCTAATGGTTTAAACTTAAAAGTCCCATATGTGACAGAAACTAGAAGTTATCACACTTTATATTAAAAAGTTTGTGAGTGTGTATGTTTGTTACTTCTTCAGATCTAAACGGATGGAGCGATTTTAATAAAATTTGGTATGGAGTTAGCTGACACCCTGGATTAACACATAGGCTACGTTTCACTGCGGGAAAATATCTTATTGCCATGGGAAAATCGATAAACCGCGGGTAACACCTAGTTGGAAATAAGTATCTTATCTTTATGTATTGCCAGACCCTCTGTCCCCTATTTTTTATATGCATTTAGATTTACGTGTTACCTACCAACAACGATATCTGAAATAGTAATAAGTACAGGACGTTCAACAGCTAATCATCCTTTACATTTTTGTTGCAAGCCTCTCAAATGTAACCGAACAGAGAATACGCGTGTAAAGTTTAATGTACACAACCATATTACCCACGTGACGTGTGTAAAAGCATCTCATTAACGAAACCAGGTTGACGGAGATTCTTAAAAACATTTTCAGGCAGATGCAGTACCACAACAGAATTCTGGAGCCGGAGAGGGGCAGGTGGAGACACCAGTTGTACCGTCAGCTGCGGTTGTAGCTAAAGAAGAAACTCCGGTTATTCCAAGCAGCGAAGTGCCTAAGCCTCTTGAGCCCGAAGTTCCACTGCCGAGTGAAGCTAAAGTGGAAAACAACGCGACGCCAAAGGAAAATGTAATTAAACGTTTATACTCTACTTTTAGTCGGTTTATTAATTTTCACAATCAATAGCATCAGAAAATTATATACACAAAAGTGTAATTGAGTGTTATAGGATTAAAAGCAACTATCTGTTTTTTCGTGGTATAGTATGGCCTAACCTTCCTGCGATGCAGGAAGAGACCCGTGCCCCAGCAGTGGGGATGTACAAAGGGTTGATACCATCTGTTTTCTGGCAATATACCTAGTTTTACTTGTAGGCAAGAAAATCAGTAACTGTTTCAAATTAAACATTTGGGCGATTTTTTAGGGAGACTGGAACCAAAGAGAACTGGAACTACTCAAGAAAATTGAAGAGCTCGAGACAGCTAAAACGGAAATCAGTGACGATAAACTGCGAATGGAATTAAAGGTAACAATGTTTATATGTAGGCAGATCCAATAAAAAGTGGTTTGATGCAGCAGTACCAATTTAATAGAAAGCGTGCATTGTATTGCTAAAGATACGTATGAAGATAGCGCTTAGAGCACTCTTAAGGAAAATCAAATCAACAGTGTATACACTGTTGATGCGATTTTCCTTTCCAAACCCTTCGTGATATTTTAGATACAAAAACTGGTCAGGGCTCATTTATTTTCTATGTGTAATATTTTCAGCTTAAAGAACAAGAAGTTGAGCTATTGAAAGTTCGTGTAATCAGCCTTGAGACTGAATTACAGTTGGCTCTATCCAAGCCAGGTGGTGCCAAGAATCAGGAAGTTATTGAGAATATCAAGCAACAGCATGAAGAGGTAACTATTCTGTTGGATTTGTAGCACTATTACGAATAACATAGGCTAAGATAGGCTGAAATTGCCACAAATTGGATACCATAATAATATAATGGACACCGACAACGCGGCGGTACTACCTGATACGAACATACCATTCTTGTCGAGATGGTCAGCTAGTAGTAGAAGTCGCTCAGCAAACAACTGGGAGGCAATTTATGCTAAATAATAAAATCCACAACAATACCACCATTTTTATGTAAAATATTGTCAAGACGAGACCACGTACCTCCCACTGTCAAAAACTTAGCAGATCTCATGTAAAGTCAAACTTCCACCGTTTCGTTACTGTAAGAACTATTGAATTACAGAAAAGTAAGGACTAGTAATAACTTGAATATACATTTTTATCTAGCCTATAAACGTCCCCCTGCAGGGCACAGGCATTCTCTTAGAGAGAGATAACTATTCTCTTGTAGAGATATATATGCGTGGCTTAATTACCATGCGTCACATGTGTGCCCACGGCGTATTGGCAATTTGAACTTGGTGACGTTCATATCAAACCGACAAAACAAAACCTACATTGTCTTACGGTATCTACTTGGTTAATACCTGAAAAAACGATATTATTTCTATGTACCTAAATATTTCCCTAAATATTAAGGTTGGATACACAGGATATACTTATCGAAATAGGGATATTTTTTCGTTAGCTTCCTACTTTCTATTTTATCTGCTAATATAATTTCGTCTCTCGTCTCACAGCTGCTAAGCAAAGCACGTGGCATGATCTTCGACAAAACAAAGATGGTGAAGAATCAAGAACTGCAGATCGAAGCTCTGAACATGCAAGTTCAGTCCCTCAAGGATATCAACGTTATCACCAAGGACCTGCTTGAGATCAGGAACTCTGAGGTCAAGGCTATGGAGGTAAGCCACTTTAAGGTTATGAGCTAATAAAGCTATTAGACGTTACTCAAGGCAATATCGTAGGTCCGCTGCTCTTCGTATTTTGCAATGTAGAATAATTTACTTCACCTGAATTATTTTAAAATCTGAAATAGGATTAAGAAACATTTTTTTATGTAGCCTGTATACTTCCCTCAACAGGGCACAAGTCTTCTCTCAGAAAGATAGAGTATGTGGTTAATTACCATCCGTGCCCACTGCGGATAGGCAATTTCAAGCACTGAGGTCGCATACGTCATACACTAAAGTTTCCTCACGGTCAGATCCAAGAACTTCGATTTAAACCCTGTATATCCCCACTGCTGGGGCACGGGTCTCTTCCTGCATTGCAGGAAGGTTAGGCCATACTCCACCACGGGGGCCAAGTCCGGGTTGGTGGAGGTTTGTAAGACAGTGGCGGGCCTTACTGTCAGAAGTTATCAAGCCGCCCATAAGGCCTCTGACATGGCTTAACGACTGCCATTACATGACAGACGGAACCCACGGCTTATTTGCTACTAGTGGTAGTTACGGGGCGGTCACCCATCCTGCGCCTGACCGCGCCTGATGTTACTTAACTCGAGTGATTGATTCCAATCACTCGGTTCGACTAGGCCATGAGTGCTTCGAGATTATTATTACTATTATTAAAATTCTTTGATCCTTAAGTAATGGTAAACTTTATTTTGGTCTGACGACCTGGTTGCGGTGGCGGGGAGTCGCTGGATGCGGACGGCACAAGACCGCAAAGCTTGGAAAACCATGAGGGACGCGTATGCAGTGGGCCCCAAACAGCTGATGCTTCTTAAAAACAGCTTAAAATGTTAGGAAGTTCGAATCGAATAACTGCATTTGGAACCTTCTTAATTCTTCCAGGATCGTCTCCAAGCGATGGAGGCGCGCTTCAAAGCAGAGAAGGAGCGCTACGGCCTCGTACTGCAGAAGGCCGAGACCAGTGGCAACCTCAACTGTGACCTCAAGAAAGAGTACCAGACGCAACTTGGACTTTTCAAGGTGAGGAGGCAGATCATAGAATTATTGTTAGTTAGGTATAAACGTTTACACTTTGTAAAAAATATTTTCAAAAACCTATTTAGAGGCTAAAAATTCCACCCATGCCGGGACTCGAACCCGCGACCTCTGGCTATCCGTACCAGCGCTCTCCCAACTGAGCTAATGGGCGACTACCCGCATCAGTGAAATTTCGAACCTCTTTACAATACTCGGTATTACTTACAGGCAGCGACATTTGGCTGAAGTAATTTGCATCACTTGCAGCCCCGACTACCTATTACTTAATACAGAGAGTATTGTAAAGAGGTTCGAAATTTCACTGATGCGGGTAGTCGCCCCTTACCTCAGTTGGGAGAGCGCTGGCACGGATAGCCAGAGGTCGCTGGTTCGAATCCCGGCATGGGTGGAATTTTTAGCCTCTAAATAGGTTTTGAGATTGTCCTTAGCACGGGTTAGTTTAGTAGCATTAAAAATAATATAAAAATTTATTTTATGCCACACCTGGCCATAAAGCGCTTTCTGGCCAAGTGTAGACATAAAAAGATGTACACAACACGGGAGGTAATAAAGAAAGCTCTCGATCGCATATTTACGTCCCTCGCTTGCAGCTCGGGCCGCAAACTTCTGCGATCTCGGCCTTTCTTTGTATTACCACCCTAGTTGTGTAATGTACTATTATTTTACAAAGTGTGTACGAACGACGTGATTTTCCAAATCCAAATTGCACGCTTATGTAGCTTGACTGACATGTTTTAGCAAATAAATAAATCTTTACTTTCTATAAATATAATAATAACTTCCACTTCACATGTCAGGTAGAGAAATACACATAGAAAACTGTTTGACATTATTCTCTTCGTCTGAACGTCGTCATAGGAGGAAAAGTAAACTTAATTCGTTCTATCTGAAGTAGGCAGGTTTCCGCGCTGGAGGTAAGTACAGGTTGGGAAAAAAAAAATTAGAAATTAGATAAGATAAGATGATAGCTTATTTTTCTGTCCACAAATTACATTCGTATACAAAATAACATTGAATAAATGCTACAATACAACAGAATGCACTATTTGTGGAAAGACTGGAGCCTAAACTAGATCAAAAGATCTGTATCTTAGGTTTCCGGACCACCCGGTCTACAAAAGAACGGTATCATATTCGACGCGTCATCAGCATAAGGTGTAAACGTTTCAAGTATAAAAATGACAGATTATGGTGGTTAAAAATTGATAATATAAGGACTGAATTTCCTGTAAAATAATCTTATTAATATTATAAATATGAAAGTTTGTATCTATTTATGCGTGTTTGTTACTCAATCACTTCAGAACGGCTAAACGGGTTGAGATGAAATTCGGCACCGAGATAGATTATAGTCGGGAATAGCCTATAGCCTACATACATACCTAACAAATTTTCTTTGCCCACATGGTCGTGGGAAGATAGTAAGATATAAAATCGGACGGCCTCTGTGGCGCAGCGGTAGCGCATCCGCATTTCGATACCCGGCTGGGGACAAAAAAAAACCCCAGGTCTTGGATGTTTACATGTCTGTGATGTCGTTGTTTCTGGCTCCCACGACACAGGGTATCCTAGTGTGGGGCCAGAAGCAATGTATGTGCCTGTATGTAAATGTTATGGTAAAAAAAAGTTATTCAATAAGGCTGTACATGAGATTTCAACACATTTTGGCCGACATGTACGATGTCGGCCAAAATGTGATGACAACGGCCGTAATCTTAATCCGTCACCTAAAGTGACAACTTGAAAAATGAAAGGCCTTTCTACTGGTGTTTTTATATTATTATTCGAAAGGAAATCGGGAAGCGATGAAATATCGCCTTTTTTCGCACGCCTGTAAATATAACAGTGATTTTACACTTCGTTGTAGCTACCCGGGGGGCGAGTCTCTAAAGTGCATTAGTTCTTTAAAAGAGTCATATTATAGACTTTTAGTCCGGATCTACTTACGGGTGTTGTTATATCGGAAGAGTCCGACTAGGTTTCGCTCCGATTCGCAGAGCTTAATCATGGTGAGCAGAGACGGAGCTCGCGTCGTTGGTTGCTCACCATGATTAAGCTCTGCGAATCGGAGCGAAACCTAGTCGGACTCTTTCGATATAACAACACCCGTAAGTAGATCCGGACTAAAAGTCTACAATGTGTTGTGCTTACGAAAGTTTTAGTTCAAAAAGAGTCATATTATTCCTGTAAAGGTCGTTTCAGTCACATTCACGTATACTGGCCCAACTATGAGGCTAAGTGCGGAAATCGGAGTTCTAACTACCTACCAATTAATAACCAAGGATAATCTTCTCCGCTGACTTAGCCATCCCTTATTTAAATTATAACCTTTTAATACCCGCAAAGGATCTACAACTTGAAGTAACTCAAACGAGAATTTGAATTTCAATCTGCCGTTTAGTCCGTCTCAAAGTTGGGTACTTTTGTCATCATTAGCACAAATCCTAAGGCTTAAGTTACATTCGACTTTGGCAATACCTATTTACCGTTAAGCCATGTCAGAGGCCTTATGGGCGGCTTGATAACTTCTGACAGTAAGGCCCGCCACTGTCTTACAATCCTCCACCAACCCGGACTTGGCCCCCGTGGTGGAGTATGGCCTAATCTTCCTGCGATGCAGGAAGAGACCCGTGCCCCAGCAGTGGGGACATACAAGGGTTGTTAACGAACACCTATTTCAGCTTAGTCGTACTCTACATCCAGATTAGTAACTATAACATTCTGTGGCCTAACCGCTACCACTAATCGTCGACTCGTGCTGTCGTTCCGCCGCGACTGGGGCCGACTCGGGAATCATTCAAGCTGATGAATATTTGGTCGACTCAGGCTCGTCCGCCGTTAATCGGAACGATTCGGGTTTCAGCCCCCAGTACCTTATGGTACTGGGCAGAAAACAATGGAAATTAGTGGTTTCATTCGATTATTAGTGTGTAACTAATGTTCTAATATAACTTTTTTTGTAATCCTAAACGTCCTACTGCGGGGCGCAAGCTTCTCTCAGTAAGAGGTTATGGGCTTAATTGCGGATTGCGCGGATAGTCAATTTAAAGCGCTGAGGTATTTTAACACCTCTTTTCTCACGATGTATTTCTATTAGCGTGTGGTTTTGATACCATAACTTCACAAATGTACATACGAACGTTTTAGTTAGTTTAAAAGTAGTTGACACAAACTTTGATTAATAGTCGCGCAACGTTACCTAAGCCGTCGTTCAGACTCGTAACTTCGTATCATCCCGGGTAACAACTGAGCCTAAAGTCCATTAAAATGGTAAAAATATTTTTGAAAAAAATTATGTATTATGAAATAAGTTATGATTGAGTGATCTTAAACGATCACGAAGGTTAAGAAACATAGGGCCCATAGGGCGCCTATAAAGCCTCTGACATGGCTTAACAACTGCCATTACATGACAACCTCTACCAACGGCCTAACGTCGTGCCAGTAGGCCACGAGGGCTAATGGACTACTAATTCGGACTCGGCCCCCGTGGTGGAGTATGGTCTAACCTTCCTGCGATGCAGGAAGAGACCCGTGCCCCAGCAGTAGGGACATACAAGGGTTGATATCGAGGGCTAATGACGATGGCATTACTTCTGTTTGCAGGAACTAAGGGTGAAGTACGAGGAACGTGTTCAAGCGCTGATGGCCGAGAACAACAAACTGAAGGAATCCCTAAAAGTGGAGCCTCCGACTGCGACATAGTGGATCTAACATAACATAGCGACAGCATTTTAAAAACCTATTTAGAGGCTAAAAATTCCACCCATGCCGGGATCCTCGGGGCTGCAAGTGATACAAATTACTTCAGCTAGATGTCGCTGCCTGTACGTAATACAGAGAACATTGTAAAGAGGTTCGAAATTTCACTGATGCCGGTGAGTTGCCCATTAGCTCACTTGGAAAGAGCGCTGGCACGGATAGCCAGAGGTCGCGGGTACGAATCCCGGCATGGGTGGAATTTTTAGCCTCTAAATAGGTTTTTAAGATTGTCCTTAGCACGTGTTAGTGCATTAAAAAGAATAGAATAGCGACAGCAGTCACTGTGCTACTGTCAAAATGCAAACTATCGACTCGAGTTTCCAAAATCCTGTAACTAAATCGTGGTTATCCATAATAAAGAGTACCTACTCTAGTTTGGGGACCAGGCAGCATCTTTGTACATAATAGTATTTCATGATCGATTGAAGATGTTTATTAAAATTAAAATACAAAAAAAATACAGAAGTTGGTTTCTGCCAAACTGCATTACAGTTTCTTGGCAGATGCTCCTGGTTTTACAATTTGAAGTAGGTACTCTTATGTATGCTATACATTTACTATAAAAGATGTTTAAAGACTCCCTACACAATACCCTCTTGACGAGTAGAATGCATATGGAAATTTTCTTGCACCCTCTGTCGCGTTCGCACATAGGTATTGTTATGTAGACTAATTCTGACAGAAAGTCAATGAAAATTCAGGGAAAATGTGGAAACTCAAATCGATAGCTATCACGCAATAAGTAGTTGCATATAAATTTGTAATGGCGGTCCGGCTTTTTCTAACTTGTTTGTATATATTTTAATAGAAATTATTTTAAAAAGTTATTAAAGATTTTGTCAACTTTTTAAAAATATTTGCTATGTTATAGAAATACTATAGTACTTCTTGCTAACAACCCACCTAACAACAGGTTATTGAAATAACGTAAAACTGGAAAACTGATTCTGCAGTATCACGACGATTTTTTAACCATCGCATTGAAATATTGAAATTCTTAATTCTATATCTAAATAATAATAGGTAAGTTTATTCATTAAACTTGAGACTTGAGCGTAGACAAGGTAATCTACCCTTACTACAACAATTGTCTGCACTGGCCACTTCAGAGAATTCAGTCTTGTACCCAATAGTTACCGTTTAGCCAAAAATCTTTCGGCTAAACGGTAACTATTAAACCCGTTAAGTATATGTATAACTATTTATTTATAAAAGATGATGACTTGGATTTAACTTTGATTTTGTAGAAAAATGTTACGATAAGATTTAGAACCTTATACTTTGTAATGTTGAAACGCGACTTGACTTGGTGGTTAAAAAATATGAGCCTTTTGTTTATTGGAAGGGGTTTGAACTATCGATGCAGAAGAAATGGTTATCAAGTTTACCTTTTTAGTATACAACTATTTATTCAACAAATATGACACAAAATCACTTAGCATATAATTTAAGTTTGTTTTTGTTGAAACATGTAACCAAACGATAACATTTTATCATACTTGTATCATACTCATATTTTGTAGTCTTGAAACTCCACTTAACTTGTTAATGTAAAAAAATGAGACCTTTTTAGGGGGAGGGGTCTGAACTATCGATACTAAAGAAATGGTTATCAAGTTTCGCCTTATTTCGAGTTGTGCATTGGTGACGATTTGGGTTTCCCAATTCGACAGCAAATGAGCCTACTTTACGAAGGAAGATAGAACTTCTACCAGATGTCGCTGCCCGTACGTAATACAGAGAATATTGTAAAGAGGTTCGAAATTTCACTGATGCCGGTGAGTCGCCCATTAGCTCAGTTGGAAAGAGCGCTGGCACGGATAGCCAGAGGTCGCGGTTTCGAATCCCGGCATAGGTGGAATTTTTAGCTTGTAAATAGGTTTTTAAAATTGTCCTCAGCACGGGTTAGTGCATTAAAAAGAGTATAAAGATAGAACTATTCTTGCCACCCCAGATCGTCCAGACATGCCAGCACCTTTTTAATATCAATGTTGTATTTGGGTATCAAATGCCTAAGTTTGGTGATTAGATTTGTAAAATTTAGAGGTACCTAAGTAATGTTTATTAGTCATCAAAAAATCTTAATGGAGATAACTACAATCTTCCAATATTGTATTTTGGATTTTAAAGTAAAATTTTAATTATGTCGTCGTTCTCTGCTAACGTATCTTTCAAAGACTGTTTTGTGGTTTTATACATAATAATAGAAATGTATTAATTCATTGTAAAAGTATTGTATATTTTATATAAACGTTTTCTAAATTAACATTGGAATATAATTTAGTTCATACTAATACCCCAACAAAAAGTATATTCTTCTTCTTCTTCAGGCTATATTAGTCCACTGCTGGACATAGCCCTCCCCTAATGAGTTGTGCCATCATTGGGGGTAATGCCCATAATCCCCACGCTGGGCATGCGGGTTGGCGATCGCAGTTCGGTGGAATTGTACTGCAGGGGGCGCTGCTGCCCACCCCTCGGTTTGTGTCCCTTTTAAGTATCTGACCTAACCTAATTCATGATTAACATTATTTTGGTATACACAAGGTTTGCACAATTCACATAAAATAAAAATTAGGAGCCGGAGCGGGATTCGAAGCCGAGCCTCTAGCATACTGTGCCAGCGCTCTTACAAAATTCGCCATTCGAAATCTGATTTTCATTTAAGTAACTATCTTTATCTTGATTTATCACCAACGGTTGTAAAGTTGATTCACCGCGATTCGGTCGACGTGACCAGACATAGAAAGGTCAACGCTACGCAAGACGTTAGAAAAAGAGTAAAAAGAGAAAAACAATAATAATAAAAACTTTTCGACAAAAACAAAACTGGCTACAACGGCCTAAAGGAATAATAACATCACTATCTTCATAGTTAGAATATTTTCGGGGCTTAATCGCGTAGTAATTTATTGCTATTTTACCACGACGTTTCGACGCGATTAATCCCCGAAAATATTCTAACTACGAGTATGTGTACAAGTCGCGAAAGTTTAAAATATGTTATCACTATCTTCTTCTTTGGTCCTTTAACTCCTACTGGAGCATAGGGCCTCAAGCACAGATTTCCACTTCTGACGGTAGTTCGCGGCCGCCTCTAATTCAGGCCAGCTAGTGCCGATCGACTTGGCCTCTTGGTCTGTTGATCTTTTCCAGGTCTTCCTTGGCCGCCCCCTCTTTCGGCTGCCTAATGGGGTATACGTAAGTGCTTGTCTGGTCAGGCATCTCTTGTCACGGCGTAGTGTACCTATGTTGTTGTTGTAGATGATGAGTATGTTGGTGGAGTATGTCCTAACTTTCCTGCGATGCAGGAAGAGACCCATGCCCCAACAGTGGGAACATACAAGGGTTATTATCGACGAATTGAGAAGGTGTTTTACGTACTCTTTATTTTCAAGTCGGTTAAAAAGACCGTTCAGATGAGTTCAAAGGCCTCATACTGGTCAATAATTATATTTTTCGGACTTTACTACTGGAGTGTCGTTTTACTAAATATTTACGATTAAAGTGCTTTAATAGAATCAATGTAATATAAAAAGTTAGGGCGAGATAAATAGTCGCTTCTAAGAACGAGTCTTAGCGAAAGCACTTGCTTAAGAATCGATTTGTCTATCATAGACAGTACTTTAGCACTCTTTTAGTCGCGAAACCCGGACTAATTCTTAGCATTGGCCTAAGAACATGCTTAGCTAAGCAAACGTCTACTTTGATACTTAGCTAAGTTAGCCTGAAGTAATGCTTAGGGAAGCTTGAGCACGGACTTGGGCTAAGCAACGACTATTTATCTCGCCCCTAGAGTCGAGAGTTAAAGTCACAAGCCACGTCGCTTATTAGAAGGTAGGTACATTCGACAGCAAGTCGACTTTAATTTGTTGCAACGTTCCCGATATCACCCTATGACTTTATTTTGCATGTGTGTAAATGTCGATGTGTTGTTAAGCTGTTTACATATTCTTCTCACACCCACGTTTGGAATATTCTAAACTAGCTGTGCCCCGCGGTTTTACCCGCGGTTGTCATGGAAAAAATATATTTTGACCGCAGTAAAACGTAGCCTATGTGCACACACACTCACAAACTTTCGCTTTTATAATATTAAGTGTGATGTGATTACACAAAAAACGCAATAAATCTGTGAAATGAGAAAAGGGTACATTTGATGGCCTTATTGGTTAAAGTTATTTATCCCAGGCAATATTTTATGTTGCGAGTCGAGTCGAGTCGGTTGGTTTGTAGGTAAACCAATGTGTAGGTTTTCTTTTTCCCGAACTTCAAACGTGATTTTTTTGTAGTTCTGGCTCACGGGAAAAAACACTTTTATTCATTTCCGTGTCGAAATATTCGTTTTTTTGCGGAATACACGCCCGTAATTTTTCCGGACTTCCAGGAACTGTAGACCTGAGAATATGGTGTAAACCCCAAGTGTTTCCGAGATAAAGGGTCTTGCCAGACGGATGGACGGACGCACGGACTGACAACAAAGTGATCCTATAAGGATTGGGTTTTTCCTTTTGAGGTACGCAACCTTAAAAAGAGAGAAAGAGAGCGTAAATTTATCCGTCTTTGTAGAATTAGATCAGCCGTTGTAGAGTAGATACTCGTTGAAGTCTCTGTTCCATCACAGGGCGGCAATATTGTCCGCCATTTTGTAAAATATTTGGTCCTACGAAAACAGTTATTTATTGCATGATGCGGCGAATTGCCTGCCTCGCCTGGCCGCAGACGTCATTGTGTATTGTGATACGCTTAACGCTTGTAATATTAAACGTCGCTCTTGACAGAGGAATGGCGATTAATTATTCGCCAGTGAGTGACTGACATACCTACTGGCAGACAAATATCGTGTTGTTAAGGAGAGACCCATCTCTTCACATGAACATTTATAATATTTTAATGTTCATAACATTTTACTAAAATGTGAACGTCACAAATCTCCATAACTGCGATACTTAGTTATTTAAAAAAAAAAATTCTATTTTAGTTTATGACCTACGACTCTTGATCATCAACCCATTGTGTCCCCACCGAGGGGCACGGGTCTCTTCCCTGAGGAATGAACCTATAGGCCATACTCCACCACGGGGGACAAAACCGGATTGGTGGAGGCTTGCAAGACTAGTGGCTGGTCTTATTGTCAGAAGCTTTCAAGCCGCCCTAAGGCGTGTGACTTAGCTTAACGACTGCCGTCTATCGACGGCAGCCGGCATTAACTGTTTAACGTGCCTTGCGAAGCACGGAACCAGACGGAAAAATGCCACTGGCGTTAGTCATAGACGGTCACCCATCCATGCATTGAACGCGCCCTGTGTTGCTTAACCTTCAGCTGAATGGCAAAGTACAATTTAACATGAAAGCGAAAGCCACTGCCTTCGGGCCCTAGTGCAGTGAAGAAAAAGGCAGCGGGAAAAAAACCCACTCTGACTATCTTTACTCAAGTCATATACTCAAGTATTTTTTTATTATTTATTATTTTTATTTCTTTGTTGCTATTATTACATATAATATAAGTGAACTTTACTCAAGTATACATCCGTTGCCACCTATACGTATAGTAATATTCCATGATTTTCATCAATAACTTTTAAAGCCTTAAAAGCATTAGTTATTAGTTTTACAGAAGTCGGGAATATATAAGTGCTGCTGCCAGACTCAGAACAGCACTCGCTGTTCTGAGTCTGGTAGTCTCAGGATGGTAACTCATCCAGCACCAGACTGTTATCAGTCTGGTGCTGGATGAGTTACCATCCTGTGACTACCAGAGGCCTTATAGACGGCTTGATAACTACTAACGGTAAGGCCCGCCACTGTTTAACAATCCTCCTGCAACCCGGACTTGGCGCCCGTGGTGGAGAATGGCCTATCCTTCCTGCGATGCAGGAAGAGACCAGTGCCCCAGCAGTGGGGACATACAAAGGGGTTAATTATTATTATTAACATTTGCTGTGTGGTGTCGGTGTGGTGTCGGCCTAGAAAATAGCACCAACCCAATTCAGGGTCAACTCAGGGTGGGCAGCAGCGCCCCCTGCAGTACAATTGCACCGAACTGCGATCCCCAACCAGCATGCCCAGCGTGGGGATTATGGGCATCTCCCCCTATGATAGCACAACGTGGCGCTCTTTAGGGGAGGGCTATGTCCAGCAGTGGACTAGTATAGCCTGATATTTATGATGTTCACTTTTTGCAATAATGTATTACAAAATAATATATGATTTTTGCACTGCTAGTTAGCTCAAAGCAGCCTCTTAACATTGAAATACGAAACTTGGTGTTACAGTTTGGAATAACTTTGGTCCAATAAACTCTGTGTTATATACAATGTCTGAACCCGAACTCATAAGGATCTTTAGTCGACTTTGATGAGTTCAGAATTTTAGGACAGACTTTGCCTAAATTTGATATCAGGTCATTTAATATTTTCTAAACAAACAAATATTAACAAAGAGAAGAGAGTATTTTAATGAAATAATCTTTTTCAACCTAAACCTTAAACACACACGCGCATACACAAAACACACTCGCATACTCACACACCACACAAACACGAGCTGTAGGTACTCTAAATAATTAAGTTTTAAAATATCTAATACCTAATTTATTTTCGCTCGTGGCCTAGGCGAACCGAGTGATTGGAATCAATCACTTGGTTAAGCAACAACAGGCGCCGTCAGGTACAGGATGGGTGAGCGTCCCGTGACTACCGCTAGTGACATTTTTCCGAGCGCTTCCGTGCTTCGCAAGGCACGTTAAGCCGCTGGTGCTGGCTGTCATATAATGGCAATCGTTAAGCCATGTCAGAGGGCTTATGGGCGGCTTGATAACTTCTGACAGTAAGGCCCGCCACTGTCTTACAATCCTCCACCAACCCGGACTTAGTAGAATTTGTAGCTGAAAAAAAGACAGTGGGTATTCCGCTTTTCACTAGATGCAAATAAATCAAACATCATCGGAATTTCAGCCCACTCATCACCTTTCTGCCAAGTGTACATTTTTTGTAGTGGGACGAAGGATAATACTGACATAGTAAATATGTTCTGGGTATTTTGATAAATGTGTGCCCCTATAAGTACATAAAGTTCAAAGACATCCAAAAAAATTCAAAAATTCAAAATTATTTATTTATAACAGTGGTAACAATTATAGGGTCGAATCTTCCTTTTAAGTTTACACCTGTATTAGGAAGAATTCACTCTTCCAGCCGATAGGTTGTACTAATTATAAACAAATTTTTACAAACTTGACAGTTACACTTAAGAGCTAATTTCTATTTATTTATTTTAATAAGTGAGTACACAAAAAGTATACAAATACAAGGTATGTGGTTTTAGATTTCATATTTAAATTTAGTACACTTAAGATTAAGATGTACATTATTTTTAAGTAGGGTACATACACTTAGGGGTTTCATTTCAATCGGCTCCCGCCCGTAAACAAACAGACATTTGACGGTAGTTGATAAAATATCAGGAAGGATCAGATAAATCGTTTGCTCGACCTAGCCCACCCATATAAGCATCCCCATCATTAGGTATCTAATTATTATATTTAAAACTGTTTACACCCAGACAAAAACCGAATGAAATTTATTTTAGAGGTGTACAGCGCACAGGTGTAAAATAAGTGTAATTATGGTTTGTACTAATAAGTGTGAAATGATTCCAATATATGTACTCGTGTATAGGTTTTGTGTATGTATGTATGTATGTATGTATGTATGTATGTATGTATGTATGTATGTATGTATGTATGTATGTATGTATGTATGTATGTATGTATGTATGTATGTATGTATGTATGTATGTATGTATGTATGTATGTATGTATGTATGTATGTATGTATGTATGTATGTATGTATGTATGTATGTATGTATGTATGTATGTATGTATGTATGTATGTATGTATGTATGTATGTATGTATGTATGTATGTATGTATGTATGTATGTATGTATGTATGTATGTATGTATGTATGTATGTATGTATGTATGTATGTATGTAATGAATTGATAAGCTTTATTGGTGTAGCAATGATTCCGACATTGACATTAAACTATTGTGGACCAAATAGCCCTGCCCAGTCAAATCACGTAGGGAGAGTCCAGTATATAGTTGTAAGGATACACCAAGATATTGACGTATTAATATTCCATGAAGGGGAATTTCGCTGCATTAAAATTAATATGAAGCTGTATTTCTTGCTCTTTCGGTTGCGAGAAGTATGTTCAACAAATAAATACTACAGCAGTAAATTCATGCAAAGTCTTAGATGTGACTTTGTCGAATAAAAGCTATGTAAAGGTAGCGTGAGAAATTGATTCTTAAAAAAATGGGGCAATTTTTATACGATGTAAAGAGCTTGAAAAAAATTCGTTTATATGTTCATCGACTAACTTCACCTGGAAATTAAAGCCGAATTTTTTGTTTCATTTAATTTTTAAAGTTTTTAAACAACCACGGTCAGGTAATGCCTGTTTGAGGCGGACCGAAAACTGTACTTCATAAATAAGATTACTTTCCAAATATTAGTCTGTAATTATGTGTTATCATAATGTTTTGTGCTGTGGAATTTGATAAATAAATCTGTAGATATAGATATTCATGTACATCTTACACGGATCTCGTTAGCCCTATACTAAGTACAACTAAATGACTTGTGTTACAGGTGCTAACTCGACAATAGATTTAATACAATAAATACATAGATAACATCCAAGACCCGAGGCAAACTACAAAAGTTCGTTTCCTAGTGTGACCCGGCATCGGCATTGGATCGAATCCGAGACCGTCGGTTTTGCAGTCAGCGTGCCAAACCGCTGCGCCACCGAGGGCGCCAAATAAATAAATACACTCTACTGAATTCTTCGATTTCAACAATGAGACTGGTGTGTCACTTTACTTAGATTATCCGCCCTATAAGAACTTGAACCATTATAGGCCCAAGTCAATTCACGTAGGGCCCGTAAAATTAAGTTTGCCGATGGTACTTAATTATCCATCCGCAAGGAAGCGAGGTTGCAATTAACAGATCCTTCGGAACTTTCGATCCTTAGGTTGGGTCAACTAATTAAACACGCTTGGCCCTTAATTCTGGACTTTAAGGTCCCGTCGAAAGGTGTAGCTAAGCTAGCGCTATGTTCGCCTACTATCTACGCCATCATAGGTTTTTACATAGATAGGATTTTTTAAATTGTACAGTAAAATTTGTTTATTATTTATGACATCGAAGAGAATTGACAAAAACGTCACAATAAGTGGATATCATACAAATCCTTTGATAAAATAATGTAAATATTAAATATTCTCTATTAAGATCAATATATACATTTTATATATTGATCTTAATAGAGAAACGTACCTATTAAATTCACAAAAAAATTACATGTAATAAGTACGATACATTGTATATATTGAGATGATTTATTCTACTTGCAGGATGAGTGACCGTCCCGAGACTACCGCTAGTGACATTTTTCCGAGCGCTTCCGTGCTTCGCAAGGCACTTTAAGGCGTTGGTGCCGGCTGTCATGTAATGGCAGTCGTTAAGCCATGTCAGAGGCCTTATGGGCGCCTTGATAACTTCTGACAGTAAGGTCCGCCACTGTCTTACAATCCTCCACCAACCCGGACTTGGCTCCCGTGATGGAGTATGACCTAATCTTCCTGCGATGCAGAAAGAGACCCGTGCCCCAGCAGTGGGGACATACAAGGGTTGATCTCGATTCTACTTTTGTTTCTTATTCTGGTCATTAAGTACATTTTCTTGTTTGTAAAACCAGCGTGGGGATTATGGGCATTACCCCCCAATGATGGCACAACCTTGCGCTATGGCGCTCATTAGGAGAGGCCTATGTCCAGCAGTGGACTTATATAGCCTGAAGAAGCAGAAGAAGAAAACCCAAAAATGTGTACTATTTATTTTTACTCACGGAGTTGACAAATAACTAGGATGCACTAAATACACAGATCATCCCCAATAGATTCCGTATGATGGGACAGGTTAATTTTACCTATACTTTTTAACAAATATGGTCAATTAAACTATGTTTATAAGAAGTTATTTATAATAATATACATATTTATATTTACTAAAAATAATTAAAAATAAGTATTTTAGACACATTTTAATTTTCATATGATTTTCCATGCTTGTGTCACGGCCTTGGCTGATTACCGTAGCACGGGCATGTAGTTTATTTTCGGACCAGAACAAGTAATGTGTTGTAGTTGTAGTTAACAGTGCCATTATGTAAGTATAAAATATTATTATATTAAAATATAATATTACATTAGAATATTATAATATACATACTATCATATAAAAATATTATATTGGTAATCCATCTGAACCTGCAAATGTTGTTTTGCCATAGTAACCTACGACCTATGTATTCTTAGACCTACAAGATATACACAAAAATTCCACATAAATGAGTGAAGCCGTTTTTGCGGAGTTCAATAACAAACACTGTGATGTAAGATTTTTATACTATTAGATGTGAAAGAAATATTTTCTACGTACAGAAGGGCGTAGCTAATGGAATCAATCACGCACGAAACTCAATTAGTTACGACAGTATTATTATTGTATTATGTTTTTCGATCACATTTCTTACTCTAGGGCTTTGTCTATTACGATACTCCCTCTCCGTGGCCACCGCTAGGCTTAGTGAATTTGTTACTCAGCCGAGATTTGTTTGGGGAAAATATTTCTAGACACAAAATTGGACTGACACAAAAATCCTTCATGATTAGGGATAGCCACGAAATTTTATTAGGATTAGGCCCTCCAAGTGGTATATTTGAAGTGCCCGGAGCAGCTATATATTCATAGCAATCTGTAAAATACGCTCCGATAAACTATGTAAAGCACTGGTCTCCGCATGGGTAGTACTCCGCAACAGCTTGTGCAATACAGCATGTCCAGAATGCTTGCATGCGTTATTGTTACCAAATCCCCAAGAGAAACCACATCTCCCCTCATCTTCTAGCAAAGGGTATCTTGAATACGGCGAACAACAGGACATCAAATCAATGCAGGGTGCGGAGGCATAAACTATTCGCCGAGATGGATGCCCGCACCAACCAGTACCAGCGCTCGCCGATCCCGCGTGCGCTGCGGCTACTCTGTGCCCTGAACGCTGAAGCGTGTGAGTGAGTGTGATGTGTTTGCGGATGGGATTGAAAGTGTGGTGAAGGTATGTAAGAGAATGCTAGAAGACGTATGAAAGGTAGTGCTCTGATATAATATTGTAACGCTTTGGTGTAATTAGGGTTCCGTACCTCAAAAGGAAAAAACGGAACCCTTATAGGATCACTTTGTTGTCCGTCTGTCCGTCCGTCCGTCCGTCTGTCAAGACCCTTTTTCTCAGGAACGCGTGGAGGTATGAAGCTGAAATTTATATCAATTACTCAGGTCTACTGTCCCTTGAAGCTGTGAAAAAATCAAACTTCTAAGCCAACGCAATCAAAAGATACAGCCGTTTATGCCGCAAATTTTCGACACTTGCAAGGGAATCAAAACCTACAGGGTGCTTCCCGTGAACTCAGAATCTTGAAATTTGGTACGAAGCAACGTCTTATAGCATAGATAAAGGAAAAATTACGAAAACCATAAATTTTTAGTTACATCACATAATATATTTTTTTTTAATAATTTTAAACTTACTACCCATTTCCTCATAAACGCGTAGAGGTATTAAATTGAAATTCATACCAAATACTCAGGTCTATAATACAGGTTTGTACGGAACCCTCGGTGCGCGAGTCTGACTCGCACTTGGCCGGTTTTTTTACTGTTATGTTACAATATTCATGTAAATAAATAAATAAATGAATAAATAAACAAACAAACAAACAAACAATCAAACAATCAAACAAACAAACAAAGAAAGAAACAAACAATCAAAAAAACAAACAAACAAACAAATAAATAAATAAATTAAAACTGTCTTGCTTCTTGTTTTATGTACAAAAGACTCGCATGCCGATATACTTGTATGCGAAGTTGGCCTGGTCCGTCAGAGCACGTAGTTCATTGCTACTTATACCCAAACACTCCCTCAGCAGTACCAAGGGTTGTTTCAAAATTGCATCGAAATGTTGGTTTGACCTGCCGCCGCCTGTGCGCGCTGCTCGAACCCTTCCAACATTCCGAATTAAATGTCGTAAATGGCTGCTGCACAAACAATCCTTGGCTTCTGGTGTCCTTCAAGGACTGCCTTGAAGGACACCAGAAGCCAAGGATTGTAATAATGGATGGGATTTATATACCTATATGTTAAGTTTTTGCATCTGTCTGTGTGTTCTTGATCCTCATAACATTAGTATAATTATACCCAGATAGGTATAATTTATTTTAAGAAAAGGCCTTGCCTGAAAATCGGCCACTAGTTGCACATTGGTGAACATTAGTTACAAGCCGAGGCACAGACCTTTTTGTCTTCATTTGTAATTTACATGCTGTTAAATAAATGTCCCTTTAAGCTGTCATTAACGCCTCTAGTATAAGTGATTGTTGTGCCTCATTTCGCTTCGTCGTCAGGCTATACTAGTCTACTGCTGGACTTAGCCCTCCCCTAAAGAGCGCCACGTTGTGCTATCATAGGCGTAATGCCCATAATCCCCACGCTGGGCATGCGGGTTAGGGATCGCAGTTGGGTGGAATTGTACTGCAGGGGGCGCTACTGTTCAACCCCCGGTTTGTGTCCCTTAGTCGCCCTTTACGATACCCGCGGGAAGAATTGGGTTGGTGCTATTCTCTAGGCCGACACCACACAGCATCTAGGCCGACACCACACAGCATCTAGGCCGACACCACACAGTAATTTCGCTTGAAGACAAATACATATTTTCAATTCTACTCTAATCTAGTAGGATGGCGCGTTTTAATTCTATAAATTGTCAATTAGACAACATAGGTACTGGAAAGTCGCGACGTTAAGACAACGCGCTGTCTACCTGCCCCGGACGAAAACTTGGAGTTTTTCTTCATATTTCTGAACAGTTTTTGTACATTTTTTCTCCAAATCGATCGAGATTTTGAATGTTACCCCTAGTTTTACTTGGGTACAGTACTACACATCATAAAAGTCCCTTCGGGAATCTACGTTCGCGCAGACAAGGAAGAAGTGTAACGAAAGTACCCGAAGCTAACATTCAACATAATCTTTAACCGATACGGTTAAGGTGCAGAATTGATTGCTGCAGTAGCGCTACCTATTTCGCTCACGCTAATATTGCCAAACTAATAGTCTCCTGCATCGATGACGTTGAATCAACCAATATCAACATAGGCGCGCGGCCTGCCATATAATGAAACTATCTGATTGGTCGATCAACTTGCCGCACATCCAAAATTTGGTCATCTGCGCAGGTACATCCGCGAGACTTATTTCTTGTGTAGCACTGTAACTTTAAATAAAATACTTTGCTTTGATTAAAACGCGCGCCTCGCGTCGACGTGCTACCTGCCCCGGATTTGTTATCTTCACTAGCTTTGTCAAGCAGTGCAACACAGTCCTCAGTAGCCTCCATCAAGGCCTAGGACAACGAATGGCTGTTGCCTAACTAGGGCCGAGCGAACAGCGGTTAGATAACTATTTTACGGTCGGACGAGCCGTGCCCATCATCTGAACTGGTTTTCATATTAAGAACACGCGCTTGCCTTGTTACCGCTAGGTCTAGCAGTAACACGCTTGCTTCCTAAAACAGCGCACAGAAGTAGTGGGTTCGAGTCCTGTGTGGGCCTGATTTATTCCATACGAAGACCACGGTAATTTTGTATTTATTTATGATAAAGTAAAACTGATAGAGTTCAGAAGTGTAGCAGGCTGAAGTGGCAGTGGGCTGGTCACATCTGTCGCAGAACCGATGATCGTTGGAGCAGACGGGTTCTCGAATGGAGACCACGACTCAGCAAGCGTAGTGTAGGACGCCCTCCGGCCAGATGGACCGACGACCTCAAAAAGGTGGCTGGTGGTGACTGGATGGCGAAAACGGGAGATCGGGTCTTGTGGCGCACCCTGGGGGAGGCTTATATCCAGCAGTGGACTGCAATAGGCTGAAATGATGATGATGATGATAGAGTTTGAAAGATTGAATGTTCACAAAAAAAATAAATAAAAGAAAGGCACTAGAAAAAGTTGTAAAGTAGTTTTGCTCTGTTCTGTTCTATTATCATAGATCTCAACCACAGATCTTGACCATATTTATATGGGGTCACATTTGAAGTACCTAATTTTTAGGGTTTCGAAGTCCACAAGGATCCCTTGTAGTTTCGTCATTTCTGTCCGACTGTCTATCTATATTTTCGCGGCTTAGCACAGAGACTACAAGTACTGGCTCAGACCTGGCAAGGCGAGACCTGGATCTCTCCATTATTCTACAAACTGAGCTTCCGCCGCCGGCTACTGTATGCCTATAAATATATAACTTAAATAGGTTTTTAAAATAAATAACTTGCTTACCTACACTTATTATTTTTACTTTCTGAAACGTGGACGCTAAAGATACATTCTTCTAATGTCGGCGCCAGCACAGAGCATATAAACACTACGTTTTAAGAGACGGGACCTCCCTATATGCTTTTGTAATGAGTTTAGCCCCGTTAGCAATACCAACCAACAGAGCAAAAATGCAATGTCAAAAGTAAGTGCTACCAACATAACAACTTTTCTGTGCATTAGGGACGTCCACTTACATTACTACATTTATCGATATCGATAAATTATCATCCTGGGGCTCCGCAGTTAGCCTTAAAAAATTAATAAAAATCAATGTTTTCAATAAAACGACAAATGAAATTAGTATTTTATTATTTATTATCAAATCACAATAATTGTGGTCAAGGACTATTGAATTTATTAGCTATTTGGTTTTTCCTTAGAGGTGTCCAATCTGAGCGAACTTCATCAATCGGTGGTTTGGATTCAGGTGCTGAAATCGTCAAAAAAGTTAAGTTGAGTCGTTATTGATTATTAATTTGTTGGTAAACTATGCTACTTACCGGGATAGTTCTGATAAATATGCTGAGATTCCAGGCCACAATAATTGTGGTCAAACCCTACTGGACCAATAGCAACAGCTGATATTTTGGCTGCTTTACAAGGTGCTGAAAATGATAACACTTTGTAATTTATCAAAGTAAACAAACACTAGTTACAAAAAACTTCAGCGATACATGAAAAGTCTACGTAGCAGAGTTGTTTTGTGAAGCTCGACAACTAATAGGTTTTTGTATAGCTGAATCTGAAAATAAACAATTGCAAGAATAGTCCGAAAAAAAAAAATAGTTTGTTCCTGTTTACCACATAACTGCATAATTGAATAATAATAATAAAAAAATATTTTAAATTAAAATTAGTAAAAAAAATATTTTAGTAATTCCAATCACTAACCAGTTTCAAGTGATGCGACATGGCTACGTGGTAAGGAAACTCAGCTAGTAAGTAATCAGGAAGAGGAGGCGCATTTATAAGTAGAGAAGGTACAGCCCTGTAAAAAAATGTTTATCTAAGTAATGTCATTTATGTATTAAGACGTAATAATAATATTGAGTTCTAAATGACGGAGCAAAATACATTCAAATGTTCGACGTAAAGCAAGGCGTATTTTGTGTTTTATTACATAATTATTCATGAAATGTAGTGAGTGTTACATTATAACAGAACTCACCATTTCTTTAATCGACTTCCTTTTAAAATCGTTGTTAAAATCTTTCGGCCGGAAATGATCTCTACAAACATATTTATGTTGGTGGAGTTTTTCGATGGGGATATACGATATAAGATCTTCCACAATTTTCACCCATTGTCTGCATCTAAAAAAAAACCACATTCAATGCAGCCACTAATAGTGCATCGTTGAAACATTGTTATGGCTTACAGCAATTCACCCGTCGTACACTGAGTAGTAATTCTGACCAAGGTACTTATCAGATATTTTTTTATCGATATTGAATATGTGTATAGCACAATCACTATGACATTGAAAATCTTAATATTTTTCTCATAGTATATTAATTACGTTATTTAACATAATTTATGATCTTGCTCTTGTGCAAGATGACAAAAACTGTAGCCAGAAATACTTACCGGTCTTCATCCCTAGGAAATTTACCCATAAACTTTCTTTTGGTACCCTTTGACCGGCTGCATCTTATTTTACAAATGGCACAAGTTCGACACCATCCGATCAATGCCATTATTAAAAGAAAATCACTAAACACTGTACAACAAGATACACACAGCTAGATATTGAAAAAACTTAAAACACAAAAAAAATAACTAGAAAACTTTCTAATATGTGCCGCGTTCCGCCATTACATTTGATGAGTTTTCAGTTTGACAGCAAAGAAAGAGTAAGTAGTATTAAAGAGTGAGACAAATATATGTCCGCCATTAAAACGGGGCTAAATGCGAACAAATAATTCAAAGTTCCTACTTGCGCTAGGCTGGGCGCCAGACAGAAGATAAAACAAGTGATGATATTAGTTTGCACATGTGTGGCACGGACATTTGTTACTATTGTCACATAAAATGTCCGTGCCACACATGTGCACACTTACGTGATCACTTGTTTCAACTTCTGTCTGACGCCGGCATAAGAATAGAAAATTAAATGAAAAAGAGTCCTTCACAGTACATCAGCAGTAATATCACGCGTAAAATGTAGACGTTACATCCTTTTTATACTGAAAGTAACCTTCATACTTAGTTAAGCAGGCAGTTTTCCTCAAAGTGTCTAAAAAATGTTTCGCGTACAAATTTGGGCATGGTTGACGAGGGTCGTAAATCGTAATTAGGCTTGGGTAAAAGGTATTAAGTTTTGTCCAGAGCACGTTTAAAAACGCCCGTCCGTGACGTAGATACCTACTTATTAAAGCATAAAATGGTCCAATGAAGCATTCATTTCATTTCTCACTTTTGGAATATTGTAACAAAAATATAATCTTCATATCCTCCGCTGTCACTGTTGACGGATAACATTGCTATCCTTTTTGTTGTTTTTGCGCTATAAGTATTCATATAAGAAGCAAACAACAATACCTGTACCACATAGGAAAATGTCGATATCACACCCGTTGTATGTCCCCACTTCTGGGGCACGGGTCTCTTCCTGCATCGCAGGAAGCCGGAAGGTTAGCCCTATCTCCACAACGGGGGCCAAGTTCGGGTTGGTGGAGGATTGTAAGATAGTGGCGGGCCCTACTGTCAGAAGTTATCAAGCCGCTCATAAGGCCTCTGACATGGCTTAACGACTGCCATTACATGACAGCTGGCACCAACGGCTTTATAGGCTTTGCGAAGCACGAAAGCGCTCAGAAAAATACCACTAGTCGTAATCACGGGACGGAAACCCATCCTGCACCTGACCCCGCCTGTTGTTGCTTAACTCATGTGATTGATTCCAATAACTCGGTTCGACTAGGCCACGAGCGCTTCGTTCGACCAGGCCACGAGAGCTTCCGAGCGAGAGGAAAGAGTGCTAAGATCAAATTAGGTACTTGTGTTAGGAATCAGAACTAACCTTCTACTTGATTGGCAAGTCAATAGTCAACACTATCTTATGTCATAAATACGATTGGTAATTTTGTTATAAATTTGAGTTGATTAATTAGTCCACATGCAAGTAACATAATTTATTTGGTAAAAAATAACATATTCTTTAAATATTGTATGGAATCAGTCGTTACTTTGCGGAAATCCATAAAAGCATTAAAATTATTTTGCTAAATTCCGCCAAAATTCCCAGAAGCACCATGCGGTTAGTTAATGCACCGCCCTCCCTCCCACTTATTCAAGCAGAAGCAAGATACGAACACACCACCACCGACACCAATACTTGTGTGAGAAAATACGCGACGCGTTTCGCCTCCAACCAGCCTAGCGCAAGTAGGAACTTTGAAATTTTTGTTCGCATTTAGCCCCGTTTTAATGGCGGACATATTTTTGTCTCACTCTTTAATACTACTTACTCTTTCTTTGTTCTTTGCTGTCAATGTCAAACTAAAAACATAACAAATATGGCGGAACGCGGCACATATTAGAACGTTTTCTAGTTAAAATTTTTGTGTTTTAAGTTTGTTCAATATCTAGCTGTGTGTATCTTGTTGTACAGTGTTTAGTGATTTTCTTTTAATATTGGCATTGATCGGATGGTGTCGAGCTTGTGCCATTTGTAAAATAAGATGCAGCCGGTCAAAGGGTACCAAAAGAAAGTTTATGGGTAAATTTCCTAGGGATGAAGACCGGTAAGTATTTCTGGCTACAGTTTTTGTCATCTTGCACAAGAGCAAGATCATAAATTATGTTAATTATCGTAATAATTATACTATGAGAAAAATACTCAGATGTTTCAATGTCATAGTGATGTGCCATACACATATTCAATATCGATAAAAAAATATCTGATAAGTACCTTGGTCAGAATTACTACTCAGTGTATGACGGGTGAATTGCTGTAAGCCATAACAATGTTTCAACGATGCACTATTAGTGGCTGCATTGAATGTTGTTTTTTTTTTAGATGCAGACAATGGGTGAAAATTGTGGAAGATCTTATATCGTATATCCCCATCGAAAAACTCCACCAACATAAATATGTTTGTAGAGATCATTTCCGGCCGAAAGATTTTTACAACTATTTTAAAAGGAAGCCGATTAAAGAAATGGTGAGTTGTGTTATAAACTTATAATGTAACACTTACTACATTTCATGAATAATTATGTAATAAAACACAAAATACGCCTTGCTTTACGTCGAACATTTGAATATATTTTGCTCCGTCATTTAGAACGCAATATTATTATTACGTCTTAATACGTAAATGACATACTTTGATAAACATTTTTTTACAGGGCTGTATCTTCTCTACTTATAAATGCGCCTCCTCTTCCTGATTACTTACTAGCTGAGTTTCCTTACCACGTAGCCACGTCGCATCACTTGAAACTGGTTAGTGATTGGAATTACTAAAATATTTTTTTTTACTAATTTTTAACTTAAAATATTTTTTTATAAAAATGTATTTGATAGTTACATAGTCAATTATGCAGTTATGTGGTAAACAGGAACAAACTATTTTTTTTTCGGACTATTCTTGCAATTGTTTATTTTCAGATTCAGCTATACAAAAACCTATTAGTTGTCGAGCTTCACAAAACAACTCTGGTACGTAGACTTTTCATGTATTGCTGAAGTTTTTTGTAACTAGAGTTTGTTTACTTTGATAAATTACAAAGTGTTATCATTTTCAGCACCTTGTACAGCAGCCAAAATATCAGCTGTTGCTATTGGTCCAGTAGGGTTTGACCACAATTATTGTGGCCTGGAATCTCAGCATATTTATCAGACCTATCCCGGTAAGTAGCATAGTTTACCAACAAATTAATAATCAGTAACGACTCAACTTAACTTTTTTTGACGATTTCAGCACCTGAATCCAAACCACCGATTGATGAAGTTCGCTCAGATTGGACACCTCTAAGGAAAAACCAAATAGCTGCTGAAATAAATTCAATAGACCTTGACCACAATTATTGTGATTTGATAATCAATAATAAAATACTAATTTCATTTGTCGTTTTATTGAAAACATTGATTTTTATTAATTTTATTAGGCTAACTGCGGAGCCCCTGGATGAAAATTTATCGATATCGATAAATGTAGTACCAATGTAAGTGGACGTCCCTAATGCACAGACAAGTTGTTATGTTGGTAGCACTTTTCACATTGCATTTTTGCTCTATTGGTTGGTATTGCTAACGGGGCTAAACTCATTACAAAAGCATATAGGGAGGTCCCGTCTCTTATTTATATGCTCTGTGCCTCCAACATGAGGCATCCTCAGGCTCACAAGTGAAGTTTCTTTAAAGTAAAGTATACTCTATGTAGAAAAGATAAACTCAGGATTGTCGTTTTACTGTCTCATTTTCGATACTCACTTTTTATAAAAAATATTTTCAATTCCCTGCATGTTTTACTTTAGACAGCTCGTTTTTACATGTGTAGATTCTATTGAGCTTCGTTACAGGTGATTTCTTAGCAAAAATATAAACGACGCTAGGGATTGTGCCTTCCCAACGTCGTGAAAAATCTTCTGTCACGATAGTCAGCTGTGAAATGGAGTATAGATAGAGCACAAAAGTCATTGTGGAATCTATGAAGAAAATACGCGCAACCCTGGAAAGTTCTCCAGGCAATCCTATTCTGTGATCATCAAAATTTTTATACTATTTTTGTTTCTAATGCACTAACCCGTGCTAAGGACAATTTAAAAAAAACTATTTAGAGGCTAAAAATTCCACCCATGCCGGGATTTTTAGCCTCTAAATAGGTTTTTAAAATCTAAATTTTTTTTGACAAAATCGGCTATTAAGTAGAATATGGGGCCGCTGAATTGAGACGTAAAATTAATACTACAAACACAGCTCTAGATGAGCCAATCAGTAAGAATAAATTTTCCCGAAGGACATTTGTATTTGCAGAGAAAAAAAAATAGTTCTTCACTTTCATACAAAAGTTTTCATAAAAAAGGAAAAAATATGGTCCTGATCCATATTTTTTCTATTGTCTTGTAATAGGGCATGATCTACAGGGAAGCTCCACTTGCAGCCCCGTGTAGTTAGAAGTTAGTTTATGTTAGGTTACTTGTGATACTCATACTCCATCACTATATAAATAACTTTTGCAAACTTCAATCAATTCAAAAAAATCTATTTCGTTAGCTGTATTCGTCATATTAATTTGAGGATTTAATTCAGTGGCCCCCATAAAGTCCTTCTGAAAATTCTTTATTGTATAATATAACTTTCAAACATATGTAGGTACATACAAATAATTACAACTTCTATACACAATAACCTATTTACACCTAACACACATAAACATTATTACACAAAGAGGTTCCCTAATCACAGCACACTTTTAAATGCTTTAAATGCTATGCATGATTAATAATAATAATAATAATAATATTGGCCTTTTTGCATCTACTTATGCCCGGTTTCTGAGGTTCACAGTTAATGGTTCGTTAGCTATAGAATCAATAAAGTTATCAGTTCAATAAACGTCAGTTAAATGTCAATGCGTTTCTGAGTACACGCAGGACGGTCGTATAGTTATCGAATCGATAAGTAGTTCACCATTCCGCCACTAGATGGAACTATTTTGAAGCCTACTCTTAACATACGCATTTCAACTGTATTCTACTGCAGATTCAGGTTTTGCATACATAAAATAATTAAAATAATAGTTTTAAATCAACTTACAGTAAGATTTTTTTTTGAAAGATGAGAAATCTTTTTCACAACCTAAACCAATAATGTATCTTTACCACTGTCAAGAAAAAAAAAGTCAGATGTTAGTTGTGTGCGGCAATTTTGTTTATCAGTTCCTACTTGTAGGTACAAACTTTACATAATTGTGTGTTAATCTATTCTTCCTTCTTGCTGTACCTATCTATTGTTCTAATGGAACCTACAAAGGATGCTGGAAAACGGAGCAAGAACTTTACGGAGCGAGAAAAGTTATTGCTTATCGAAATAGCTAAAGAGTTTGTTTCGATCATTGATAATAAAAGAACTGATTAAACGACAGTAGAAGGCAAGAAAAAAGCTTGGGCTGCACTCACTAATAAATATAATCCCACCTGTGGAAGTGGCCCTAGAAGTGAGAAACAATTGCATGCGTTTTATGACAAGCTGAAGAAGAAGGCTCGAAGAAACTTAAGTGACAACAAAGTATGTAGGTTTTCTTTAGTCTTTCATTTAATATTTTATAAGTTAAGTAGGTACATACTTTGAAACATAAAACCCAAGTGCACTTTATACTCAAGTATATACGTTGAAAAATATAATAAAGTTTTCTGTAATTACAAACTAGGAACACCCAAGCAAAAAGCTTTTTTTAAATCGAATACCTAGGTAGTTGCAGAGTTTAGCTGACCCCGTAAGAATCGTTTATAATCATACTTATTGTACTTTTATTTTAATCTTACTATTTTAGGCTGAAATGTACAAGACAGGACACAGAAATATGTGCAACAAGCTCCATCACTTCCAAATCCGAATCTGATGAACTAGTGTAGTCAATACTAACAAACTATTATTTAGAATGAAAATATAGTGATAACAAGATAAAAATAACAAGACTCTGGTGGTTTTTCACAAGAGAAATACAATTTATGTAAAATAACCTAAACTGTCTTATATCACTTAAAACGTCAAATAAAGTTATAGATTCGATAAACGACCAAATCCGGGCGGTTAAGTTGAACGAATTTTAAACCAAGTTTACCTTTTGCATAGGTGTTCAGAAACGTAAAATGTCAAGTTATTGAATCAATAGCGTTATGTAATAGATAAGCTAGGTTTAAATGGACCTCAGAAACCGGGCATTAATGAGATGATTTATACAGCGTCCAGTGGTATCTTCACTCACACTAGATGGGTGAAGGGACCACTCCGACGCTGTAGTGCCTGGGTCATGGTTTTTTTATAGATGGTGTAGGCTTGCCCAGCACCTATACCATCCTGACAGCCTAGTCGGCCTAGCCCACAGGAAAGACTAGTCAATACGTGCGGAGCCAACCAAGCTGCGGGTTTCCTCACGATGTTTTCCTTCACCGTTAGCGTGTGGTATTGCGACTACAAATTCGCAAATGTACGTAACTTTGATATTAACAAAGTCATTGGTACATGCCCGCACTCGGGATCGAACCTGGGGCTCTCGCTTGCCAGTCTATGGTTCTACCCACTGAGCTACCACCGCTCATGCATGATTAATAAATGTTAAAAATAAACAAAATTCTAAAATGTAAATTTTACGTTATAAAGGACCTTAATATCACATCTTTGAAATAATATTACATATTGATGTACGAACACTCCCTCTAAATAATTACCATACCTTTTGGGATGAGGCACTGTTTACTGTTATGTAATACAGGCAATAAGCCTAGCTTAGTAGCAGATGCTGTATGTTTTTGTGCTATTGAACGTATCAGTCCTACGCAACTTAGCCCTATTTCGTATTCTTTGGTCATAAAAATATTCCTATTCTTATTATTTGTACAAATTGTACTGCTCCCATTGGAGGTCCTACACAAGACCACCCCACACACTGGATTACCACGAAATCAATGAGGCAATCTAATAATGTTATAACTTTTACACAATACAATCGCTTATTCTGGTCCCAAACTAGTATACTCTGTGCTATTGTAACCAGGCACGGACTTAACACAAATACCAGAACCACTACATAACACTACATGAATACCACTACAAATTCCAGAATGCAAAATTCCGTACGGCTTTCATTATGGAACCCACGCCAAAACCGCGAAATAATCAGCCATTTTTATAAATTTTTCCAAGACCCAAAATTTCAAGACTCAAAACTTGCAGCATTTTTTTCGCGATATCAGAGTTGGTTTTGGTTCAATACGTGAACCAGAATAGGGCTCCAGTGGCTAGTCCCCCAGCTCCGCCTTCAGCTAGCAGACAAGCGGCTCGAGTCGGACTTATGACGTCGACTGCATGTGACACAGTGAACTGACAGACTGCAGGATCTTTTTGGAGACATGTTTGCTTATGTCTGTAGCGCTTTGCAGTAGTATTTCTTAATGACGCGCAATGCTCATACATAGGTATAATTATTATGAAACGTCGGGAATTAAGGTAATGACATTTTTTATGTAGTGTTAAAAAACCCATTTAGAGGCTAAAAATTCCACCCATGCCGGGATCCAAACCCGCGATCTCTGGCTATCCGTGCCAGCGCTCTTTCCAACTGAGGTAATTGGTGACTCACCGGCATCAGTGAAATTTCGAACCTCTTTACAATATTCTCTGTATTACGTACCTACAAGCAGCGACATCTGGCTGAAGTAATTTGCATCACTTACAGCCCCGAGTACCTACTTTCTGTCTGTGATCGTGACCACCGCGGATTGGACTTGGCCATTTTCTTTTTAATTTGGCATGTAAAATATGAGGAAAAAATATGTAATTACTGTCCTGTCTCAGAAATAACTAGAAACTGCACTGCATTACACATTTTTACTCCTTTTTACTAACACCAGCCATACCGAATGTCTTATCCACTGAGAGAAAACAAAAATAACTCAATAACGATAGCACGTTTCATGTTTGCGAGTCCCACTAAATTAATTACTTGTGCAGTATACCCAAAAAAAACTTACTTAAAATGTATACCAATAAATTAAAAATAAACATATTATACGCGTTTCGTTGATACTTTCTGGGCGCGGAACCCTAAAATTTTACATCTGAAAAATGAAAATAGATAAATAGAAGGAAAACTCTTTATTGCACAACCAGAATAAAACAGTGTAGTAGTAGGTACAAATATAAGTAGAATGAATGTAGGACCTACATAACAAGTAGAAGAAACTATGAAGGTTTTCTACTGCTTCACTTTGAAACTCCCGTTCGTCCCGGACCGAACTTGGAGGTTGTTCCGAGGACATGGCCGACATGGCAACATGGCTCAGCTTTTATTGGATCGTCCGTCAATTATACATGTTTATATAACAACACCTACAATAATACATGTGTATAGTTGAAAGTTATCAAAGTTGCATATCAATCGACATAGCTCAGAGAATTAGCGAGCTTTTTTTTCCGCTGTCTTTTTCTTCACTACAATACGGCCCGAAGGCAGCGGCTTACATTTTACATTGTACATACATTGACGTTCAGCCAACAGAATGTAACTTCTTTACGTTGAAATAAATTGATTTGATTTGGTGTATCAGGACGGTCCAGTGAAATTTCAGCCTACTTAACTACAGGAACAACTTTTTATCAGAGCAGTTCCAAAATATAAAAAAAATCAGCTGTTTCAAACATTCAGTACAACAAATAATAAGATTTTGCTTGGTTAACCAAGGCTAATAATTCGGGATGAGCTCACGACCTTGCTGGCGGGGTGGCAGCGAATGGATGGTGATGGAGAGGAGTGGAAAGCTAAAGGAAATGCCTTTGCCCAGCAGTGAGATATCGACAAAGTCGATTAATTTAAAAAAGGATGAATCAGCAAAAATTATGATATACATTACACTATTTTTATTTTTAATGCACTAACCCGTGCTAATGCCGTGAGTCGCCCATTGGCTCAATTGGTAGAGCGCTGGTACGGATAGCCAGAGGTTGCGGGTTCGAATCCCGGCATGGGTGAAATTTTTAGCCTCTAAATAGGTTTTTAAATTATGATATACATATCAAAAATTATGTGTATCATAATTTTTGATATCACATTTTCAAATTAAATCTTTCGATCTTTCGAAAACATCTTAATCACTATAGAAGTCATTGTTGGGACAATTTGGCGGGAAGCGGGATTGTTAATACAAATTAGATGTACGTAACTTTAAGAATAAACAAAGTCATAGGTACATGCCCGCACTCGGAATCGAACCTGGGTCTCTCACATCCGGGACCATAACGTGAAGGAAACCATCGTGAGGAAACCCGCGACTTGTTTGACTGCGCACGTATTAACGTGTCTTTCCTGTGGGCTAGGTTGACTAAGCTGTCAGGATGGTATAGGTGCTGGGCTCCTACTCCATTCAAAAACAATGTCGCGAGCTTTACAGCCTCCGAACGGCCCTCTCACCGATCTAGTGTGAGTAAAGGTGCCACATCATCCGCTGTACAAATCATATCATTTCATTACGTACAGTCTATTTATCCTTACTTGTCCAATTTAGTCAACGACATTCTACAGCTATGGTATAATTGTTTAGTCGAAAACTGCCATAATCCCATAAATTAAGTAACGATATACCATATCAACCCTTGTATATCGCCACTGCTGGGGCACGGGTGTCTTCCTGCATCGCAAAAAGGTTAGACCATACTCCGCCACGGGGGCCAAGTCCGGGTTGATGGAGGATTGTAAGGCGCGACTTACTGTCAGAAGTTATCAAGCCGCCCAGAAGGCCTGTGACATGGCTTAACGACTGTCATTGCATGACAGCCGGCACGTGTCATGTGTAACATGCCTTGCGAAGCACGGAAGCGCTCGGAAAAAATGCCACTAGCGGTAGTCACGGGACGTTTACCCATCCCGCACCTGATCGCGTCTGTTGTTGCTTAACTCAAGTGATTGATTCCAATCACTCGGTTTGACTAGGCCACGAGCGCTAATTAAGTAACCTGGGACACTATTTTAGATAACACGCTGCCAATTTTTTATAAAAAAAGTTCATGAACTTGCGAGAAAATATCAATTTTAATGTCAATTTTGAGGTCCAAATCTTAAAGTTTTTTTTGGCGGGTTGACTGTGACGCGGTACGGAAAGGATCGATTTGATCAAGCGGTTAATTGATAAGTCAGTCCCAATCGTTTCATTGAGGGTTGCCGGTATCTGACACAACATTAATGAAATGAAAAGGTTTTATTCAAAATAGCGCAGAAACTGCGGCTTAATGAACTTTACAATTCAAACTAGATGTACATTTCAAAAGCTAGATCATTTTGGAGGAAAAATAGACAAAAAAAAACTCCAAAATTGTTCTTTTCAAAGTCCTGAATTACTGGCTAACCGTGGCATGGTCGAGTCCCGGTATAGGTGGAATTTTTAGCCTCTAAATAGGTTTTTAAAATTTTCCTTAGCACGGGTTAGTGCATTAAAAAGAATATAATTATAGAGTTTACATAATTATTTTATAATAATGACATATTCATTGTACTGGCTTTAATTCCAGACATCAACAGTTGTGTGGTTAAACAGAATCGGTATGGCCTACAGGGTGTCTCATTCAAATCGGTCAGTATGGGAAAGTCTGAAACTATAAGACATACGAAGATCTGTTCTGAGGAACCATGTCATCGATTTTAATAACAAGAAAAACTGCATTCATACAATTTAAAAAACATCTGTACTCCGTTCGGGAATCGAACCCGGTTGTTTTGAAAAAAAAAAACCTACACTATTTTTATTTAGATATCGGATATCGATTGTGTAGGTCTTAAGCAGTAAATGTCTGTGTGAAACATGATGTCTAAAATGAATAAAATGCATTGTTTTCATACAAAATGCAATCGTATGATCGTTACCTAAACGTGTTGAATATTGTATTGAAAAAGTCGGCGGTCACTTCGAGCACCTACTAAAATAAATTAAAGTATGTGAAAACAATGCATTTTATTCATTTTAGACATCATGTTTCATACAGACATTTACTGCTTAAGACCTACACAATCGATATATAAATAGAAATAGTATAAGTTTTTTTTTTTCATAACAACCGGGTTCGATTCCCGAACAGAGTACAGATGTTTTTTAAAATGTATGAATGCAGTTTTTCTTGTTATTAAAATCGATGACATGGTTCCTCAGAACAGATCTTCGTATGTCTTATAGTTTCAGACTTTCCCATACTGACCGATTTGAATGAGACCCCCTGTATACCTTCCGCAGGGAAGAGGCCCGTGCCACTCGAAGGATAATGGGTTGATGACGATGATACAGAATCGGAGGAAGTTAGTCACTTTTGTCTGAATATTTGTGGCGGGCAAAACTTTTACTTTTTAACTACATAAATGAGATAATATATTTACATATAAATATATACACGTACATACATAAACCTATTAACTATAATTGGTTAGAAAGATAGTGCTTTTTTAATCTGATTTTAAATGATGTTATGATAAAAACCTATTTAGAGGCTTAAAATTCCACCTATGCCGGGATTCAAACCCACGACCTCTGGCTATCCGTGCCAGAGGTCGCGGGTTCGAATCCCGGCATGGGTGGAATTTTCAGCCTCTAAATAGGTTTTTAAAATTGTCCTTAGCACGGGTTAAAAATGAAAAATAGTATAATGATGTTATGATGCTATTTCTGAGTATCGCGGATCATTAAAAAATACTACATCTAGGAATCTTGCAATGTCTTGCCGAGACATAATTCACGCAGAACAAAGGAGCTTTACATTCCGCCCGCATAATTCAAAGTTCTCACAGCTTATACCCAACAACGCTTCTTCTATCTGTAAGACGTTTTTAGGTCTCAAAAGTTTGTTCAATATTCGTCATGTTCCACCATCCTTTGTAATGTGAATCGAGCATTAAAGTCCAAGTAAAAATAATTAGAGGAAGGAAGAAACATTGACGAAATAAATATGTATAAGGAATGTGGGTGGAAGGGCGGGTAAGGGTAACGTCTCGGGCGGACATACTTCGGCCCAATCACTTTTTTGTTCCTAGTATAGGGCTAACGAGATCTGTGTAATATAGCATTTATATTTTTAATGCACTAACCCGTGCTAAGGACAATTTTAAAAACCTATTTAGAGGCTAAAAATTCCACCCATGCCGGGATTCGAACCCGCGACCTCTGGCTATCCGTGCCAGCGCTCTTTCTAACTGAGCTAATGGGCGACTCACCGGCATCAGTGAAATTTCGAACCTCTTTACACTATTCTCTGTATTACGTACAGGCAGCGACATCTGGCTGAAGTAGATTGCATCACTTACAGCCCCGACTACCTACTTTGAGTCGCCCATTAGCTCAGTTGGATAGAGCGCTGGCACGGATAGCCAGAGGTCGCGGGTTCGAATCCCGGCATGGGTGGAATTTTTAGCCTCTAAATAAGTTTTTAAAATCTGTGTAATATGTCCATGAATATTTATTTATGTATATATAAATAGGTGGAACTGAGAACCGACAGAAAAACAAAGTTATCGACATAGCTCAGAGAATTAGCGAGCTGAAGTGGCAGTGGGCTGGCCATATCTCGCGGAGAACCGACAACCGTTGGAGTAAACGTGTTTTTGAGTGGAGACTGCGACTCGGCAAACGTAGTGTAGGACGCCCTCCGACCAGGTGGGATGACGATCTGCGAAAAACTGCCGGCAGATGCTGGATGGGGCAAGCTGAAGACAGGGCGCTATGGCGCTCATTAGGGGAGGGCTATGTCCAGCAGTGGACTACATAATATAGCCTGAACCAGAACAAGAAGGTGGGACTGGGCTGGCCATATCTGTCACATGAGCACATATAGAGATAGAGACAAAAGAGGCTAAGCAAAAAATAAATAGGGGATGTATTAGCAAAGGGGCAGATAAAGAGTACCCGGAACCGGTGGGCGTGCATACAACGACTAATGAATGAACATTGATGAAGCGAAGGTGATCTATCAGGATCGTGGCAGGTGGCAGTCCCTGGTCTCTACCTACCCTCTGGGATACAGGAGGTTATATAATTTTTGTAAAAAAATATTCACTATGAATAAAAACTAAATGTTTACTTAATGAATGTCAAAGTTGTTAGTTTCACAAATCTATAGGATAAAAATGAATCGCTGAATGTGTTGGTAAGCACAAATCTCGAGAGCAGCTGAACCGATTTGGCTAATACTTTTTTTAGAATTCCTTGAAGTACGAGAATGGTTCTTACGGAGAGAAAAATAAAAAATAAATTAATTTTCGACTGTGAGGCGGTACGAAGATCACTGGGTCAGCTAGTTATGAGTAATAAATAATAATGGATTAGTTTCACAATCAATAGATTATTTTCTAAGGTTAACACGAGCAGTAGACATAATTAAAACTGTTTTTATACGGATTTATGCTCGTTTATTACATTTTTACAATTTTCCAACGTTTCGGCACTTTTTCAGGTGCCGTGGTCCCGGATGACTGAGGTGACAGGTGTCTTTTAGAAATCATTAACGGTTAGTTTACTACCCTCGGCAAAAATTACAAAAGTTAATTATGAAGTTACGTTCCAAAATAGACAAACCAATTATTTTTCATATAAAGTCAACAATATTGATTATTAGTAATTGAAGTTAAAATTAAATTTATAAACTAAGTACTTTATATGAACTTAAAGATAACGATTATTAATTGAAATTAAATTGATTTTTTATTATTTATTCTACAGTCACACTTCTAGCAAGGGGGTCTCATGCACTTAAGCACTGGTTCCCATGCTACCGGTATGTTCCAACCACGATCTCTATTAAAATTTGGATGCCGGCGGATCTCTATTGCCTCACGTATCATTCTAGGGAAGAAACGGTCTTCTCGGGCTAGAACTTTAACTTTATCGAAATGTATAAAGTGGTTGGTACCGCTAAGTGTATGCTCGCTGACTGCAGATCTACCAGAGCGCTTATGTTTCACATCAGCGATATGTTCCTTCACCCGCTCAGCTATGGTACGCTTCGTTTGACCAATGTATGAGGAACCACATTCACAGTCAAGCTTGTATACTCCTGCCTCTTGTAAGGGAATCCTGTGCTTGACACTTCGCATGAATTGGTGTATCTTTCTTGGCGGCTGGTAGATTCACCAATTCATGCGAAGTGTCAAGCACAGGATTCCCTTACAAGAGGCAGGAGTATACAAGCTTGACTGTGAATGTGGTTCCTCATACATTGGTCAAACGAAGCGTACCATAGCTGAGCGGGTGAAGGAACATATCGCTGATGTGAAACATAAGCGCTCTGGTAGATCTGCAGTCAGCGAGCATACACTTAGCGGTACCAACCACTTTATACATTTCGATAAAGTTAAAGTTCTAGCCCGAGAAGACCGTTTCTTCCCTAGAATGATACGTGAGGCAATAGAGATCCGCCGGCATCCAAATTTTAATAGAGATCGTGGTTGGAACATACCGGTAGCATGGGAACCAGTGCTTAAGTGCATGAGACCCCCTTGCTAGAAGTGTGACTGTAGAATAAATAATAAAAAATCAATTTAATTTCAATTAATAATCGTTATCTTTAAGTTCATATAAAGTACTTAGTTTATAAATTTAATTTTAACTTCAATTACTAATAATCAATATTGTTGACTTTATATGAAAAATAATTGGTTTGTCTATTTTGGAACGTAACTTCATAATTAACTTTTGTAATTTTTGCCGAGGGTAGTAAACTAACCGTTAATGATTTCTAAAAGACACCTGTCACCTCAGTCATCCGGGACCACGGCACCTGAAAAAGTGCCGAAACGTTGGAAAATTGTAAAAATGTAATAAACGAGCATAAATCCGTATAAAAACAGTTTTAATTAAATCAATACATTATTTATTCTTTTGGAAAGCGGCTTTAACTTAACAGATTTACACTACACTAGACATAATCGTCCTGTCCCAAACTGGGATACCCTGTGCAATGGTAACGTGATGGTAAATGGTATGAATGATGGCAAGGACATAGTTAGACCTGGGGGCCGATTCTCACCCATGCGAATTGAAAGCGTAGACGCAAAATATTCAAAGGCTTAGACATTTGTCGCATAAAAATAAGATAAGATAAATCGACAGAGTCATTAGACGTTTATTTGCTCAGTCAATTCAATCTAGCATGGCGTTCAGAGTACAGATTTTGGCTGTGGCTCTACTTTTTACGTAGAATTCCAATTTGCCTTAGAGTCGTATACGACTTATTTGCGAATTAAGTGAGAATTGGCTCCCATAGGTTTCCGCACTTAGCCTCATAGTTGGGCCAGTGTACGTAGCAATTGCTTAGGTACGTTAACACTTCAGACACTGGGGTTTCCTTACAATGTTTTCCTTCACCGGCAGTGAGTGGTATTGCTACTATAACTTCACAAATGTACATAACTTAGAAAACAAAGTCATTGTTACATGCCGGGGTTCGAACCCACAACCTCCATTGAGAAGTCGGCGTTCTACACCACTTCGCTAACACCCCCATCAGCAAGAACATAACAACAATGACATTACATCTAGATTGAGGCTATATGTACTAATGTACGGCGGCCCCCGGTGGGGATCGAGTCGAGTCCACGACCTCCAGCATGGTAATCAGACCTAACGTGATAGAACCAACGAGGCAGTCTGTACGAGGTTTCACCAAGCTTCATGCAAATTTAGTAGAAACAAAAAAATAAATTTTCTAAAAAAATCTTCTCTGCCTGTACGTAAAACAGATAATAGTGTAAAGAGGTTCGAAATTTCACTGATGCCGGTGATTCGCCCATTGGCTCAATTGGTAGAGCGCTGGCACGGATAGCCAGAGGTTGCGGGTTCGAATCCCGGCATGGGTGAAATTTTTAGCCTCTAAGTTTTTAAATTTGTCCTTAGCACGGGTTAGTGCATTAAAAATAAAAATAGTATAATAAATTTTCTGTTTATTTATATTGGCCTTCGCATCTACGATAAGATGATTTATACAGCGTCCAATGGCACTTTCACTCACATTAGATGGCTGAAGGGGCCAGTCGGACGCTGCAGTTCCTGGGACATTATTTTTTAGATAGAGTAGGTTTGCCCAATACCGATACCATCCCGACAACTTAGTCGGCCTAGCTCATAGGAAAGACTTGCCAATACGTATGGAGCCAACCAAGTCGCAGGTTTGCTCACGATGTTTTTCGTCTCAGTTAGCGTAGTTGCTACTACAAATTCGCAGACGTAAGTAACTTTGGTTTAATAATTCAAATAATTTAATTTCAAGCGTTAATAATTTTAAACGGCCGATAATTACTAAGTACTGTGCATAAAGAATATAATATTATTATTCGCATAGCAACTCCTTTCAATTTCAAACGAGACGGAATGAGTGGCTCAATATAGCGTCGTTTAAATTTAATGAGACGCTCATTAATTAAGCGCTCACAAAGTTGCTAATGAGAGTTCTATCAGGCACACACATATAATAATAAGTTGGTAAGTTGGTGTATGTCGGGACCGCGGTTGCAAAAAATCATGGTTCATAATGCTGAAGCTACCTACCCCAAAAGATGATAGACAGAGTGGACCCGGCAGTGGATTTGCGATGCAAGAAGAATGAAATAAAACCAGGCGGTGGTGGCAATAAGCAACGCTGTAATGTTCACCATTACACAATTACTATTATCTAATACAATTCGCTGATATTTAGAGATAATAGAGAAATTAGCGTCCGTACTCGGCGATGGGATTCAGAGGAAAAATTAGGAAAAATATTGACCGACTTCACAGATACAAATTACACAGAGTAACTAATTAACATTGTAAAGATGCATTAGCCTAAAACAACAAAAATAGCTCTGAATTGGTTGCGACTAGTTTTCACTGGTTAACATTGGTTACCGCTATCGGTCTATATCGAAATATAGCGAGTTTAAAACTACGGCTTTGAAACCGTAATAGGCATTAAGAAAACACATTAAAAGCAAGTCTGTCGTTATGTAAGTACAAAAGTATTTGCTTTGCAAAACTGTTTTTGCTTAGGTGCGGAGTACCGATAATAAAACTTTGGGAAAAAGACGACGCGCCATCTTGAATTTTTCAGTATGATTAGAACCCAGTATGTCCCCACCGCTGGGGCACGGGTCTCTTCCTGCATTGCGGGAAGGTTAGGCCATACTCCACCACGGGGGCCAGGTCCGGGTTTTTCAAAATATATTTATTTAATTTTATTATTTTATCATAGCCCACAGCACAAAACAATATCAAATAAGTAAATTCCATTACAGGTTACAGATTAATATTTTTTGAACTAATGTTATTTACGAAGCACAGCACAAGCAACAAAGTTACCTGGTCTTAGTTATTTAAAAACAAGTTATTTAAAAGCAAAACTAACATGATTCGTGCAAAATATTTCGGAAATAACACCTCAACAAGTGACTGAGAGAAGTAAGAAAACAGTTTTTTGTATCCGTCCTGGGCACGCTTGGTGATCAAGCCCATACAAGCCCTCTGAGAGAAGGTCTGTGCCCTATGATGGGGCACATAATCATGGCCTATAGGGATAGTAGCCTATAGGCTACATGTAAAGAAACAAGCGGCGCGGCGGAATAAAACAAGTAGATTCGTTTGCAATTTTTAATACTTTACTTTACTATTATACTTTATTGCGCAGGACATTTAACAGGCAATTACAAAAGAAATAGCATGTGAAAAGGCGTGCTTATCCTGTAAGAGATTACTTGTATTGTATTGTGTTGTGTTGTGTTGTGTTGTGTTGTATTGTATTAAAAAAAATTGGCGAAGTGCGAGTTGTACTCACGCACAGGGGTTACCGTGCAAATTTGTAGAGACCGTAGTACCTACTTTACTGCTCAAAGTTTTTTTCGAGCTTTTCCCAAACTTCCAAGACTATTTATTTGCGATTTAATGACAAATGTACCTATAGCGTTCATTTATAGTGTGTGTTCGTAGTTTATGACGATATTACTTGGCCAATTTCATAGTTCTAGGTCAACGGAGTAACCTATGAATTTTGATTCCTCAGTGTCGAAATATACGTTTCTTTGCGGCATAAATGTCCTTAAACTTTTTTTTCGTTATATTAGAATATTGTTTTTTTACAATGTTAAGGTACTGTAGACCTATATACAGTGTTAATTTCAACTTGATACCCCGAAGCGTTGCCGTTATAAAGGGTCTTGGCAGAGAGTTGGACGGTGAACAGTGTGACCCTATAAGGGCTCCGTTTATCCTTGTGAGGTACGGATTTTTAAAAACAGAAAAACAAAATTATGTATGGGGCCATGTCACGTGATAGAATGTTATTTCGGCAGATTATGTTATTATATTATTTTTAATGCTCTAACCCGTGCTAAATACAAATTTTAAAAAAACCTATTTTGAGGCTAAAAATTCCACCCATGCCGGGATTCGAACCCGCGACCTCTGTTTATCCGTGCCAGCGCTTTACGTAATACAGAGAATATTGTAAAGAGGTTCGAACTTTTACTGATGCCGGTGAGTCGCCCATTGGCTCAGTTGGAAAGAGCGCTGGCACGGATATCCAGAGGGCGCGGGTTCGAATCCCGGCATGGGTGGAATTTTTAGCCTCTAAATAGGTTTTTTAGATTATGTTGTGATTAGTCTTATAATCCGTCGAAGGTTTCCTGGAAGAAATTGCTTCTAGTTGTAAGTTCGCCAAATGTACTACATTTGTTTAATACATTTGGCCCAATGTACCTGTTATACAGAATATTATATATCTATGTATAGACATTTTACACTTGGTTGCGAAGAAATATTCAATTGAATTGATATCTACTTAGACTAGCGCTGTTCGCTGGGCAACCTCCCTCAAACTACGTCTGTGGATGTCACCAAGACGATCGCCGACATGTAATGAGATTCGGGTGTAGTGGAGCGAGGGCCGATTGGAATAGCGATGGAATTGATCCATAAACTATTTACCTACTGTGACTTGTTGCCGATCTTGTTTCAACATCTCTTGTTTCTACATAATCTATTGTGAAACTAACAGCTTTGACGTTCACTAAGTAAACATTATGTTTTTATATTTACAATCGCACGAACGTAGCCATTTCTATCATCGCTGCGTTATTACCCGCACACGTGTCTAACCATCTATGCGCCAAAGACACCGAAACACCTCACGTGACCGGTCCATGTATTCGTTATCAACCCTTGTATATCCCCACTGCTGGGGCACGGGTCTCTTCCTGCATCGCAGGAAGGTTAGGCCTTACTCCACGGGGGCCAAGTCCGGGTTGGTGGAGAATTGTAAGACAGTGGCGGGCCTTACTGTCAGAAGTTATCAAGCCGCCCATAGGGCTGACGCCGCCCTGACTGTCAGGGGCCTATGGATGTGACTTTGTACATGAAAAATCTATTAAAAAATAATCGATTAAAGTGCAGGACAAAAATAGCGATTATTAAAAAAAATCGATTTTTATGTAAAAAATAATCGATTATCTAAAAACAATCGATTTTTTTGTTGGCAGATAAAAGAAAACATAATATTTACATTTGGCATAGCCAGTTCTACAATTTACATCAAAATATTGGCGCCAAGTACTCTTTGGCACTCTGTTTGTCGACATTGTTCTTTTTTTGACTAAACTAAACGACTCTTTATCCGTAGGTACTTTATCACTTTGCAAACTTTTCTGAAAAAAATCTGGTACCGAAAGTTATATTTTTCTTTTCTTTGGTGAAGAAAGAAAAGAAACGATTTTTTTAAATGTACCATATCTGTCAACGTTGTTGTTGTCAACATATTACTCAGTACATTTACTATTCAACGTAGACAGTACGTTGTATTAAAGAATAAAGTGCGACTATCTATCGGTAAAACAGTGTCTACTACGGCAGGCGCCATCTAGCAATTATTTTGTTACTAATAGTTGGCCATACCACTATAGTAACGCCAACAAAAAAAAAAATGTAAATCACTTCGAAATCATGTACACACAATAGGGATGATGATCGGATGAATCCATAGATACACGCTAGATGGCGATAAAATAATCGCTGAAAAATAAAATCGATTTTTAGTTAAACGATTTTTTTGGATGTATAAATCGATTATTATAAATCGATTATTTCTAAATAATAATCGATTTATCTTATAATCGATTATTTTTTCACGTCCCTCTGACATGGCTTAACCACTGCCATTATATGACAGCCGGCACCAACGGCTCAACGTGCCTTGTGAAGCACGGAAGCGCTCGGAAAAATGCCACTAGCGGTAGTCACGGGACGCTCACCCATCCTGTACCTGACCGCGCATGTTGTTACTTCACCAAGTGATTGATTCCCAACACTCGGTTCGCCTAGGCCACGAGCGCTTTGTGCTCGTTAATGTATTACTGTAGTGTAATTGTGAATTAAAGGCCTGGCCCTAGATTCGGTTAATGCACTGATGTATACAATGACAACTGCATGAATGTGGCAATTTCATTTCATTGCTGCTTTAAGTCTAAGACCGCACGTGTTACAAACATATCTAGGCGTCAATGGTATAAAAAAACGTCAAGTGACCCATCTATGTATCTGTCTTGTACTAAAGCTCGTATCTGTATTTGTCTAAAGCTAATAAAGCTCGAACAGAATCGGGGCCCTGCTCGTTTACTTATCATATATTGGTAGGAACTTTCGCTGTGTACGAAATGTTTGTCGATAGATAGTTGATTATCTTATTAGGTATTTTGTAATTGCGAAAGTTTTGGTAGATTTTTCTTACTCAATCACGCCATAACGGCTGTACAGATCTGGATAAAATTATGAACAAAAATACTTTTTTTATACAACTGTCAGGAACTAAACTGCAGGTTTGCTGAAGACCATTCAAATGGTGGTGTGGTGGGCGGCTTACATTTAACTAATGCTTTGGTATTAAAGTTATTGATGGCAATCATGACATCTTATCTTACGTATAGGTTGCAATTAATGTATTTGATTGAAGATGACTTGAGAAAAAATTGTCAGGGTGTAGTTTTTTTTCCGCTGACTTTTTCACCACTGCAATACGACCCGTTTTACGTAGTACATTGACTTACAGCAAACAGAATGTAAATTCTTTACGTTGAATAAATTGATTTGATTGATTGATTGGTATTGAAAAAAATATAATAAAATTCCACGCGAACGAAGTCGCCGGCAACAACTAGTTTAGCCATAAGTTGTTTAGGTATATCAAACATTTAGAAATTATTCTTAACGACTACCATATTTTTATATAAGTAGGTTTATGGTGTCCTTTTTTTGGTCTTTTTAATTGACTTAAAAAAAGGAGGAGGTTATTATTTCGTCCGTATGTTTTTTTTATGTACGAGTATATACAGGGCGTCCCAAAGTTATGGGACATAAAGGGGACGTACCTTAAATATCGTAGACATGGTATTTGACCATTCTTTCGATTGGCATCATAAAAGTAGGGGTGTTTTTTTACATTTAAGTTGGTTCGATTACCAGACGAGGCAAGTATTTTTAGAAAATCTTTGAATGCATAATTACTAAGTTTTAAAAATAACATAAAGTCTTCTTTCAGCAAAATACCCTATCTACGATATTTAAGGTACTTTCCCTACATTTCCCATAACTTTGGGACGCCCTGTATATGTTCCGTGAAAATTCTTTGGAACGTTAACTGATCATTTTCTTTGTTTGAAGGTATAAATAGAGTACCTTCAGGGCTTTTCTTATAAGTGCTTATTTTACTTGAAGTATTTATCGTTACAAAGGTATTATGAAGAATACTTGCTTTAATCATGTGAAAGACTAATGTATATTTTTGATTCTATTATATTTATGGAAATTACTTACAAAACTAATTATAGTAAGGCCAATATTATAGATTTCTACGGGATTATTAGACATTAAGTTAGGACATAGAACTTATGAGCTTTTCAATAGTTAACAACTTAACAACATTCGGGTGTAAGGTTTTAATTGTTTGCCGAAGTTTGCAGCAGTCTGTGAGACTCGTCTAGTGATAGTTCATTTCCGCTCAGCTGCAAGCAATAAGTACCTACCTTCTCAAACTTGGGAGCTGAAGTTCTGTGGCTGAAGTCTCTGTGCAACTTCAATATGGACGCCTAGCAAACTACACCGCATAAGGCGTTTTTCCCCCAAATTGCAGGAAAGACCCTTTTTGATTTCGTAAACTAATTCGCATGCTTAGTAACACAATTTTTTTATATAGCCTATAAACGACCCACAGCAGGGCACATGTCTTCTCTCGGAGAGAGAGTATGGGCTTAATAACCACGCGTGCCCACCGCGGCTTGGCAATTTCAAGTGCTGAGGTGTTTTAACACCTCAGACACTCAGGTTTCAGATTATTAGGGCTTATTCTAAATAATGAAAATAATTTAAAAACCTATTTAGAGGCTAAAAATTTCAACCATGCCGGGATTCGAACCCGCAACCTCTGGCTATCCGTACCAGCGCTCTACCAATTGAGCCAATGGGCGACTCACGGCATAAAAAAATAAAAATAGTGTAATAATGAAAATAAGTTATAAAATCTATTAAGTACACTTGCAGAGACGAGACGTGGACACTCATGGTTCGAAGGATCCACCAATTTAAGGTCGCTCATCGAGGTATGTAGAGAGCTATGCTCGGTGTTTCTCTGCAGCATCCAATCTACGGAGAACTAAAGTGATAGATAACAGTGGAGTTTCAGTGTCATTAAGAAGAATATATTTTTAAGAATATATTTATTTTTCTACAAATCTTACAGAGTTGATACAATTTAAAATTACAACAAGTTTATGAATCATAAAAATTATATTAGCTTATGTTGCTATGCTAGGCTGGACACCTGTATTACAGCAAGCAGTGCCAATTCCCCGATGAGATGGGTCAGTTTCTAGTTACAGAAGTGATCGTAGCTATTTTATTGCTTAGAAAATAAATTTATATAAATAAACACACGAAGCGCTCGTCGCCTAGGCGAAGCGAGTGATTGGAATCAATCACTTGGTTAAGCAACAACAGGGGCGGTCAGGTACGGGATGGGTGAGCGTCCCGTGACTACCGCTAGTGGCATTTTTCCGAGCGCTTCCGTGCTTCGCAAGGCACGTTAAGCCGTTGGTGCCGGCTGTCATATAATGGCAGTCGTTAAGCCATGTCAGAGGCCTTATGGGCGGCTTGATAACTTCTGACAGTAAGGCCCGCCACTGTCTTACAATCCTCCACCAACCCGGACTTGGCCCGCGTGATGGAGTATGGCCTAACCTTCCTGCGATGCAGGAAGAGACCCGTGCCCCAACAGTGGGGACATGAAAGGGTTGATAACGAAATAAACACAAAATCAAACTAAGACAAGTTATTTGTTGTTTGTTCCTCTCTTTGTGTGTGTGTGTGTAGAGAGGGTGTGTTGTTTGTATTTAAGGTGTTAAAGTAGTTGGTAAACTAATCAATATGAATTATTGTTTTCCATTTTAACGTACTGATATTTCTTCTATTTTAAAACCGACATAATTTTTTCTGTTTCTACGTAAGTCAATTGTTGAAGCCACTTTGAAACCATCCGCTTACAATAAACAAAAGGACCCAGGAATTCAATAAATCGTTGACTAAAATAGGTGCGAAAACGGCGTTTGAATTTGCAGACATTAACATTTCTACGACTACGATGGTTTAGTTTCTTCTTCACATAGTCTTTTAATTATGATTCCGCTTTGATATCCATTAAGTAAACATTTACTTATTAAATGAATTTTTTTTTGACTTAAGTCTCTGGATAAGTAAGTAAATAATGAAATACCTGACATGATTGTTTGATGGTTCCATGCTGATTTCATTATAGCCCATTATACACTCCCGCAAATACGACGAATTGATGGAGATCTTATGTGTGAAAATGTAACGATTGGTATAGGAGTTATGTTTGAGGGAACACTTCTTCTTCTTCAGGCTATATATTAGTCCACTGCTGGATATAGCCCTCTCCTAATGAGGGCTATAGCGCCCTGTTTTCAGCTTGCCGCATCCAGCATCTGCCGGCAGTTTTTCGTAGATCGTCATCTCACCTGGTCGGAGGGCGTCCTACACTACGGTTGCCGAGTCGCGGTCTCCATTCAAGAACACGTTTCATGACTTTGGTTTTATCCAAATTCATACCAAGACCGATACGTCGCGAGGCTGAATCTAGGCCGGTCAGCATCTGGTTCAGCTCCTCTAGCGACTCCGCCATTAAAACTAACTCATCTGCGAATCGCAGGTGTGAGATGTAGTCGCCGTTTCCGTTAATGCCCTTTCCTTTCCAGTCTAGCCCCAAACGTGTCTTCCAACGCGCTTGTGAACGATTTCGGGGATATAACATCCCCCTGTCTTACTCCTCTGCGCATTTGGATGGGTTTAGACTGCTGGCCCTGTACTTCGACACTCATGGTGGCGGCTTCGTACAGACATCTCAACACCTCATATAACGATGTGAGGGAATACAGAATGGGACATATTTACGTATATACAAAAATACTGTTTTATTTATTTATTACAGTGTTAACTAATTCGTTGGACAATAAAAATTTTAGACGGTAGTAAACTGTAAATTCGACACAATTAACAAAACTAGACTAAGTAAATATTTAACAAATTAACAACCATACATACACACACACACATACACACCCTCATACACCCTTACATGCATACATACATAAGATAAGATAAGATTTTTTATAAAAAATACATACATACATACACACACACACACACACACCCTTACATACATACATACATATATATATATATATACATACATACATACATACATACATACATACATACATACATACATACATACATACATACATACATACATACATACATACATACATACATACATACATACATACATACGAATCAAACATTATCCTCCTTTTGGCCTCCTCCACAGTCGGGTAAAAAAAAACGTACCTATGTTCATTAGAATGGACCTTCTACTTTGTAGTAGGACTATTGACTACTTCGGTGTAATGTAAAATGATGTGAATCCTAAGTTGTACAACACAAACGCACATTACACACACAAACATTTCAGGTGTTTCAGGAATTGCGCATTTTATACATATTATTGTGATTAAACTAAGTGACTGAAATAAACGTATTGTGATTAAACTAAGGACTCAACGGCCCGTTAACTAATTGAAGGTCAAGAGAAGTTATTCTTAGGGGTCATTGCCCGCCACTAGGGATTTGTGAATTGTTACTCCACAAACACCGGGAGTATCCTTCAGTTTGGCATTCTCGGCGTATCTTTTACATCGTCTTGTATTTGTTACCTCTCTCTTTCCCTTTCTTCGGTAATTTAACTACTAGGGGAGCGTAAGGCCTCAACCACATTTTCACTTCTGACGGTAGTTCGCGGCAGCTTCCAATTCAGGTCAGCTACTGCCGATCGAATCGCTCGTCGCCCCGGCTGCTGAAGTGATCTTAAACGTCACGAAGGTTAAGCAACATAGTGTGCGTTCAGTGCATGGATGGGTGACCGTCTATGACTAACGCTAGTGGCATTTTTCCAAACGGTTCCGTGCTTCGCAAGGCACGTTAAGCAGTTGGTGCCGGCTGCCGTCGATAGATGGCAGTCGTTAAGCCATGTCGAAGGCCCTAAAGCGGCTTGAAAACTTCTGACAGTGAGAACAGCCACTAGTCTTGCAAGCCTCCACTAATCCGGACTTGGCCCCTGTGGTGGAGTATGGCCTGTACCTTCCTCAGGGAAGAGACCTGTGCCCCTCGGTGGGGACATAATGGGTTGATGTAGTTCCATTTCCAATAGTAAGTTCCCGCCTGCTTCTTCGACATGATGTCGTAGGGCGGAGGAAGGTCCTCGACTTGGTTTCTTGGTCTATAGATATTTTCCTTGGACACCCCTACCACTACAAGTATTTCAATTGCTACCATTTTCACTAAATGAAAGTTAAACCTGATAAGGGGCGCAAGAAAAATGAAGCATTAGACGTGAAAGTCAGTCGACAAAGGAAACAGAAACCGCTCGGAATCAAGTTTTTGCCATCGCAGAGACGAAAATCTTGCTAAATTATGAGACGTATAATCTGACTTTTTAACTACCAATCAATTATTTACAAAATACATTAAAGAGAAAGCGGAATTACATTTAAAAATATCGTTTCCGAGCTTACGCCGTATGTAGTACTTATGTAGTATTACTTTAAAAAAAAACGGTCAAGTACGAGTCGGGACGCGCGCAGTGTAGAGTTCCGTATAAAGGGGGGATTTTATCTGCCTTACAGAACTAAGCTTACAGAATTAAGCTGTTAGAAACTCAATTGCTAAATCGAAATAATACATTTTTATTTTAATACTTTTTCAATGTACTACAATGTACATGTAGCACTAAATAATACCGTTTTAATACAGTCTATTTTTTTGGTACGTTTAGTAACATTAAGTACAACATGTAAGTAAAAGTCCGTGTACACGGAGGGGAATAATTGTCAAATTTTATCTTTAATATCTTTAGGGCTAACGAGATCTGTGTAATATGTCCGTGAATATTATTATTATTAATTAATTTAAAGCAACCTCTGGAAGCACTATAATATATAATAATAAAAACTTTTTAAACTTTATGTAGAAGAATTTTAGCTTCCAGAGCTAGAATATTTTGTGGATTCTTTTTATGAAATAAACAGTTTAAATTTAACCACTTAAACGTCCGGGTCGCGCGGCCACGTAAGCCTTAAACGTCCGCGCTCGCGAATTACATTTTTATCTGTCGTTGTATGTAACACAATTCAGTTTTTTTTGTATCTAATCATAAAGTGCAAATCCTTACTATTATTTTGATATATAATACATTGAAAAATAATGAAAACTTAAATTTTAAAAGCAGATTGAAGTCACCTCACGTAATAGATACGAACTGATTTTGTTTTGACACCGAAGCTTTTTTTTTATTCGGAGACTTGGCTATGAAATCAAGCATCAATTGAACAAATAATTTACCACAGATTATTGTAACAGCCGATTCGAGAAGTTATTTGAAAGTTTTCATTAAAAAAAAAAACGATTTTACTGACGGCAGTCCGCGAAGTAACTATAGTTACGTGGACGTACAAAGCTACTTTTTTTTAAGTAGCTGTAGTTACGTAGACTTTAATGTTTTAATTATCGTCTCTGTGCTAAAGTCGTGGACAGACGGACGGACATGACGAAACTATGGGGGGTCCTTGTAGACTACGGAACCCTAAAAAAATTCGATTCAAACCGCTTATTCGGAGCGACTTTTCAGCTGTTAATCTGAGCCAAATTCTACAACATACAGCAGCTTACACGTGACCTCAATAGACAGCTCTGCTGAAGTGGCAGCTGATTTTGCTTCAAGCGGCCAAGTTTACACTGGCGTAGAACTTCGCTCTGGACCGGAAACTTTATCCCGAAGTTCCCTCCGCAATTTGAGATGCAACTGAGTTATTAGTTTGTCGCCACCGACCGCATGATCCGCTATTAAGCGTCCTTTGTCTGAAAATAGTGTTACTAACTCACTGTGTTGTTGAGCGGCCACTTTGCCATGCTCGACGTTACTAACGGCCGGTCTCAATAAACCACCTCTAGTTAACAATGGATCGCTATTCTTGATAAACAGTCAACCTTAATCTATCTCTAACTGCCGTTTCAATATTAAAAATCATGCCACCCTCGTCTGGATCAAAGATAGATAGCACCTCTAACTTTAGTAAGTGCGACCCTCCCTAAACGTTTTATTTTTCGAATTGAATTTCATCGCGTTACGTTTTAAGATAACCATAAACATTAAATTCAAGGTCCAAATTAGTTGTGTAGAAGTATTTTCATATTAATACGACTAAACGTTAAAAATACGGCAGTGATTTTTGGTTTGCGACGATTGAGTAATTAAGTTGTGTAATTAACATTATTCACCCAAGGTTAATTACATGATTATACTAAGTAACATTCAGCCATTTGATTATATTATTTTTAATGCACTAACCCGTGCTAAGGACAATTTTAAAAACCTATTTAGAGGTAAACGTAATACAGAAAGTATTGTAAATAGGTTCGAAATTTCACTGATGCCGGAGAGTCGCCCATTAGTTCAGTTGGGAGAGCGCTGGCACGGTTAGCCACAGGTTGCGGGTTCGAGTCCCGGCATGGGTGGAATTTTTAGCCTCTAAATAGGTTTTTAAAATTCAGCCATTTGTCAACGCCTCACAGTAGCATTGTCGACTTCAACATTTTGAATTTATCACCAGTTCTTTGCATTGTCTCAACGACACAATACCTACCTCTCAACGACAGAGATACCTACCTCTCAACCAACCCACCGAGACAACCTCGACGAGAGGGTACAATCGCGAGCTATATTATGCTGAAATATTCAAAATTGCAAATTAATGCACAGTGCATTTGCAAGTAAGAAACACCAAGCGGTATCCGAGTAAAGTTGGACTACTTGAGCAAGGACTCTACGTGGACACAAGTTTTGTTTTCCTCCCCTATGGCTTACATCTAAAGTCAGGTACACAAAGTGTCCTCGCCGTGATACTTATTCCACTGGCTACATTTTGGTACGAAATCACAAAAGTGCAAACCTTTTGTGATAAAACAAAAACAGTCATTATCAAATAACTTCATCAGTAAACAAATACTTAAGGTCAGTTGCTGTGCCATAATTGAAATTTGTGATTGAAATTTCAGTTGGTTTTGTTTGTTCCTTCTTTCGCGCGCTTCTTCTTGGAGAACATGACATTTACCACAGATCATCGACATGATACCCGTCACTGCTCAGCGTCAAAGCGTTTCGTTGCGTCCTAAGAGCTGTAATTTGAAATTATTTAATCGTCGCAAACCAAAAATCACTGCCGTATTTTTTTACATTTAGTCATTTTAATATTTTTATAATTATTATGAAATGAAATGAAATGAAAAGGTTTTATTCAAAGTTGCGCAGATACTGCGGCTTAATAAACGTTACAAGTCAAAATAGGTGTCCATTTCAAAATCTGGATCATTTTGGAGAAAAAATGGACAAAAAAACTCCAAACTTCGTCTTTTCAAATTCCTTAATTAACAGAATTTACACATCCTGACAGTTGCCAGCCTGGCATCTGTCAGGATGTTTGTTTCTTTAAAGAATTCTCTTAACGAATCTCTACTGCCTAGCTTATAGATGAATCTGATCGCTCTTTTCTGCAAGACGAAGATGGTCTCAATGTCCGCTGCCCGTCCCCACAATAGTATGCCGTTCCATAATACTATGGAAGTAACTAAAATAAACAAGCCTGGCAGTTGCGACGTCAGTTAGTTCCCTAATTCTTTTAACAGCATATGTTAAAAGAATTAGGGGTGATACCTAGAAATAAAGTCTCTTCGACAAGGTCTAGTTTGTCCTTTCCCAATATAACTTTGCTGTCAACTACTTTGACATTTAATTTTGGTAGAGTGAACTTTATACATTTTGTCTTTTTTAAATTTAACAATAAGTTATTAGACGTAAACCAGTTTAGTACCTGAGAGAGAGCATCATTAGTATTGTCAAGGTTATCTTCTTGTCTCTTAATTTTGAAAATAAGTGAAGTGTCATCTGCAAATAATACTATCTCTGACAAATTTTGAACCATGAACGGCAAATCCTTTACATATACGAGGAAGAGGAACTGCCCCAAAATCGATCTCTGTGGTACTCCTATCCTGACCTCTGACCCTGAAGATTTAGTTCTATTTATATCAGCTCTTTGAATTCTTCCTTCTAAATATGATGTCATAAGTTTCAGGCTATTCCCGTTTATACCATAGTGCTTTAATTTTAAAACAAGTGTTTTATGTTCAACGCAATCAAATGCTTTTGACAAGTCACAGAATACGCCTATAGCATCCTTGCGATCTTCCCATGCACTAAATATATGTTTAACTAACATGACGCCGGCGCCCGTTGTAAAACGCCCTTGCGTAAAGCCGAATTGCTGACCATGGAGAAGTTGGTAGTCATTGAAGTGTGTAAGCAGTTGGCCTAGAACTATCTTCTCGAATATTTCACTCAAAACGGGTAGAACCGAGACTGGTCTGAAATTTGAGGGATCTTGCTTAATACCACTTTTAAATAAAGGAACGAGCCTACTATATTTCATTAGATCTGGGAATATACCCTCATCTAGACATTTTTAAAAGATTCTGGCTAAATAGGGTGGTAGGGTGTCGATTACTGAGCTAACTACTGATACTGACATACCCCACAGATCTTCAGTTTTTTTAAGCTTTAGTTTTTAAACGATTTAATTACGGTATGAGCTTCAATATAATCAAACGAAAAATCATGATCGCATGGGGGGACATTGTCTTTCAAAATAGTTTCAGCAAGAGCTGGAGAAGAGTCTAAAGGAGCTGTCGTTATAATTGGAAAAGCCGCAGCAATGTCTTCATTTGAGGTTATTCATTTATCATTTATTTTAAGTGCAAATTCGCGATCTCCCAATTTCGATTTACCAGTTTCCTTATTTATAATAGCCCAAATTGTTTTAGATTTATTAGAAGATTGAAGGATTTTTGATTTTATATACTCGCATTTTGCTCTGTGGCAGACGGCCTTAAATAATTTTGAATATAGTTTTACATATTGTATAAAACTGGGGTTGTATGTATATGTTTTTTTCTCATATAGTGAATAAAGTGTGTCCCTACTTTTTCGAATGCTGGCTGTGGCCCATTCACTAAATTGTAATTTATTTTGTTTGCAAGATATCTGTTTTAATTTAAAAACTTTTTCAAAACTTTCTGAAACAGCCTTGAAGAAATCTCGATAGAGAACATTAGCATCTTGAGTTTTATTTTTTTGAATAGGTAATCTTTTTTTTAAGTCAATTTTAAACAATTCTAGTTTTTTATTTTTTATCACCCTGCAAAGTACATCTTTCTTTATTTTTTTAAATCTGCTTTAAAATGTACAATTTGACCACTGTGGTCTGACTTAAGACAATTCACTGTAGAATAATGGGAAAATTCACAGTCACAGTATACGTTGTCAAGGCAGGTGGCGTTGTTTCGGTAATCCTTGTGGACTCTAAGAAAATATTCATCAAATTAAAAGACTTAAAAATAAGTTTCAATTTAGTACTCGAAGGGGAATCTACAAGCAGGTTTACATTAAAATCATATCGGGGTAGAACCTTATTATTACTGCAGGCTACTTTTAATACAATCCTCTAATACCGATTCGAATACACTGTAATCGTTGGTGGGGGGGCCTCCTGTTTACGCTTACTACAATGTGTGACGATAATTCAACACACGATAGTTCAATTATTTTTTCAACAGAAAGTCTGCAAATATCTTTCCTTTCTTTAAATTTTAAACTATCCTTTACTAGTATTAAAGATCCCCCATGCAATGCTGACTTTCTATTGTAGCAACTGGCTAACTGATAATTATGTACAGAAAAATTCATATGAGATTCTAATAGCCAGTGCTCCGTGACACAAAGTACGTCAATCTCATGTTGTTCTAAGAACAATTCTAACTCTATTAACTTTCCAGAAAAACCACCCTGTATATTCTGATTAGCTAAAATGTTTTTTTAAGGGGGGCTTTTCTGTGGTCTGCGCTGACAGTTTAAATCAGCAGTCAAGCTTAACTTATTTATGTTAGACTATTTTTTATTTTTAATGCACTAACCCGTTCTAAATAGGTTTTTAAATTATTTATGTTAGGTTTTTTTAAAGCCTCTGAGTACAGAGGTTTACTAGTAGAACTTTTTCTACAGTTTTTATTTACTAATGGTACCTGTTTTATTGTCGTAACAATAATAGGGTCATAAATATTGAATGCCAACAATTTGGCAATCTGTCGCTTTGAACGAAGGGGCACATACATTGTGTCCCTAGTCAATATAAAATTTCGAATAAAGTTATTCGTATCAAAATAAAAAACTTGATCTCTATGACCAAATGTCATGTTATATAACAGACGGTTAAGTTTACCTATCCGTGCATTCTGTGTCTCTGGCAATGTTTTTGAATAGGGAAAAGCACAGATAATGATTTTCCTTACATTCAAAGCTAATATGGACTCATAGTAATTTATCAATTCACTTTCTTGAATACCTGTGCTGTTCCCCATTAATAATACAATAGTAGTATTTCTATCATACTGTTTGCTGAGCAAAGCGTTGATTAATTGCATGTAAGAGGCATTTGGCATACATATGTTTTCTACATGCTGTTTTAAATTGAACTGCAGCCTGGTTCCTAGACCTACACCTATTTTGTCTGAGAAAATTATTGTCTTGTAAGGGGCACCATTGACTGTAACTGAACTGCTCGTTCAGCCTGGTTGTGGGTTGTCTGTCCAGTACTGGATTCTGGGTCGATGACGCACTGGTCTCCGCTATCGCATTTGATGGTGCAGGCTGTCTGTTTGGCTCGCCTCCATGGTGTTCTGCCCGATCCAGCGGTAAAGGGGCTGGTGTGTTGAACAAGCTGCACGGCGGTGACAAGCGTGGCTTCTGACTGCCTGTTGAGTTCAGCTGTGGAAGGGCTGGGTCTTGAAGCACATTATTCGGTGGCTGCAGGGGTAACCAGCTTTGTTTGTCTTCCGAGTCTTCTGATTCATTAACATAATATACCCCAGGAACTTCCTCGATCAAATAATCTCGGTATCTTCGGGTGCGATTTGTTGAAGAAAATTAATAAAACGTGTCATATTATTGTCATCCCACTGTAAAAAATTAGAAATAAAATAAAAACTGAAAACCCTAAATTACTGGAATTCTGGGACTGGTTCAGTCTTTATTTCCACATAAAATGGAGACTGTGTAGTTCAGGAACGCAACTAATTTTGCCAACTGATATGCCTAAATTCGCTCGTGGCCTAGGCGAACCGACTGATTGGAATCAATCACTTGGTTAAGCAACAACAGGCGCGGTCTGGTACAGGATGGGTGAGCATCCCGTGACTACCGCTAGTGGCATTTTTCCGAGCGCTTCCGTGCTTCGCAAGGCACGTTAAGCCGTTGGTGCCGGCTGTCATATAATGGCAGTCGTTAAGCCATGTCAGAGGCCTTATGGGCGGCTTGATAACTTCTGACAGTAAGGCCCGCCACTGTCTTACGATCCTCCACCAACCCGGACTTGGCCCCCGTGGTGGAGTATGGCCTAACCTTCCTGCGATGCAGGAAGAGACCCGTGCCCCAGCAGTGGGGACATACAAGGGTTGATAACGAATAACGAAAAGGCCTAAATTTAAACAAGCAATATTATATATTTTTCTGCTTCACTGGAAAAAAACAGTTCGATTGTCAAAGAAATATCTTCAATTCAAAATTCAAATTCAAATGAATTCAAATATCTTAATTAAAACTGTTTTTATACGGATTTTACTCGTTTATTAAATTTCTTTTACAATTTTCCGACTTTTCGGCACTTTTTCAGGTGCCGTGGTCTCGGATGACTGAGGTGACAGGCGTCTTTTTGAAAGCATTAACTGATAATTTACTACCCTCGGCAAAAATTACAAAAGTTAATTATGAAGTTACGTTCCAAAATAGGCAAATCAATTATTTTATATAAAGTCAACAATATTGATTGTTATTAATTGAAGTAAAAATTAAATTTACAAACCACTTATTTTACATGAACTTAAAAATATTGATTATTAATTGAAATTAAAATTAACTCTACAGTCACACTTATAGCAAGGGGGTCTCATGCACTTAAGCATTGGTTTTCATGCTGCCGGTATGTTCCAACCACGATATCTATTAAAATTTGGATGCCGGCGGATCTCTACTGCCTCGCGTATCATTCTAGGGAAGAAACGGTCTTCTCGGGCTAGAACTTTAACTTTAGAACTTTAGAAATATATCTTTTTAACAAAACATATTTGGCACTCTTGTGTTCTTATCTAGTTTTTAAATAACAAGTATAAATTAGGTTTTAGAAGCCGTAAAATCGGGTCCATAAACATACAACTTTAAACATGTCTTTTCATCTTTTTCGCCGAAAAAAATCCGATCAGTAACATTTCGGCACATTACGTAAACAATAAAAATAAAAACATGATCAGGTTATTATTACCTGTTATTATTCAGTCTACCGTGACCACGGCAACTGCAACGTTACCCAAACGCCGGGAATTAAGGTTTTACCTAATAAATAATCGCGATCAAATCCATTTCATTTATATGACTTTCGTGTCTTCATGTGTAATTTTGCGGTCATCTAAATAATTATATATTATTTCTTTCGTTAAATACGAACTACTTCAAACTGTGTTTAGAGGACGGTCAAAATGTTTCGTTTAGGGGAGTAGAACTAAGGTTCTACGTACTAAGGAACGACGGAAATTATAAGTAACAATTTCATTAGTTAAAAACTATCGTAGGTATGTACTTTGTTGATTGAAAGTACTTTAGCAGATTCCGCTAAAGCCAAAGTTCTTCGTATTGACGAATGGAGCCCCTCTTTTTAAGGAAGGTAAGAATGGTATATTGTACACCGAGAGGAGAAAAAAATCTTTTGCTGTTCTAGAGTAGGATGTGGTGGAGGGCTTAAATGAAACTTGAAGACGGAAAAAGAACTCTCTCCCGAGTAATAGTGCTTTACACACCCACGAGGAAAATAAATACAATATTTCTTAAAATAGTCAAATTATTAATTTAGTAAAAACATTAAATTTTATAGAAGAAAACAAAAAGAAAACATCGTGCTTTTGTAGTGCAGACAAAGATTGCCGGCATTCTTTAATTAAAATACGAATACAAAAAAAAATCGTAGCTCTTTTTCCAAATTATTTGTACAAAAGAAGAATCCCACCTCTTTTCTAATTCTAATTATTTGATATAAAACCTTTTTGACTCGACGTTTGTATTTTTTTTATGTTCGCTGCAAAAAACAAAAGAGCGCTAGTAGAGTCGGATTTTTATACATCATTACTGACCTCTATTTCACCTACCCAAGCAATCTTGTTGTCACCTTGACTCATAATGGCGCGCTCTACGCATAATTTGATCACTTTTCAATTGCGATAAATTTTTCGGGTATTTACGTTAACCAGGGCTAAAAAAACGACCTTGTGTAGGCTCAGTATGATCTTCATATTATGAAGCAAGATATCGGGCTTATGTTTAGCTTGCTATTGAGGCTCAAACTCCTGCACGACGTGAATAAAAGGAGGCTTAACAAGGCCTTATGATATTTATTTGCGCGAGATATTATTTTACGCGGTAGACATATTTGCGGTTCACAAGAGATGGAGGGCTGGGAGAGTAGTGTTTTATTGGTTCAATTTTTGATTTCGTTCAACAGACACATCGAACTTTATTTTACTTGCGTTCAACAGAAGCTTCAAACTATTTGACAGCTAATAGTACATTACGGGTGCTAGAAGATAACTTTTAACGTGAATTGGTTTAAAATATTATTTTACAGCTAAGAGTACCTATGTAAATTCGTTTTCCCAGTGTTATTGGCGGACACTTTACAGAAATTGCGACATAAAAACATGTATCCTTAAAGACTTAATGATCTTAAAGTTACTTTGCGAGTCAGACTTGAGAACGGAGGTTCCGTGCCATTTTAAATATAGCATAGTAATTTAGCTAACATTGCAGTCCGCACTGGGAGATCGATTCATATTTGGCTTATTTTGATTATTTATTGTGAGATAAACTCCTAGTGTAGGCTGAGGCCAAAACAATGTAACTAAATACGTGTACTTTTTTATTATTTATGAGGTACGTCATAACAACCGAAATTCTGCGAAAATTATGTTTGTATTAAAAATTTTATTAAAAATTATGTACTTTGTTATCCTTATTTTTTTTATCAATATATTAAAATATTGTTTGAGTTCACCATGGCGTACATTTTTTTTTAAATAATTATGTGTGAAACTAATGCCAAGGATCATTCATTTATTTACGCTATAAACATGTTATTACATAAAAATAAATCAATATTAAGAAAAAAAATACTTTATCCGTCCAAGGGAGTAAAAGAAAATGATCCTATAAACGTTCCGGTTATTTCATTGCTTGTACAAGGTCCTTAAACCAAGCTGTGGAAGAAAATTACGTATCGTTATGTTCCGGGTATTTTTTTATCTTTTCAGCACAAGTTCACAAATCAATTCATAGATAGCGCTTACAGGCGTGGCCATAAAAGCACCAGAATACGGCTGTCAAAATTAATCTGCGCTGAGCAAAATTTGACAGACTGTAAGCGCTGTAAGCGCCATCTATTATGAAATTATGAACTTGTTCTGTAAACGGCCCATTGTAAACTAAATTATGTTTTCTTATCATAAGCGAAGTTGTTATGTTTGAATAAAGTTCTTCTCATTTTTTTGAATTTGGCTTAAAGTTATATGAATTCACCTCAAATACGGAGCATAGTGGTTATAGGAAAGAGCGGGTGATCGTGCTCTTCCACTATAAAGGAAATTTTCCGCCAGGCAGATCGTATGCCTGAGGACGGCCGGTCCAACTATTGTTAGTCGGACGTTATATTTATGGTATGTCATTGAAACACTGATTGCACGATGCAGGAATGTTGGAGTTTGTAGTGCGCGCGCAGAGTTGACATGTGGTCGTCACAGTGGTATCACCACGAAGTACGATGATAATACGGTTGGTGTTGATTATAGTATTTAATTTTAAGACGTCGCGTCGTCACTAAGAGGAGTTCATCGTATTTTCTATTTCGAAGTGTACTTCTTTTAGAAACTTCTTCAAATAAAGAACTTCAAATTAAGACTAAGTTTGGAGTTGTTTTGTCCATTTTTTCTCAAAAATGATGTAGATTTTGAAATGGACACCTAGTTTAAATTGTAACGTTCATGAAGCCGCAATTTTTGCGCTACTTTGAATAAAACCTTTTCATTTCATATACCTACTATGAAAGCTATATAAATACGGTGACAATGTTATTATATCGCATTGTAGCTTTATATATATATAATACCGTGAATGCCTATCTTCTGTGTGTTTTTGCTTTTTATGTACGCAACTTTTTTGCTTTGTTCGTGTTGTGACTTGTATTTGGTTATGTACTGCTTTGCTTTGTATACGTGTGTGTGTCTTATGTGAATAAATGTTTTATCTATCTATCTATGCTTTATGAATGACTTGAGACACTCAAAAAGCAGTACCCTCCTCATTAAGGCGCTTCGAGCTGCTAACTAGCGCTACCAATGAAAAAAAAACGTAACTTGTTTTATAATACATTTTATCTAAAAGTGAACATGAAATATCTTAACAACAGCTTTTAAAACCTACATTCTAGAACCTAGGATCAATGAACTAGAACTTCAATCGATTTCCGCTAAAGTGATTAAAACTAGAATCAAAAAGTTCTTTGTTGTTGATTATAGGTTCTAAAAATAGTGGACAATGGTCACAGTAAGATTTCTCATTTTCACTTTTAGTTCAAAATTTATTATAAAACAAGTTATGATTAGCAGTTAGCAGCCCGAGGCGCTTTAATATGTTCATAATGTCAAGAAAAAGACATCTAAACCTGAATATCTTAACAGTTTTTTTTTTCAGTTGGCCGTTTTTAAAATTTTTTCTTCATTACTTCTTGATTCTCTCAATTACTCAATTAGGTGCGATTCATTATTATAATTGGTTAGGTAAAAAATAATATTAGGTATATATGCCTGATACCGAGTTTGGTCAAACATTCGACTAATTTAATATAAATTGGCAAGAAGTGCGTTTAAAAAGACAAACCTTCATATACACGCAAAGGTTAGGATGTACGTAGTTATAGTGTTACTGATTATAACCTTCCTATGGTTCCAATCAAAATACAGTTATTGGAAGAAACGCGACGTGAATGGTCCACAGCCACGCTTTCTTGTTGGAAACGCTAGCAGTCTCATGTTGGCTAAAGAATCAGTGCACGAGTTTGCTAAGAGACTCTATGAAGAATTTCCAGACGAGAAAATTGTAGGCTATTACCAGGGACTCTCGCCTGCGCTGTTGATAAGAGATCCAGAACTAATTACAGAGGTTACAGTGAAGGCTTATGAGTGCTTCAACAGCAGAGGACTTCAGGACCTAAATGAAGTGTCTGCAGATAATCTTTTTCTTTCAGAAGGTATGTTTCGTCTGATTAGGGAACGTTGTGAACTGAAAGAGGATGTAGTGATTAGAATTGAGAAAGGGATGTTGCTTTGTTTTGAATGTAGAGACGATAGAGGAAGAAAGATTGACGAATCAAATATATATTGCGAATGTGAGTGAAAGGGCTGGTAAGGGACGTCCCAGGCGGACATGCATCGACCAAATAGGGGAGGTATTAGCAAAGAGGAAGATAAAAAGTACCCGGAACCGGCGTTTGTGCATGCAACCATTTATGAACGTTGATGAAGCGAAGGTGATCAGTCAGGATCGTGGCAAGTGGCAGTACCTGGTCTCTGCCTACCCCTCTGGGATACAAGCGTGATGTAAGTATGTATGTAGGTATTTAAGATAATGTTTACATTGGCAATTTTGTAGAAAATGTATAAGTTGTGTTTCTTGAAAGTCGGTAATGTTGACAACTGATTAATCATACGTACGTCTTCTTTACGTAGGTACCACAATACGTTCATTACGGACCAGAGTGTACGCATGTTAATGTTTACATGCTGCCGATTATATTACACTTTATATTATTCCAGACGAAAAATGGAAGATACTGCGTCAGAAGTTCAATACGCTATTTACGTCGGGTAAATTGAAGCAGATGATACCACTTATAGAGACATGTGTGGATGACTTCGTGCAATACGTGGATAAACTCGTCACGCTGGGCCGTTCGGAACAGGATGTAAAAGACCTTAGCAATCTGCTGATGCTGGACATTAATGGGGCCTATAGCTTCGGCGTATCTATGGATGTCTACAGCGAAAAACAGAACGCATTTGTAGATTTAGCTAATAACATCTTCATACTCACGGCGACTTTAGGAGTAAGACGGTTTGTGAATTTTCTAATACCGGGCTTTTCCCGCTTCCTCAGAGAATGGTTTAGTATCCAAGGGGATGAGTATCGTTTGAGGCACTTTTTTAAAAGAATAATTCATGATATCGTGAAGAATAGAGAAGGAGAGCCGAGCAGGGCCTATGTCTTAATGGATTTACTTATAGAAATGAAGGCAGACCAGAATATAAAAAACAGCAAAGGAAGTCTTGTGATTGATGAAGACTTTATAGCAACGCAGGCAATGATGTTCTATGTGGTTGGCTTCGAACCCACTTCACTGTTTCTGAGTTTTCTTTTGTATGAATTAGCGTTAAATCAAGAGATTCAGCAGCGTCTGTTTGAAGAGATCAAAGAAACTGCGAGTCGAAGTGGCGGGAAACTCATGCCAGACAATGTTATGAACATGGTCTACTTGGGAATGGCCTTCGACGAAATACTGAGAAAGTACTCCGCATCTTTAAGTAGGAAGTGTTTAAAAACATATACGTTCTCTGATCGAAGTCTAACGATAGAAAAAGGTGAGGTCTTTTTTAGATCATAGGTATATAATACCAGCTTTGTATTAGTTATATACTCCTGTAAAGATGTTTCACACTGAATTGTACGTTAGGACAAGTAGTTTTTAAATGAAATTTGAAAATTCTTGTTCATTATATTATTTTTAATGCACTAACTCGTGCTGATGTGCTCGAAATTTCACTAATGCCGGTAAGTCGCCCCTTATATTAGTTGGAAAGAGCGCTGGCACGGACAGCCAGAGGTCGCGGGTTTGAATCCCGGCATGGTTGGAATTTTTAGCCGACAAATAGGTTTTTAAAATTCTTGTGCAGTAGCTTAATATCTAACGCTTTAAACCTACTGATCGGTTTCCTTGGCATCTGTGCATATCAGAACTGCATTTTTTATTACCAGGTACAACAGTTATTATACCAGTGCCAGGACTACACTATGATCCCAAATATTACAAAAACCCTGAGGTTTTTGACCCTGAGAGATTTTCGCCAGAGAGACGCTCGGAAATATCACCTCGTGTGTATTTGCCCTTCGGAGAGGGAGCTCGACATTGCATAGGTGAGTAGTATCTACACTCAACTATGCAGATACTTTGTGTGCCAGGAAAGTACATCAATTTATTCATAACTGTTTTAGACTTCATCTATAATATAAAAATGAATCTGCGAATGTGTTGGTAAGCGCAAATCTCGAGAGCAGCTGCACCTCAGAACACAAAAATAAGGAGAAGTGCCTTGAGGGCGTGGCACTGTCGCCCAACGTTAGCCCATTTGGGCTAACCTCTGCGAAACTTTAAAATATGGCCGTCAATCGCTTCGCGCCAGCCGTCGTAGTAACATCTGAAAAAAATGCCTAATTGCGCAGTGATTACCTGCAGAAATCGCTGTGATACATGCTATTCAAAAACAGGGGAGTGTCTTTTCACCGGTAAACCTATTTTACTCACTATATTCGTCTTATAAACTACGAAAAATCATAATTATAATAATTTTATATTTAGTCTTATCGTCGACTATTGCCCGCGACTCCATCTGCGTAGACTTCAGCTTGCGTTGCTAAGGAAGCTTTTATTTTAGTAGAAGGATTTGGTCTTATTAAAAACAGGCCTAGCTTCGATCATGTATTTCAAAAAGTTTCTAATAAAGATATTTAAATACGAAAGAAAAATGGATCAAAATACAGAGGGTATAACTGATTTCCTCTCAAATAAAGTACCATTTGCTCCATCTATTTTACAGAGAAGTGTTTCCAGATGCTAAATTGGGGGACAAAATATTTCCGTGGACAGTTCCTATTTTGAAAATACCAGTAATAACGAGTTTTATAAAGGTTGAGGTACCAGTATATTTAAAATTACGATAAAATTTTACATGGTTTAGAATATTCAATTATCACTTTATTCTAATCTTCATTTCTCTCCAAAAGAAAGTGTTTCTAAAGAAACAAATCAGGTGATGTGGTTGTGGTACTAAATCATAGTCTTATATATTTAATTTTTTATGAGCGTTATGTTATAAATGAAATTCGATTATGTAATGAAAAACAAGTTAAATAAAGCATTTTCAGTATTATAATAATTTATTTACCATTTTAGATCCGACAAGTTCTCGAATGGAGACCACAATATGGTATGTCGGTACTTGCTTATATGTCATATCGGCAAGTGCAGCGTCGGACGACAAGATGGAGAGAAGATCTCATCCTAGTCGAAAGAAGACGCTGGATGTAAGCCGCTTACAACTGGTCTTTTTGGAAATCCATGGAGGAGGCCTATATCCAGCAGTGGATATCTTGTGGCTGAATGATGACGATAATGAAAATATTCTCTGTAGGATTTCAGTCGGATGCTGATTTTATTTTTTTAATCTATATATGTTTCGAAAATTTCATTGAATTTCTTTTTGACAATCTTATAAAAGTTCTTCCTATTTACTGTATTTTTAATTAGGAAATTACTTTATTTACAGGCCCATGATACATTTCAATCACAGCCATAAAAATATTCTTTAGTTAATCCTTATAATCCAAGCGAGGCTACTGATTTTCAATATATCGCTGTTACTCAGACAAGTGGCAATTTCTTCAGAAAAATGGTTTTTTTTCCGAGTTTATACGTGGGTTTTATTAAATTTTTTATATAGATGGGTGAATTATTTTCAGAGAATGAGAAAGTAATTGCTTTTGTATTCTTAAAAAGTCAGCACTTCTTTCACCCAACAAAAACTGCTGTTAATTTACAGAGTCCTAACAGAGTTACCAATATTTAAAGCCAATTTGTAAATGGTAATGTAAGTGCATTTCACGTTACATTGGGATTCATATACTAAATAAAATACAAGGAACTATCCAAGATCCAGGTACAAATGCGTCCCTGACCGTGGACATGCTCCTCACACAAATATTAGTTCTTTCCATTACCAGGATTGAAACCCAGAAGACCTAGCTTTCCGGACAGAGTCACTACCAAGTATGCTTCAGTGGTGTTCTGTCCAACAAATTTAACGTATAATCATTTTTAACTTATCGTATTAGTATACAGTACAGGGGTCATCATCATTATCAAAATAATCAAATTCTATATCAGTAGAAAGCCAAGTTTGCGTCTTTATCATATACTGAAGCCACAAATACTGTCAAAAAGACACGTACTTAATAAATATTTACATTTCACAGGACAGTAAATTAAAATTGGATTATTTGTTTTCATAATATTGTTTTTGTAAATTTAACATGCTCTGTTTTTTTGTATCATCCCAACACGAAGTATACTGTTAATAAATGAACAACCTCTCATCGGATCATTTTATCGATAGATGTATTATTTGATACAAGTGTTCCATCCCTAAGGAGTTCACCGACGCTGTTGTTTACGTGTACGAGTGTATTCGTACAATTGTTTTTCATAGTGTGCGAACCAATTAAAAGATTAGAACGCTAGTAAATGACTGGACAGACGTGTGCGTGAACCTTATATTTACAATATTGTGCATGTAATGAAAACGCACACATATTCAAAAGTGGCGACAGCGGTACCGGACTTATTTCGCGGCTAGGGCATATCTCCTTCTTTCTATGATCTGAGAGCTGCACCGATTTCGCTAATTCTTTTTTTAGAATATTCCTTGAAGTACAAGGATGGTTCTTATGAAGAGAAAAATGAAAAAAATAAAGAATCGACTGTTAGGCGGTACGAAGTTCGCTGGGTCAGCTAGTTGCATATAAAAGTAAATTATTTGAAATCAAGAGTACAATTTTTTTCATCTTCACATTGAAATTCGAGCCTGTCGTGGCTCATGCCGACCAATCGTGCTCGACAGTACCAACGAGCGATGTGATTGTCAATATCGATGTCCTTGTCGGATGTGATTGTCAACATGGCCGATCTGGCCAGCGACAAAGGCGGCCGTGATACCCTGGCTTTAGCCGGTTTTTTTTTGTTAGCTGATTTATTGTTAATGACACTTTCATCATCAACCCATTATGTCCCCACTGAGGTGCACGGGCCTCATCCCTGAGGACGTTTTAGGCCATACTCAACCACGGGGGTCAAGTCCGGATTGGTGGAGGCTCGCAAGACTAGTAACTGGTCTTACTGTCAGAAGTTTCAAGTCCTACTAATATTATAAATGTAAAAGTATGTTGAGATACGAAGGTGGATTAAATAGTAATCGGCCTAACCAAGAAAATAAATACATAATAAATGAAATATATTTTCAACGTAATCACCATCAAGTTCAATGCACTTTTGCTATATTCCCTTCCAAGCATATTATAGTAGCCCGTTGAAAATAATGATTCTTCCTTAGAGTCAAAATATGCGTCTACCGCTGCTTGAACCTCGTCATTTGTCAGAAACGTTGACCTCCCAGGTGTTTTTTTAGGTTAGGGAACAGAAAAAAGTCTGGCGTTGCCAGATCAGGTGAACAAGGTGGATGCGGTAACAGTTCAAAGCCACAGTTGTGAATTTCTGCCATTGATTGGACAGACGTGAGAACACGAGCGTTATCTTGACGAAACAGAACTTTTCTGCTGATCATTCCTGGACATTTGTCTTTTATTTCCTCTCGTAAACGACGTAGTAAGGTGTAGTAGTATTCAGAGTTTATAGTTTGACCCCTTTCAAGATAATCAATCATAATCACACCCTTCGAGTCTCATAATACTGAAGCCATTACCTTACTTGCCGACAAAATCGATTTAGCCTTTTTGGGAGGTGGTGAACCAGGTCTTTTCCACTGTTTTGATTGTGGTTTTGTTTCCGGTGTACAGTAATGAACCCATGTTTTGTCCATAGTAACAAAACGATTCAAAAAATCACATTCATCAGCTTCGAATAACTCCAAACAGTCGCGTGCAATAGTCAATCGCATCCTTTTTTGCTCAACTGAAAGCAGTCGCGGAACCCACCTCGCAGACACCTTGTGGAAACCCAAACACGTGGAAACACGTTCATTATTAAGTTTTGAGTACATTCATTAGACATGTCAATAATCTCGGCTATCTCTTTAATTTTCAATCTGCGGTCTCCCATAATTAAGTCGAGTATTTTTTAACATTTTCGTCAGTAGTGGACGTCGAAGGCCTTGCAGATCGGGGTTCGTCTTTCACACTCTCTCTACCACGCTTGAATCCTGCTATCCATTTTTTTATGGATGAATATGAAAGAGCGGAATCCCTTAATGTACTGACCATATCATCATAGATGGCTTTTGATGACAGCTCCTTCTTATGGAGGTACTTAATGACGGCACGCTGCTCGATTTGCGGAAGTGATGTCAGATTGCTTTGTTAATAAATTTATAAAATCAAAACGAATTATTGAACATGTTTTAAACTACACACGATTAACAGGTCTGAACTAAACTAAATAATACGCGTAGATTTGAATTTAGAACTAAATGGATCAGTGTCAGACCATCTACTTTTCAATCCACCCTCGTATTTACTCAATAAGGCAATGGCGGCTGAACGGAATTACATGAAACAAGGCATACAGATAAACAAAGATCTGTATTAGGACATAGGATACTATATCCCTATACCTAATGCGTTCCCGTGGGATAATATTTTATCCCACCTTTTTAAAGCCAAAATCTAAGTTACCTTTGTATTTATTGCGTTGCCATACGAAGTACGCCAGGCAGCTACTAAGGAATAACATATTTGAATTTGTAAATTGGGATCCGGTTTTGATAGTCAAGCTGCAAGACCAATGTAGTAGTCAATACTATCTCCTGCATCGTCATTTCCCCAGGTAGTCGCTTCGGGCGCGTGCAGTGCCTGATGGGCGTAGCGGGTTTCCTCCACAAGTTCCTCGTGTACCCCACTGCTAAGACGCCCAGGGACCCCACCAAGCTGACGCTGGATCCTCGGTTCCTCACACTGCGCACTGTTGAGCGGCTGTGGATCGGAATTGCAAGGCGTTGACGGGAAAACCGCGGAGTTCATATGTATTGCAAAACAGCTAGTACTATCTGTAGGAATTTTTCGATGATGATAATACCTAAAGTTGTTGCTACAAGATTTATATTACTTTTTTGTGTTTAATGAAATAAAATAATAGCTTGTACCTACGTACCTTCAAAATATTAAAATCATTGTTGTGTATAGTAATTGGATTCTATAAAAGAAAATTAATAACTATATAAGTACTATAAATTAATTATTTAAGTTGCACATTATTTTGTATTAATAAATTTATATTGGCAGCGCCCTAGCAGGGTTCTGGTGTGATACTTTAACTATTTAAGACATCTCATGTACGCCCAGTGAAAGTGAAAGCTCAATAAATATCTTATATTATTTTATTCTCACATATACTCTCTCTCACACACATATGTATATGCACCCACATGCTACTTCACTCACTCACATTCATGTTACTAACTCTTGGCTCAAAACAAAAATTTGAATGCTCATTTACCCTGTCGTTTATTTTTCATGTTTATTGAACTTTCATGTTTATAACATTTACATACAAGCATATACATTGCTTCTGGCCCCACACTAGGATACCCTGTGTCATGGGAACCAAAAACAACGACATCACAAACATGTAAACATCCAAGACCTGGACTTTTTTTTTTTTGTTCCCAGCCGGGATTCAAACCCGGGACCTCTTGCATGGTAGGCAGACGCACTACCGCTACGCCACAGAGGTCGTCACAGAGGAGGTTATGAAATAGAATTAAGTTACTACTTTAACAATGTACTTTGAAATACATTCAATTCCAGCACATGCTGAGTCGGAGCCCATTTACGTTTGCCACACCTACGTTGGTCACTCTTAGTCCACTACATTGCCCGGGTACATTGCCGTACTGTGTATGGCTAGTTGTCTGTGTGTTTCGCTTTTACCTATGCTACTTTTTTGTTTGTTTATGATTTCTTCGTGCTGTGACTTGTAACTAGATTCTTATGGCTTCACTTTGTATACGTGTGTGTGTCTTATGTAAATAAATGATTTATCAATCAATCAATCAATCAATCAATATTTGGCTATCAAACATTTTTTAAAACATGGTCCAGCGAGTTTTCCTGAACACATTTATCTATTAATTTGTAAACCGTCAACAATTGCCCATCGGCCTTACTTATAGCTTTAAGTTAATTAGTAATTATAGCTAGTTTACTGTTGTGGTTTCTAATAAAGTGAAATAAAATAAATGTTTTTTTTTTACGTAAATTATTTTGCTGATTACGAATATAATATTTTTATTTATTTGGGTTTAATAGCTGTCATCCTTTTGACTGATTTTTTTTTTACAAGAAGAACGCGGCCCTACCTATAACAAAGGGACAATACTGACCAATTTTAAGTCAGTGCAGGTTGTTGCAAACAAAGAATTCACCTTCAAAAGTAAGTGTCTAAGGTTTTTAATAGCTAGTATTTAAAAGCAAATAAAAAAAAAAATTGTATCCAAAAATAATCCAAATTCTTATCAAAGTTACTGATTGTACAGCAAAATACTTAACCCAAAAATAATACTAAATAAACTACAATTTATATTCGTGGTGTACCGTTATTTATAACATAATATGACATAACATGTTACATAAAAGCACATACATCTTAGAGCTTGTCCAGAAAGGGCGAATTCGCGGCGATTCTCTCGTGCGCACAAGGTGCGTACCAACGCGCGAGCATTTGGGGAGGAATTCATCTGCTCCATTTTCCTCGATACGTGCTCTCACTCCAGAGTTCGCGCGTTAACTGGACGCAACAAGGCGTCCCTAGTATCTCGACTCGCGCGCAATACGCGCGAGTCGAGAGTCTGGCGTAGTGCACGCGATTTACGCGCGAATTTTGAATTCGCGCGATGCTTGTGGACGCGATGTATTGGTGTCTAGTATCTACCTAACGCGCGAATGATTTCGCGCGAAACGTTTCGCGGCGAATTCGCCCTTTCTGGACAAGCTCTTAAAGTAAAGTTTATATTAACGCCCAGATAATAATTACAATGGTTTTTGGTGTTCCATGTTCAACCTAACACACTCCTTCGCGCTCCGCTACGCTACGCGCTTCGCGGTGCCTATTTTTTAGAAAATAAGTCAACTATAATGAGTAAGTTATATCCGTGAAATAACTATCCGAGCAGTATATGTCCTTATTAGGATATATACTGCTCGGATTTTGCTATGAGAATGAGTATTATCAACGCACGCTTTGGGTAATTTGCTGTGCAGTCGGTATTTATGATGAGATTGTCGTATTTTTGTACCTTGAGGAATTTATTTGTTTCGCTAGAGAATAAAAGTAATATCGTGCCAATGTATATTTTCGTACTACCTGCTGTACTAGCTTTGTTCAACATTTATTTTATTTCTAGTGAAATAATTTAATTGATGTAAAAAAGTATATAATTGATAGAAAGAAATTGATAGGTGATTATTTATTTGATGTGCAATTAAAAATATCCCGTTTTTAATATCCATAGTCGACAAAAAACTCTTATAAGCTTGTCTTGTCCGTCGGTCAGTCTGTTCTAAACTTTAATACAAAAAAGGTGAAATTTGGTTAACTATACACAAGTTAATAATCACACCTGTTACGTACATAGCCTAGAAGGCATTGACCAGCGGCTGACGACATAGTGCGCTATTATAATTTACCTAGTTTAAGTTTTTGATGTAATTTTTGAGCACTCTCAACGTAACATCGGTCGATTTACCACTATTAAATAATAGGGGTTAAAGTATGAAATTGCCGTTTTATTGCAATAGGTTCTTTGAATTGACATAGAATCTTCATGGTTTGAGGTTTTCGAATGAAACTTTTTTCAAATGGTTTCTATGATGTTCTTTTTTTAAAAAATGTGAAACATTTGAATATCGACTTTCAATTGTTTTTGTTATTCAATTTAGACAAGAAAGATGGATACTGCGAAAATTCGAGTGATTTTTGAATACGAGTTCCGACGCGGAACTAACGCGGCAAAAACAGCCCGCAATATCAATGCTGCGTTTGGAGAGGGGTCTACTAATGCCGTTAAACCATGCCGCTAATTCCTGGGTAGTTTGACTAGGATCGGCTTCCACTATCTCTCTTAATTCATCGTTATTCACGAGTGTGGGCGGTCTTCCTCGTGGCTCGTTATTTAAGTCGAAATTTCCATCACGAAAGCGTTTAAACCAAAATCGCACGGTGCGTTCATTAGTAGACCCCTCTCCAAACGCAGCATTGATATTGCGGGCTGTTTCTGCCGCGTTAGTTCCGCGTCGGAACTCGTATGCAAAAATCACTCGAATTTTTGCAGTATCCATCTTTCTTGTCTAAATTGAATAACAAAAACAATTGAAAGTCGATATTCAAATGTTTCACGTTTTTTAAAAAAAGAACATCATAGAAACCATTTGAAAAAAGTTTCATTCGAAAACCTCAAACCATGAAGATTCTATGTCAATTCAAAGAACCTATTGCAATAAAACGGCAATTTCATACTTTAACCCCTAATACTTAAAGTAAAACAAGATATGAAGTATTCCTGGTTTCATTGCATCCTCCACTGTGGCTAATCATAATTCGCCTGTAAAACTAAACAAAAGAAAGAAGGACGGAGGGAGGGAGGGAGGGAGAAAGGAAGGAAGAAATATGGCGAAAAATACAAATAACATAATAATAATAATAATAATAATATAAGCCTTTATTTTCCAAACTTTACAATTTTGAATAATTAAACTAATTCAATCATTTCAAAGTCATGCATTAAATTAAAATAAAATTATATAACATTGTTTATCATAAAGTAATAAATCAATAACTATATTATTAAAATACTTATTTTATAATGAATTCAAATTTTGAAATTAAATAACATTGCATAAGGATTTAAAAAGTTTTACAAAATTTATATTATAAAATAATAAAATCATTCTTAATACATGCAACAACATTAATATATAAAACATTTTTAATAATATTAGGTAACATTTAAATTTCATTCACATTTGTTTGGATACCCATTTGCGGGTGAAGGCCTCCTCCATCTCGTGCCACGTTTGTCGGTCCTGTGCGAGCCTGCTCCAGGTACAACCGGCTAGGGCTACTATGTCGTCACACCACCGACGTCTTGGTCTTCCTACTGGACGGGTACGGTCACGAGGATGCCAATGGAGAACTCTCTCGCTCCACCGTCCGTCTAATGATCTAGCGACGTGGCCTGCCCACCTCCATTTCAACTTACATGCCAACTCAGCGGCGTCGATAACTTTAGTTGTTTTCCTAATATCTCTATTACGTTTCCTATCTCTGAGCTTCAGTCCCAGCATACTGCGTTCCATGGCCCGCTGAAAGACTTGGAGCTTGTTGACTATATCTCTCGTTAGAGCCCAGGTTTGGCATCCGTATAATAGAGTAGGAAGTATAATGGTGTCCATAGCTTTTTTTTTTAAGTCTCGTAGGTATTTTAGATTTGAAAATTTCTTTTAGGGACCAGTACTTCTTCCACGCATTTTTAATCCTACGATCTACTTCTTCTGCTGAAAGGTTAGAAAAACATATGCTCTGGCCCAGATATACATATCTTTCTACGTATTCAATGTTTTCAGATTGAATTTTAATTGGCACTCGGTCTCTATTCGTCAAAAGGCAAGTTTTATCTGCATTCATATGAAGTCCACATTTACGACTCTCTTCATCAAGAGTTTTTAACATGTACTCTATTTCAGAGCTTTTTTCACTTATCAACACTATATCATCTGCAAAGCGCAAGTGGTTCAAGTATTCTCCGTTTACTTTAATACCCTTTCCGTGCCAGTTCAGTTGTTGGAAGATATGTTCCAATACGGCATTGAAAAGGTTAGGTGAAATAGGATCACCCTGCCGGACTCCTTTTTTAATGTGGAAGGGTTCTCCTTTTTTTTCTAATTTTACAAGAGACTTACTTTTGTTGTAGATCTCTTTTAAAATATTTATGTATCTTTCAGCTATTACTTTCCTACAAATAACATGGTAACAAATAATAAAACAAAATTTAGGAGAGTTGCGGGTTCAGAACCACCATTTTTTGTTCCGTTAGCGAAATATTGAGACCTAACCACAATTTAGTTAGAGTGAAGCGTTTTCTTCGCTCTTCCAGCTCAACTATTGGTTGTTTAAAAAGATACGGTATATCATTATGTAAAACGAAGTAAAAAGAAAACCTAATCACAAATAAGCAATTTTAAAAACCTATTTAGAGGCTAAAAATTACACCCATGCCGGGATTCGAATCCGCGACCTCTGGCTATCCGTGCCAGCGCTCTTACCAACTGACCTAATGGGCGACTCACCGGCATCAGTGAAATTTCGAACCTCTTTACAAAGAAAGAAAGAAAAATATGTATTGCAACAACAGTTACATACAAATTAAATTAAAATACAAAGACAAAAAGTTGACAGTAAAAATAACTAAAAAAAAAAAACACATTACAAACTTTGTCGCGGTGTGTCTCTGCTGCTGCAAATGGCAACTGACTCAGCATAGTGCTGGGGGCGGGAACCCTTAGCGCTGATTTTCAGTCAGTACCGAAAGCCCTAAGTGCTCTAGCGCGCGGCGTGGCCTGTTACAAAGTAATAAATACCTAAAACAATATAATAAATACATTCCACATAACAGTAAATACAGTCAACATAATAATAGACGTGTATAAACATAATAAAAATATTGCTTTATAGTTAGGCCAACTTAGCGAATCGTGTCAATTAATAATACATATCTGTGCATATTCATACGAGTATAAAAACAAATAAACGTGGATATTATAATGTACTTGTGTTTAAATATGAAATATTAATTATATATACATATATGGTAAAGATAGAATAAATTAATACGCAATAAATACGTATCCTCGATGCGATCACATACTCGTAGTTACGTCAACTTGTCGTAGTGTTAGGTCTGCGGCGCGAAGTTTGATCGGGATATGGAAGTCTCTGCTGTTCAAGCAGAAATGCCCTGAGCTTGCGCCCAAAGGCAAATCTACTGGACGCTTCACGGACTAGGGGAGGAATGTCATTCCAGCACTTGGACGCCGCATACTTTAAGCTGCCCCGAAATGTCTTCGTGCGATGCGCAGGAATACGAATTCTCTCCTTGTGCACCTGTCGCTCCCGAGATGATCATTCTAATTTGTTATATAGGTATTTAGGAGTTTTATTGCGAATCCCACCAAACACCATGGTTGCTAGATGCAGGCGTCGTCGAGATTCCATGTTCAGGAGCTTTGCGGCCGGCGTTTAAGTACGGAGTGACATGGGATCTAGGTGGGATTTTAAAACAAAATCGGGCACATGCGTTTTGCACTCGCTGTATTAGTCTCTTCGTCCGACCAAGTATACAACCACCATAGACAACAGTTTAATCTAGATAATATCAACGATTCACTTAGCCTAACACGCAAATCAGTGCTAAGGTAATCGCGTATATTATATACAATTTTCAGGCGGTAGAAGCAGTTGCTGACCACGTTTCTAATATGGTTTTCAAAACGTAGCTCCCCGTCAATCAGCACACCGAGGTTTTTGGCTTCAACCACCCTTTCTACTGGTTCACCCATGATAGCTATGTCATGGCCGGTGAGAGCTTGCACCGTGTATGCGCTGGGTTATTGCTCAACTTGCAAAACTGATATAGGTCGATAATTATTATGGAAAATAGCAAAACAATAGAAAATGATAGGAACAGAAGGGGACTCACTTGTGACCGTTGATCGATGGTTTCTCAGGGATCCCTGGATAACAGCTGCACGATTATCACCCACAGGTTTAGCACATTTTAGCAGAGTTCTACGTGATAATATGATTTTGATTCACGAATAATATGTATTATTTGATAATGCGAGTCGTCGCAGGGACACTTCTAACGCAAAACTGTCCATTTTGAAATTTGCACATTTGTTGAGTCTTTGGTACGTGAGCGAGAGGGATGGAGAGTGGAAAATAGTAGGTAGGAGAAAGGGATGGAATAATGTAATGCTATTTCCATATCCGCGTATTAAAAAACGTTCCGATGTACCCATAACTAATAATGGCGCCTACATCCCCCCCGGCTTGACAGGACAAAAGGCCTTCAAAATTACAAGGCGCGTACAAATAAGGTCACTTCAGCGAACATATTCTAAGATGCATTCAGCTAAGTGACAAAACTATAATAAAATAGGCAATTTACTAACAGCCAGTGCTTAAGATCAAGTATGGTGTAATCTAAATTTAGTGTCTAAACTACAATTAATTATGTTATTATTATTATTATTTTTTTTTTTTTATTAACTAAGTAAGAGTTGTGGACTGTATTTAATTATTGTGTCGGTAATGGATACACCTTTACCGCTGGGCGGCGATAAACACCAGTCTTTGTACGAACATCGAGCACTCTCACAACCGAATCTTTGCCCTCATACGTACGTTCGACCACTCCTATAGGCCAATTAAGAGGAGCACTGTTCTCTGACTCGAGCAGTACAACAGTCCCTCTTTGGATAGAAGCAGTAGGCTTTGTCCATTTTTGCCGCACCTGAAGGGTGTGAAGGTATTCGACCTTCCATCTTTTCCAAAATGATTGGACTAGGTGATCGACAATACGTTTCCGTTGTAAAAGTGCATTGGTTTCATTGGATAAATCTTCAGCGGGCAGCGATTTCATAGGGGTGAAGACCAAAAAGTGCGCGGGTGTCAGCGCTAATGGTTCATTTGGGTCGCTACTTAAAACTGAAATCGGTCGACTATTTAAGATACATTCTATCTGCGTAAGGACAGTCAGCATTTCTTCAAAGGTAAGAAGCTGGGTTCCTACGATCTTCGCGAGGATAGTCTTAACTGAACGCACGTTAATCTCCCAAATGCCACCCATGTGAGGGGCTGCTGCCACATTTTGCCTAAACTCAATACGATGGTCACGCAATTCGTTCGCAAACTTGTCGCGATACTCTTCAGAATCAAGCAGTCGATACATATTATCTAAGTATGATTTGGCGCCTATAAAGTTTGTTCCGCGATCTGAATAGACAACACTGACAGGTCCTCGCCTGGCTAGAAAACGTCGGAATGCATTCAAGAACCCTGAAGTACTCAGTGAAGACGCCAGTTCGAGATGTATCGCCTTCGTGACGAGACAAACAAAAAGCGCTATGTAGGCTTTAACGCTTCGTATTCCTCTTCCCCGATGTATAACAACTGACAGCGGTCCTGCGTAGTCGACTCCGGTATGACAAAAGCTCTTCATCATCTCGGGTTTTACCCTACAGGCGGGTAACGATGACATCATGGGAAACTGATTGGTAGGTCGGACCCGAAAGCAAATATTGCATTTCTGTATTCTAGATCGTACAATATTGCGAGCCGACATAATCCAATATTTCTGTCTTAAGAGGGACATTACGAGTTGCGGTCCGGTGTGCAAGTTTTTGCGATGATAGTGTTCAATGATTAGGTTTACTACATGATCACGACGCGGAAGAAGTATTGGATGCTGACTATCATATCCAATGTCGGCATTAGTCAAACGCCCACCGACGCGTAACACATCATTCTCATCGACAAAAGCGTTAAGTTTGCGAAAAGCCGGCGGCAATAATTTACCCGCTTTAAATTTAGCAATCTCGTCAGCAAAGTAAATGCTTTGGAGACCTTTAACGATAGCAAGTTCTGCTATGTCAAAATGGGAAATTTCTAATTTTCCTGGTATTTTTTTTGCAAATCGCAGGACATAAATAACTATACGAAGCAATCTGTTCCAATTTGAGACTCGATTAGCGAGCTCGATCAGTATAGGGAGCTGTGCGGCAGGCGGTTCAGTTACGACCATTGCCTTCACCTTCGTTTCAGGAATATCACATGCAGGTTCAAAATCTTTATCTAACGGCCATTCCGAGCGAGGCTGATAAGCAAACCTGGGTCCGTTAAACCATAGTGGGTGCACAATCAGCTGCGCAGGAGTCAAGCCTCTGCTTAAACAGTCAGCAGGATTATCCTTACCAGCGATATGGTGAAAGTAACTAGCGTCAAGCTTTTCTTGAATTTGAGAAACTCTATTTGCGACAAATGTTTGCCAGCGACTTGGCGAAGCATGGATCCACGCGAGAGCTACCTTACTATCGGTAAACGCGTACACGGAATACGAAGGCAATGCGTAGGTATCTATCACCGTCCGCATTAGCTTGCTAAGAGTCAGGGTTGCACAAAGCTCTAACCTTGCCACTGTCACAACAGATTTGGTAGGCGCGACACGCGATTTGGCGCACACGAGATTAACCACAGTATGATCCATTTTCGGAAAGTACACATGTACATAAACAACCCCACCATAAGCGGCTTCAGATGCGTCCGCGAACCCTAAAATGGAAATGACGCAATCATCTGTAATACCTATGTGCCGCGGTAGTTTAATGTTTTGTAGCAACGGTAACTCCGATTCAAAATCCTGCCACAATTTTACTGCAGGCGCGGGAGGAGTTTCATCCCAATCCACGCCGGCCGTCCAAAGAGACCTTACTAAGAGTTTGGCCAGAAGCGTGACAGGGGCAATAAACCCTACCAAATCCCATAAACGCGCAATGCGGGAAAGTATGTATCTCTTAGTACACGGGCGTGGCTCGAGGTTGACACTAAACGTAAATACATCTTCAGCCGGCAACCAGTGCAGTCCCAATATTTTTAATTGGTCATCTGGACTGAAGTCCACGGCGTCCGAAACGCGATGGTCAGCAGGAATACTTGCCATGACCTCAGGCGAGTTACTAGAGAATTTAACTAACTCGAATCCACCAGTCGCGAACATTTTAATCAGCTGATCTGATAAATCAATACCGACCTGTATAGATGAGCAACTCGTAGCTAAATCGTCCATATATATTTCCCGCTGCGCAACGCGGCTGGCCGCTGGATAGCGAGCGCTCTCGTCTTGAGCCAGTTGACGAACAGAACGGACGGCTAAGTACGGGCTACAGCACAAACCGAACGGAACGCGTGTCATTTCAAAAACTCGAATTGGCTCATTAGGATCGAATCGATATAACAGTCTTAGAAAACGCCAGTCGTCTTCATTCATTAAAACTCTCAAGTACATCTGTCGAATGTCAGCACTTATCGCGACAGGCAATAATCGAAACCGTAATAATATTTGGAAAAGATCATTTTGTAAATTAGGTCCCGTATGTAGTATGTCATTTAAAGACATTCCGGTGGTTGTAGAACAACTTGCGTCTAACACAACCCGTAGCCGAGAAGTAGTCTTATCATTTCTTACGACACAGTGGTGTGGAATTATATAGTGCGGGCTCTCAAAGTCTGCAGCAGCTCGGTCAATCTCTCGTAAATAACCCTTATCTAAATATTCAATGAATACATTATCGTATTCTTTCTTAATTGAAAGGTTATTCAACAACTTCCGCTCCAGTGATATATACCTACGCGTAGCGGCGCTCATGGAATCACCTAAACATGAAGTGTCCCTTTTAAACGGCAAGGAAACTACAAACCGGCCCGACTCATCACGCCGTGTAGTACTTGCGTAATAATTTTCGCATTCCTGTTCGTCAAACGATAACGTATTATCAATGTTATTAGGTACTTCTTCCAACTCGAAAAAACGAGCTATGTTTATATCAAGCGGTTCATTCACAGTGCAATAGGAGCGAACTACGCTGCAAACAGGACCGGTTACGGGAGCTTGCCCCACCACTAAGTATCCGAGTAAGGTCTCGATACCTACCGGGGAACTACTATCGCGTGATACGGTATTCGGGAGTAATATACGAGCAAATAAATCCGATCCTAAAATCATGTCGATACCGGACGGCGAGCTGAATCGACTATCCGCTAATGGTAGATTTTGTAAATAATCCAATTGCGCGGTATCGATGTGAGAAATCGGAAGTGTATCCGTAATCCTATCTACCACGATTGGCTGAATGGTGAACTTTATGTCGTCGCTATGACGAGATCGAATAGTGAGGCAAGTAATACCTGCTATCGGGTTGGTGACGTCACCGACACCAGAAACGAACTTATTCGCGGTTGCATATAACGGTAAATTTAAACGTCTGCAACATTCGCGGCTGATAATATCTCGCTGCGACGCGCTATCAATAATGGCACGAACTATAGATACATTACCCAATTCGTCAACAACGTGACACTGCGCTGTCCCTAACAAGACAGAAGTCGCGGGTTTAATATCAGCTGTGCCGACAGCGGCGCATTTCTCTCCGACAGCGCACAAAGTAACTGGACGATCGGCATTAGAATATCCGCTATCCCTTTGTGAGTGGTCAGATCGCGAGCTTTTCATACGCTCGTCTACAGTCGCCGACTGCAAGTTTTGTTGTTTGTTTACACTTATAGCAACGGACGAGTTTCGACTCTGCGCGGAGCTGCCGTTATCGCTTGACGCATGTGCATACCTATGAGAAGTATCTACGTCATCGAAATGTAAGTAATCACTGTGCCTACGGGAACACCTTGAACACTTATTATGACTATCACAATCAGCTAACGAGTGTTTACCGAGGCAACATACGCAATGGTGATTGCGTTTGACAATTGCGAACCGAGCTCGAGGAAGTAATGACAAAAACTTAGAGCATTGACCTAATTTATTATGGTCATTTTCTCCACAACACACACATTTTTTCGTGGGGTGTTCCTGTACATTAACAAATGTTTTGACATTATTAGAACGTAAACCTGTGGATTTACTAGACGATTGAGCGGTATTCACATTCGCGTTTTTGCGGAACGGAACCGACTTTTCGTTTGTTTTTGTTATGTTATACGCTCGTTAAAGTAAGTTAGCATGTTTACGCACGAATTCCACGAATTCATTGCAAGTAGGTATCTTATCGGAATCGCTATTATTTAACGACATCTCAAATGCCTTGACTGTATCTAGATTAATCTTTTTACACCCGATATGGACAAACAATAGATCCTCCAGTTTAGCTACCCTCAACTGATGCAATGCCGATATGATTGAAGAAAATTTATCAATAAAATCTCCTAATCCGGCGGGCGTGTTATCAGCAGCTGGGAGATTCATTAATTTATCAAGATATGTAGATGCCATTAAGCGCCTATCGTTATACCTAATAACCAAAGTATCCCAGATCACTTGGTAGTTTTCGGCAGACGGTAAGATACCCTCGCATATTGCTAATGCATTCCCCGACAACTTGCCAACTAAATAGACAACCTTTTCGCTTAATGTTAATTCGGTGTTTTCGTGAATCGCTGTACGAAATGTTTCGTAGAATATCGGCCATTTTTCTGGTTCACCCGCAAAAGAACACAACTCCAACTTAGGCAAATGAATGTTTTTTATGCTTTGCTTACTTGCATTTTCTGAGCATTTATTTTTAGTTAACTGAGTAACTTTAAACTTAATCTGTGCATAAAGTTGTTCGAACGCCAATAATGCCTGATAAGAATTCGATTTCTCACTCTCATCTAATAATGATTCAATAGAGGATTTCTTTTCGAGTGTTTCCAGGAAAGCGTTGCGCGAATCATCTATCGTAAAACTAAACGCAAGAAACGACTCGACCTTAACAGGATCACTACAATCTAACGACTTCATTGTATCGTAAATAGATTGCATGAGGGTAAAATAAGCAGTCATTTTATTCTGCAATCTAACAATTTCTTTTTCTGCTTTAGACGACATGTTGTATGTACAAGATAATTAATTACGTACCGCGTTACTAACTACGAATAATAATCGATAAGTTATAAGCACTGGCCGGTGAAATTAAATTACCTATTTGTACCAATATGGCGGTTATTCGACTCAATGCGCGTGAGCAAATTATTCCGATATTATCTTGTAAATATCAGATCCTAGGCCGAAGTGACCAAAAATATGTATGCGCTGGGTTATTGCTCAACTTGCAAAACTGATATAGGTCGATAATTATTATGGAAAATAGCAAAACAATAGAAAATGATAGGAACAGAAGGGGACTCACTTGTGACCGTTGATCGATGGTTTCTCAGGGATCCCTGGATAACAGCTGCACGATTATCACCCACAGGTTTAGCACATTTTAGCAGAGTTCTACGTGATAATATGATTTTGATTCACGAATAATATGTATTATTTGATAATGCGAGTCGTCGCAGGGACACTTCTAACGCAAAACTGTCCATTTTGAAATTTGCACATTTGTTGAGTCTTTGGTACGTGAGCGAGAGGGATGGAGAGTGGAAAATAGTAGGTAGGAGAAAGGGATGGAATAATGTAATGCTATTTCCATATCCGCGTATTAAAAAACGTTCCGATGTACCCATAACTAATAATGGCGCCTACACACCGTATTATGGATTTGATTTTTAGTACCAAGCACCATGTACTTGGACTTGCTAGGACAACATTCTCTGTATTACGTACAGGCAGTGACATCTGAAGTAATTTGCATCACTTGCAGCCCCGCAGTCCTTAGCACGGATTAGTGCATTAAACATAATATAATCACAAATAAGCAAGTAATAATCGACCGAATCATAAAATAAAAGCTTTGTAAAGATTCCATTGAAAATTACTTTGAAGAAGTTGTTACTTTTGTAGAGCAGGTCAAACCTATTGTTCTACGGAACCCTACACTGCACGTGAGCCGACACGCACTTGGCCGGTTTATTTTAGTTTTTCTCTCAATCACTTGTAAAAACTCAATTAAGTACCGTGCATAATTATAATTTATAATTACTGTCTAACTCACCTAGACTTTTTCTCAAACCCTGATATATAAATAAATATAAATTGGCAACTACTACCAGTATAAAGCAATGTCTATCCATGCAAACGCGTTACGATGTACGCGTCTATAGCGTTACTAGCGTTACTGATCCTTGCCGTCCTATGGTTTCAACTAAAATACGGTTATTGGAAGAAACGCGGCGTAAACGGGCCACAGCCATGGCCGCTCGTTGGAAACACTAGCGGTATCATGTTGGCTAAAGAATCAGTGCACGGGTTTGCTAAGAGACTCTATCAAGAATTTCCAGACGAGAAAATTGTTGGCTATTACCAGGGTCTCTCACCTGCTCTGTTAATAAGAGATCCAGAACTTGTCAAAGAGATTACAGTGAACGCTTATGAGTGTTTCAACAGTAGAGGACTGAATGAACATAACGACATATCTGTTGACAATCTGTTTATTTCTGAAGGTATGTGTGGTCATTTGGGATTTTCGCATTAACTATGCGAATATTATGGAGTTTTGTAATTCGTGACGGAACAGAGTGAACGTTTATTAATAATGATGTGCGGTCGATTGTACTAACTTGATGTAATTCCAGGTGAAAAATGGCAGATACTGCGTCGCAAATTCAATACGTTATTTACGCCCAGTAAACTGAAGCAGACGATACCACTTATAGAGACTTGTGTAGATAACTTCGTGCAATACGTGGATAAACTCGTTACAATAGGATGTTCGGAACAGGATGTAAAAGAACTTAGCAATCTGCTGATGCTGGACATTAATGGGGCCTACAGCTTCGGCGTATCTATGGATGTCTACAGTGAAAAACAGAACGCATTTGTAGATTTAGCTAATAACATCTTCCTACTCACAGCGACGTCAGGAGTAAGACGCTTCATGAATTTTCTCGTCCCCGGGTTTTCCCATTTTCTCAAGAAATGGTTTAATTCTCAAGGGAATGAGGATGATTTGATGCAGTTTTTTAACAAATTAATTCATGATATCATGAAGAAAAGAGAAGGAAAACCGAAGACCGATATTTTAATGGATTTACTTATGGAGTTCCATGCAGAAGACAATGAACAAAATAGTAGCGCAAGTTTTGTGATAAATGAGGAATTCATAGGAATGCAAGCGATGTTTTTTTATGTGGCTGGTTTCGAACCCACCTCACTGTTTTTGGGCTTTCTTCTGTATGAATTAGCATTACATCAAGACATTCAGCAGAGGCTGTTTGAAGAGATTCGTGAAACTGCGAGTAAAGGTGAAGGCAAACTCTCGCAAAAGAATGTTATGAACATGGTCTATTTGGGAATGGTCTTTGACGAAACACTGAGAAGGTACGCTGCATCTTTAAGTAGGAAGTGTTTAAAAACATATACGTTTTCTGATCGAAGTCTTACGATAGAAAAAGGTGAGGGATTTTTCAGATAATATATGATACAAACTTTGCACAGTTAGTTATATTGTTTCAGATGTTTTACACTGACTTATACGTAAGAACAAGTAGTTTTTAAAATGAAATTTAAAAATTCATTTGGGGTAGATTAAAATAATTAATAATTAATACCTACCGCTTTGTACCTACTGATCGGTTGTCCTGGCGTCTGAGCATGTCAAAAATGCATTTTTTTTACACAAATTTTATTTTTAAGGCACTAACCCGTGCTAAGGAACAAATTTAAAAACCTATTTAGAGGCTAAAAATTTCACCCATGCCGGGATTCGAACCCGCAACCTCTGGCTATCCGTACCAGCCTCTAAAGCTATTTTTAGCCTCTAAATAGGTTTTTAAAAATGCATTTTTTTTGTTTCCAGGTACCACAGTTATTATACCAGTACCAGGATTACACTATGATCCCAAATATTATAAGAACCCTGAGGTTTTTGATCCGGAAAGATTTTCGCCAGAGAGGCGCTCGGAAATACCACTCCGTGTGTACATGCCCTTTGGAGAGGGACCTCGGCATTGCATAGGTGAGTGGAGGCTATAGTCAACAAGGTAGTTTGTGTACCAGAAAAGTACATCCATTAATCAACTGCGTATTTGATCTATACTTTACTCAACTCAGAAAAGAACAATTAAGAAAAATAGTATTACATAACAACTTGTCTGAAAACATGGTATCCCAAAATGAATCCTCAATGTTGACCACCTAAGATTGGCAGCTTTATTTTCTGCTGCTGGTATTATTAACAGCAGCAGAAGATAAATTGGTTTACTGCCCGATCTGATCAATTCGATAACAAATTTGAATGAATTTAATAAGTTTTTTCTTAATAAATGTACGGATGATATGACTGCATATTTAACTGTACTTATATTACTCATAAGTTAGTGATGTGAATGGTAGTCTTCTTCTTAACGTTTTGATGGCAAAACAGTTTTTATTAACAAGTCACAGTCGCTGACTGTTTTATTACTTGCAATCACTAGGTCCTGCTGAGTGCAGCTGTTAGAGCAAGCAAGGCACAATGAAAGATGGTCCATCGGCAGGGAAGTACCGCACAAAGAGTTCACATTATTGCTGACGATGGTGTGGCTGCTGGATCGCCTATTTCCCTGTAATTTTGAGACCGGCGATGGCTGTCCCCAACGTTATACTCGCGAACTGGTGCTGTCCGTATGTCTGGTCGTGGCATTACTTAGTGTTTTCCTAATTTTGTAAAAATAATATTTAATAGAAGATAAGATAAGATAAGATAAGAATATTCTTTATTGTATACCGGAAAATTGATACAGAACAGCAGATACAGAAGATAAGATACAATTGGCGGCCTTATTGCTAATAGATGTGTCTTTATTGCCCTCAAATATTAAATAAAGGCCTCTGACTTGGCTTAACGAGTGTGATCTATCGACGGCAGCCGACGCCAACTGTTTAGCGTGCCTTGCAAAGCACAGAACCGGCTCATGCGTTTCATGCAATGTCTCAAATCAAGAGCTATCTTTATACCTTCCACAAGTCTTGCTACATTGGCAGAGTTTTCGTGGCATAGTGTATTAACTATGGGATGGTGATACCACTATCTCATAATGAATCCACGATACCACGAAGATCTCGTGTGTTTGGTCTCAGTAAAAGGGGCATGGTCGTACTTGCGTCCTTGTTAGCTATAGGTCTAGGTATCCAACAAGATCTAGGGATTCTAGGAATGTCGTTAAGATTCCTTCAGAAACTGTAATTTATTATTCTTGTTCACTCAGTGCTTACTCGGACGAGTGAATCGGCATTTCGTGGTAAAGCACCAAAAGTTCTTCGTTCGAATACAAAGAAGAAATAATTAATCTTAGGCCTTTGAACTCTTCCTGAAATTGCGAAAACTGATGGTATGATTATTTAGGAAGTAGTTGCTTAGAATAATAGAAATAATCCAATTAAACTAGACTAGAGGTAGAGAACTGTAAAGTCACATAATGTCTCGCATGATCTTTTCCACAGGTATTCGCTTCGGGCGCGTGCAGTGCCTATTGAGCGCAGCGGTTTTCCTCCACAAGTTCCTCGTGTACCCCACTGCTAAGACGCCCAGGGACCCCACCAAGCTGACGCTAGATCCTCGGTTCCTCACACTGCGCACTGTCGAGCGTCTGTGGATCGGCGTCAAAAAGCGATGACTGGTAGACTGAGGCTTACAGAAACAGATACTCAACCACGGGGGCTAAGTCCGGGTTGGTGGAGGATTGTAAGACAGTGGCGGGCCTTAAGTTATCAAGCCGCAGATAGGGCCTCTGACATGGATTAAGGACTAGCATTAAATTACAGCCGGCACCAACGGCTTAGCGTGCCTTGCGAAGCACGGAAGCGCTTGGACAAAATGCCACTAGCGGTAGTCACGGACGGTCACCCATCCTGCACCTGACTGCGCCTGTTGTGGCTTAACGCAAGTGATTTATTCCAATCACTCGGTTCCACTAGGCCACGAGCGCTTCGTAATACATACCAGTTCGTTGATATAGCGGTATCACATCTCAATTTCATGCCGGTGGTCGTGGTTTTGATTCCCACTGGCCTGAGTGTGTATGACGTCCTTGTCTAGTTACGATAGGTATTCTAGTTTGGCTTGATGAGTAAAGTTAGTTGGTGTTAGGCCAGGTGATTGTGTTACATGGAAGTTATTATTGTTAAGAAATTATACTGGGTGCAACAAAATCTTTTACTTTTAAATGCTTGCCAATTATATTCTTTTTGTTGCACTAACCCGTGCTGAGGTCAATTTTAAAAACCTACTTAGAGGCTCAAAATTCCGCTCATGCCGGGCTCGAACCCGCGACGTCTGCCAGAGGTCGCGGGTTCGAGCTCTAAATAATAATAATAATATTGGCCTTTTTTGCATTTACTTAATGAGATGATTTATACAGCGTCCAGTGGTATCTTCACTCACACTAGATGGGTGAAGGGACCACTCCGACGCTGTAGTGCCTGGGACATGGTTTTATAGATGGTGTAGGCTTGCCCAGCACCTATACCATCCTGACAGCTTAGTCGGCCTAGCCCACAGGAAAGACTAGTCAATACGTGCGGAGCCAACCAAGCCGCGGGTTTCCTCACGATGTTTTCCTTCACCGTTAGCGTGTGGTATTGCGACTGCAAATTCGCAAATGTACGTAACTTTAAAATTAAACAAAGTCATTGGTACATGCCCGCACTCGGGATCGAACCTGGGGCTCGGTGAAGCGGTGGTAGCTCAGTGGGTAGAACCATGGACTAGCAAGCGAGCTCTAAATAGGTTTTTAAAAATGCTTACCAATATCAACAACAATTATGAAAACTATTGTGTTGTCAACGATCTGTCTGGAAAAGATATGGGTTTAGTCAATTTCTGCTGATCATCATGCGTCATCATTAGTTATTGCCTTGGCAGAATGACTTAATTATTGCCAAAAACGGCCGATTTCTGGCCGAAATCTAGTTAGCTCGGTAGTTATGCCTACCGAGTTTATTACCGAGGTATTCCTACCGACGTTACCGAAAAACCGACTACTAATGGACGCTCCCGATCGTAGACCACAAACCGGCAACCGCGGCATGGGACGACCCCCAGTGCTTTATTTCAAAGGATTACAATTCATTGTTTCCTCTGGCAATTCGATGACAACGATATAAAGTTGCAAAGTCTGGTTAACTAATAGGTGCTGCGTGCCTAGATCGAATTTTCATACTTTGAATTGTACTTTAATGAAAGGCCCTAAATTCTGATAAAGAAAAAGTACAAGAAATGTTCGTATACGACACCGTTTGACAGATCTTATTAACCCTTCAAAATCAGTCGCAGAAGCGCGCCAAAGGTTTGAGACGTATTAAACACATCAGTGTTTCCGTTGCTTTTGTAAGCTTTTATTTTTATAGAATAAGCTGCTAGGTCGCTGGAAAGATGATTTTACGGGCGAGCAGCAACTGTATGCGGATGTCTCAGGACGGGCAAGCAGTGGATTAATGCTGACTGGTGGATAAGATTAGGTTTGTCGATGGAATTGATTGGAGTTAAAAAGGCAGACGAGATTGAATGAGCAGCCTACGGCATGAACTTAACAAACCATACCATGTACGAGTATACGTGCCTACAGTACAATAATTAAGTTTTAACCATTCGGAAGTAGCCTGGCTACCCATAGCACAGGGAATCCTAGTTTGGGAGCCAGGACACAAATGTAACACTTTGCAGTTAATAAAATTTATTTATTCTTATTAATATACATTACGTATACATTACGAGCAATATACGTATACTGTTGTTTAGGCATGTATTCATTCATCCGTTTGTAATAATCTTCTATGTTTGTTCATCTACTTCCTTCTCCAATATATTAATCCAGTCCATCCGAAGGTTGCCTGAAAAGAGATCACTTATAGTCGTAAGGCCGCCGTCTGTACAGGTTGAGAAATATCTGTGTAATTTCCATTTTTATGTACAATAATGTGTTCTCTATCTATCTACGAGCAAACGGCATTAGAGCCGCTTATCTAGGTATGTAATTGAGTTAGTATTCCATATCAAAGTGTTCTCAGCAGCCCTTCAAAGCTCATTGCTTTATAACGAGTACATTGAACTGCAAAAGTCACAATACCAACACCAGCCCACACGTCATGTATCAAAGGGGTAACCTGAGAATATCTCATGAATCACGCGCGCATATTTGAACTAAACTAATGGAATAACAAATTAAGCCGATCCTCATGCATAGTTACACATCGAACAGGTCTAATCGCGATTATTAATTACGTAAAATGTTACCTAATTACCTACCTTAATTTCCGACGTTTCAGCAACGTTGTTGAGTACACGTTGACCAAGCCCGGGTTGGTGGAGGATTGTAAGGTGGCGGGCCTTACTGTCAGAAGTTATAAAGTTGCCCATAAGGCCCTTAGCATGGCTAACGACTGCCATTAAAAGACACGCTAGAAGCATGTGGAAAGGTCTACAAGTAGAACTATCTTTCCATCACCGTCTATTATCTCTACCAACTCTACCGGCAGTCCCGTCTCTGGTCATCGAAAGGGAGAAAGTTGCTAGCGTTCTGAACTGCCACTTGCCACGATCCTGACAGAACACCTAAGTTTCTATTCGTTATTAATAGTATTTTATATAGTATGCAATTATAAGTACTTACATTCTAGCAATCATTTGCTACTAGGTACTAATATATTTTCGATTTATTACCTATGTACATGCATCTACCGTCTATTTTATTCATGCAATCCACTCTATCTAAAGGTGGTCTAGAAGAGATCGCTCTAAGCGATAATACCGCCAATTGTATAACTTAACTTAGATAAAGATAACAATAAAGTCTTATCTATATATACGTTATTCCACTCTGAAACAAACATCGCGCAGACAAGATTCTTCTAGTAGATCCTCAGTCGGCTTTGCATAGATGACAGCTTCGAGAAAAATGAATCAATATAATATTTCAATACATACAGCGCATCCTTTTGAAGTGCTTGAATAGGTATGACATATTCTACAATTCTTCAACATCAATTTCAACGTTAGCCTTTAGGCACCTATTTAGAGGCTTTAAATTTGTTCCTTAGCACGGGTTAGTGCATTAAAAATAAAAATAGTGTAGCCTTTAGGCGTAAAACACTGTGTATTATTTTCCGAACACCAAACTGATAGAGCGGTTAACGGTTGTGCTAAGATGAATTCATCACAATATTGTCAGTGATGCCAACTCATTAGAATCCTAGCCTTAATCCGCGGCTAGCCCGCGTTGGAGATTATCCCACGGGAACACATTACCGGGATATCAAGCATCTTCCTCTTCGGTCCTTTAACTCTTAGGGGAGCATAGGGGCTCACACACAGATTTCCACTTCTGACCATGGTACTTGATATCCGCGTGCAAGTCTCCTGTGTCTCAATTTGCCTATCTGTACGCCAAGTTTCATGTAAATCCGTTCAGCCGTTATTGCGTGACTAAGCCGGCGCCTCGAAAGTGACGCCAGTTCTATTGATGCGCTAACATCGAATGGTCTACTCTAGCACACATGAAATATATTCGTCTATATTTGATGTAACGAATGAACAGACACTGATAATACCGGTACCCGAAAACCCCTCAAAAAAGGCAAACGAGGCCTAAAGTCCAAATAAAATACCGATTAAAATCTTACTTGTCAGTCTGCGAGGCCTCGACAACCGTTTAATCCTCCTCCAAGCGGCTGATTCGACCACAAGTGATTGCTTAAACCCTCTATAGACCTAACTCGAGTCGAGGGTCTTCGAGAGAGAGCGGTTAAGCTGAAGGGCGGTTTAAACTGAACCGAAGGATATTTATTCTCAAATCTGCACCCAAATTTTAATAACACGCACTTAAATTGCGTTTCGGATTGAAACCTATATTAATTTTGTCGCCATTTGTCAAATTAACATAATAACATTATTACTTATAAGACTCGGACTTCGCTGAAAAACAGCGCTGTACGATGCTCAGTATTCCGCAACACAGGCTAAGCGAATGTCCGATTGCCAAGTTCTTCTAGTTTAGAACTTGTTTAAAATAACATTTACTGTCTAAAGTTTATGAATACAGTGTAAAACATCATTGTTCTAGAAATTGCTATAAACGATAAGGCCGCCAATTGCACTCTGTATCTTTACATGTCTTATAATATGTGGTCTGGTGTGTACACGTTAAGAATATTCTTATCTTCTCTTTGTTCTTGGCAATAAACAGTTATAATTGATTAACTAGTTTATTTATTCATCTATGAATTGCTTTGAGAACTTGTGCCGAAAACGGCTCATTGACATATTAAACCATGAATGGTAGTTGTATGAAACGTGGCCGCGGACAACTGATTGTAATGTCTGTAAGAGGCCTCTCTGCCACGTACAAAGTATCACGCGTAAGTGAATAAATTAATAAATGAGTGACTGAATGTCTGGAGTTTTTTTTCCACTACACTACGGCCCGAAGGCAGTGGCTTACATTATAATATATTGTTTGACATTCAGCATTGAATGTCAAATTGATTTCATTTCATTACAATGAATTAATTAATTAGTTAACTTGTGCTAAAAAAGGCTCATTGAATGTACATTCCATAACTCACAGTATAAGAAATAGCAAGACTAATCTTAATAATCGGCTACACTCACGAATAGTGAAAGAAAACATCTTAAAGAGGCCTGAGTCTCTGAGTAGTTCACTTACCTCAGCGCTTAAAATTTAAAATCTAAAAAAAATAAAAAGGGTTAGGCGCATACTTTATACTTTATTAAGAATATTTTTATTGACCAAAGAATACAAAGTATTGCACACGAAACATTAAATAGGACATTACATACTGTCTGACTAAGAGAAGGCCTGTGTCCTGCAGTAGGACATAATTATACGTATCTATTCTTCTTCAGGCTATATTATGTAGTCCACTGCTGGACATAGCCCTCCCCTAATGAGCGCCTTAGAGCCCTGTCTTCAGCTTGCCGCATCCAGCATCTGCCGGCAGTTTTCGCAGATCGTCATCCCACCTGGTCGGAGAGCGTCCTACACTACGTTTGCCGAGTCGCCGTCTCCACTCAAGAACACGTTTACTCCAACGGTTGTCGGTTCTGTATACGTATACATATAGGCGAAATATAATGTTACTATTGTAGGAACTATGTTGTTGTGTTGATAGGAAGCGCTCGTAGCCTAGTTGAGCCGAGTGATTGTAATCAATCACTCAAGTTAAGTAACAACACGCGCGGTCAGGTGCAGGACGGGTGACCGTCCTGTGACTACAGCTAGTAGCATTTTTTCCGAGCGTTTGTAAGGCACGTTAAGCCGTTGGTGCCGGCTGTCATGTATTCGCAGGCATTAAGCCATGTCTGATGCCTTATGGGCGGCTTGATAATTTCTAATTTCTGACAGTAAGGCCCGCCACTGTCTTACAATCCTCCACAAATCGGACTTGGTCCCCGTGGTGGAGTACGGCCTAACCTTTCTGCGATGCAGGAAGAAACCCGTGCTCCAGCAGTGGGGACATGCAAGGGTTGGTATCGATAGTAAACACCTTTTCATAATTTCAAATCCCGTGTTCTCCCACACTCATTCCCCGAAGGAGTTCTGCAAAAGTTATGAGAGCGTGTAAATTACTCCTTGATATCCTGCGTACAGTTTGGTTACAAACTTCATCATAACAGTAATACCTACTACCTGAGGTAATCAAACTTACTAATTAAGAACAGTACAGTCATACAGCATGTAAAGGTTGACATGTAGCCTACACTATTCAGCTTCGGGAGACTTTAGAATTAAAATTAAAATTTTGATCTTCTATCGCTTATACAGTCGTGCATACAAATACGATTTTTATTTAGATATTAGCTGACCTAGAGAAATTCGTACCGCCTAACAGTTGATTCTCTAAAAAAATCCCCTCCGTAAGAACCATTTTCGTACTTCAAGGAATATTCTAATAAAAGAATAATCTTTTGTGTTTTTCGTGTACAATAAAGTAAAGTATGTATGTAAAGTAAAAGAATTAGCGAAAACGGTTCAGCTGCTCTCGAGATTTGCGCTTACCAACCCATTCGGCGATTCATTTTTATATTACAGAGTTTTACAGTTTTCTACCACGTATGGTCCCCTGCACTAACCTGTATGAATTTCAGTACCTTGTCAAAGTCAAAAGAGTCAATTTCTCAAGAGGTTAATGTGCCAAAGTTCTAACGTTTTTACATGTTAGTGAACGCGACTGTACATCTTGTTTTCAAACTAGGTCAACCATGCGTGGAGTGTTACAATTGAAATCAAATGACACAGATAGACTCAGAGTGAAACGGACAAACTATTTACAACAAAAATGAAATGAAATGAAAAGGTTTTATTCAAAGTAGCACAGAAACTGCGGCTTAATGAACGTTACAATTCAAACTAGGTGTCCATTTCATAATCTAGATCATTTAGGAGAAAAAATGGACAAAAAAACTCCTAACTTAGTCTTTTCAAAAGTCCTTAATTAACATAGTTTACATAATTATTATAAACATAGAACTCATACATTGTACTGGCTTTCATTCCAGACCTCATTGTCATCTAAATAATCCTTTATGTTATAGTAGCCCTTTTGGCACAAAGTGTGCTTAACATATTTTTTGAACCGCGATTCAGGCAAGCTTAATATATCTTCAGGGATTTTATTATAGAAGCGTATACAATGCCCCATGAAGGATGTATTAACCTTTGCCAGTCTAAATAGTGGGAACAAAAGTTTATGTTTATTTCTAGTATTTACATTGTGTTGGCTACTTATAGTTTTAAAATTACTGATATTTTTCCTAACGTACATAATATTTTCACATATATACTGACTGGCAACTGTCAGGATGTTAGTTTCGTTAAAGAAATCTCTTAACGAATCTCTACTACCCAGCCTATAAATGAATCTGATCGCTCTCTTCTGCAAGACGAAGATGGTCTCAATGTCTGCTGCCCGTCCCCACAGTAGTATGCCATAGGACATAAGACTATGGAAGTAACTAAAATAAACAAGCCTAGCAGTTGCGACGTCAGTTAGTTCCCTAATTCTTTTGACTGCATATGCTGCTGAACTAAGCCTATTTGCTAATTTTTCTATATGAGGACCCCATTGAAGCTTTGCATCAATTGTGATACCTAGAAATACAGTTTCATTCACAAGGTCTAATTTGTCATTCCCCAGTAAAACATTGCTGTCTACTGTTTTGACATTTGGAAGAGTGAACTTTATACATTTCGTCTTTTTTGAATTTAACAATAAGTTATTAGAAGTAAACCAATTTAGTACCCGAGAGAGAGCATTATTTGTACTGTCAAGGTCATTTTCTTGTCTCTTAATTTTAAAAATAAGTGACGTGTCATCTGCAAATAATACTATCTCTGACATATTTTGAACCATGAACGGCAAATCATTTACATATACGAGGAAGAGGAACGGCCCCAAAATCGATCCCTGTGGCACTCCTATCCTGACCTCTGACCCTGAAGATTTAGTTCTATTTATATCAGTTCTTTGCTTTTCCCTTCTAAATATGATGTCATAAGTTTTAGGCTATTCCCGTTTATACCATAGTGCTTTAATTTTAAATGAAGTGTTTTATGGTCAACGCAATCAAATGCTTTCGACAAGTCACAGAATACGCCTATAGCATCCTTGCGATCTTCCCATGCACTAAATATATGTTTAACTAACATGACGCCGGCGTCCGTTGTAGAGCGCCCTTGCGTAAAGCCACAGTGCCACAGGCACTCCTATCCTGACCTCTGACCCTGAAGATTTATTATATCAGTTCTTTGCTTTTCCCTTCTAAATATGATGTCATAAGTTTTAGGCTATTCCCGTTTATACCATAGTGCTTTAATTTTAAATGAAGTGTTTTATGGTCAACGCAATCAAATGCTTTCGACAAGTCACAGAATACGCCTATAGCATCCTTGCGATCTTCCCATGCACTAAATATATGTTTAACTAACATGACGCCGGCGTCCGTTGTAGAGCGCCCTTGCGTAAAGCCGAGCAAAATACGCTCAAGTCAGCATACTGCATACAACAGCAAACAGAATGTAAATTCTTGAAATAAATTTCTGCTTTCTGTGTATATGGGGTACGGGCGAGAGTACAAGCGAGAGATTATTATTAACGAGAGAGAGAGATTATTAATTATTATTATTGCAAGATATTATTAACGAGCCAAGATATTATTAACGAGCTGCCCACCTGTGTGGTGTACCTAAAAAAATTAGGAGACCCAATCTTTAGTTTGACCATGTTCGTTTTTTTCTGCTTTTCTGTTTTATAAGGTTTGCTGGAAGAAATCCCTTATAAACAAAATAAGCTCACCTTTGTACATGTTATTTCTTATGTAATGTCTTGTGAATTTTTTGTGCGCAATAAAGTATTATAGTCATGGCGAAAGATATTTAAATCCTCTTCCATAATGTGTGGACACATTTCTTATGTGCAAAAACAACCTATATTTTACTAATAAACTAAAGTTTAACGAAGGTTAAGGCCTAAAATATCTGTTAAAGTGTTTGTTTTTTAAATGTCTATTCGCCCATTATTAGTTTATTTTTTTCTATTCTCTTACTTGCTTCTTTTTTTCCTCTGTTTGTTTGTGTTGTAAACTATGTGTATATATATATTTTGTTGTGTTTTGTGAATTTGTTACTGTTGTGTTATGTTTTTAGTATTGTGCCGTTAAATGAATTATTTCTCTCTCTCTCTCTCTCTCTCTCTCTCTAAAATATTGATTCCAATCACTCGGTTTTACCACGCCGCGAGTGCTCGAGAATTGCGAATTTCGCGAAATAAATGGTTAGCTGATTCTTCAAATTTCTTTAAAAAAAGCTTCACAGAACGTTACTTAAGTATTCATTTAGTGAAATTCTCAATTTAAAAACGTGTGTTTGCGTGCATTAATGCTTTTCCTACTTTTGTAAGATAATTAACTAGTGTTTCGGCTTTTAAAGTTATTGATGGCAATCATGGAATCCTAGCGCTCACCGCGCCTGCTGTTGCTTAATTAATATTTTGGACATGTAGAATATCATTATCAATTCAATTATTTCTTTATTATTCTATTTAATTTGTTATTCCTTTTGACATTCATTGCTTTGCCTAAATTTTTAGCATAATTATATAAATCACTTAATATCTGGGATATTTTTTTTTCTAATCTTAATCTATATGGACATTTTGCTTGCATATATACAATATATTTCTAATACCTAATATAATTACACAAAAATAAAAATTTATACTGATTTTATCAGCGTAACATTATACAATTTAATCCGGTCTGATAACAGTTTTTCCCACCTCACTTCAGCTCTCTTAGCGCTGCACGCCGCTCACACCGGGTACCGGCAGAATATCAGCGCTGAAGTTTTTTCCGAACTTTCAGCACATGCTGAGTCGGAGCCCATTTACTCTTGCCACACCTACTAACTCTCCAGCACATTGGCCGAGTACATTGCCGTACCGTGTATGGCTAATTTTTTGTGTGTTTCGCTTTTCGTGTATTCTACTGTTTTGTTTATGTTTCCTTCGTTGTGTGACTTGTAATTAGATTTCTATGACTTTGTATACGTATATGCCTGCCTGCCTGCCTGCCTGCCTGCCTGCCTGCCTGCCTGCCTGCCTGCCTGCCTGCCTGCCTGCCTGCCTGCCTGCCTGCCTGCCTGCCTGCCTGCCTGCCTGCCTGCCTGCCTGCCTGCCTGCCTGCCTGCCTGCCTGCCTGCCTGCCTGCCTGCCTGCCTGCCTGCCTGCCTGCCTGCCTGCCTGCCTGCCTGCCTGCCTGCCTGCCTGCCTGCCTGCCTGCCTGCCTGCCTGCCTGCCTGCCTGCCTGCCTGCCTGCCTGCCTGCCTGCCTGCCTGCCTGCCTGCCTGCCTGCCTGCCTGCCTGCCTGCCTGCCTGCCTGCCTGCCTGCCTGCCTGCCTGCCTGCCTGCCTGCCTGCCTGCCTGCCTGCCTGCCTGCCTGCCTGCCTGCCTGCCTGCCTGCCTGCCTGCCTGCCTGCCTGCCTGCCTGCCTGCCTGCCTGCCTGCCTGCCTGCCTGCCTGCCTGCCTGCCTGCCTGCCTGCCTGCCTGCCTGCCTGCCTGCCTGCCTGCCTGCCTGCCTGCCTGCCTGCCTGCCTGCCTGCCTGCCTGCCTGCCTGCCTGCCTGCCTGCCTGCCTGCCTGCCTGCCTGCCTGCCTGCCTGCCTGCCTGCCTGCCTGCCTGCCTGCCTGCCTGCCTGCCTGCCTGCCTGCCTGCCTGCCTGCCTGCCTGCCTGCCTGCCTGCCTGCCTGCCTGCCTGCCTGCCTGCCTGCCTGCCTGCCTGCCTGCCTGCCTGCCTGCCTGCCTGCCTGCCTGCCTGCCTGCCTGCCTGCCTGCCTGCCTGCCTGCCTGCCTGCCTGCCTGCCTGCCTGCCTGCCTGCCTGCCTGCCTGCCTGCCTGCCTGCCTGCCTGCCTGCCTGCCTGCCTGCCTGCCTGCCTGCCTGCCTGCCTGCCTGCCTGCCTGCCTGCCTGCCTGCCTGCCTGCCTGCCTGCCTGCCTGCCTGCCTGCCTGCCTGTCTGTCTGTCTGTCTGTCTGTCTGTCTGTCTGTCTGTCTGTCTATCTGTCTGTCTGTCTGTCTGTCTGTCTGTCTGTCTGTCTATCTGTCTATCTATCTATCTATCGATCTATCTATCTTAATCCTAGTGATGGATTCCAACTACTCAGTTCCACTAGGCTACATTAAATGTGCTAGTTGCTATTTTATTTCGTAGACATTACCAATCATAAACGCAATATACCTCTGCGTATGAAATTCAGAGCAATTTCGTGTAATAACCTTTTCATGTATGTTTATGAGAAATCCCGGTCTCCTTCGTCGTGTGATGCTATTTGACGTGAAATTTGCCTTCGTTACTCTAGGCACGTACAAGATATTAGGCTTTCATTTTTGCGAGTAACTTTCTTTAATGTGACTAGCGCAATTTACGTTCGTTGTGCTTCGCTTTTACTTTGTATACATTTTACAGTGCGCCCTAATAATAAAAAAAAAAATATCTCATTATTAACTCATTTCAAAAGAACAGTAGGTTATCACTTTGTTTATAATTTTTCCAATTATGTTATGCAATATTTACATACCACGCAACTGACAGTTTTTCCACTGAAAAAGGTTTTTGGGGTAGAATTTTCTAACAAAAAAGAATAAATAAAAAAGGCCAAGTTAGTGTCGGTCCAATTGTAGTGTAGGGATAATGCCACAACCTATTACTTTGTTTTAAGTGGTTTTTTGATTAGGTAATAAATATTTTTCATCTCTTTTTATCTTTATAATTATAGTCCCTGGTCTCTGCCTAGCCCTCTGGGATACAGGCGTGGGGTTATGTTTGTCTTATAAATTTCAGTAAAATGTCGTCTTATCTGTAATAGTCCAGCGTAATAGATGTTGCACGGTTACCTTTTACATGTTCACCCCAGATTGATCCAAACCATTCAATCTGAGCTTTATACTTCCCATTAAAGATTACGACGCTTGGCCAGCAATAGAAGTTCATTCTGGAGGCTTTTCGAATACATTGAGGAACACACCTACATAGTGTAGAAACCACTCTAATTCCCACTCAGTACATATAATCGTTTGTTCGTTATCAACCCTTGTATGTCCACATTGCTGGGGCACGGGTCTCTTCCTGTATCGCAGGAAGGGTAGGCCATATTCCACCACGGGGGCCAAGTCCGGGTGGGTGGAGGATTGTAAGGCAGTGGCGGGCCTTACTGTCAGAAGTTATCAAACCGCCCATAAGGCCTCTGACAAAGCTTAACAACTGCTATTACATGACAGCCGGCACCAACGGCTTAGCGTGCATTGAGAAGTACGAAAGCGCTCGGAAAAATGCCACTTACGGTAGTCACGGTACGGTCACCCACCCTGCACCTCACCGCGCCTGTTGTTGCTTAACTCATGTGATTGATTCCAGTCACAAGGCAAGGACATCTGAAACACAAAACTACACTCAGACTGCGGTCATTTGTACATGTCACATATATTAAATTCGGTGGGGTTTAGTGGGAATCGAATCCAGGACGCCTGTTAATTAACCGCAGACATACCACTGCCGTGTTAGGGGGTCTGATCCCGAACTAAAACGCCAATGGGACAGTCCTTTTAAGATTACGCAATGTACCCGCCTATTTAGGAAACGTAAAAGGTTGAAGTATTTCTCGGAAATGTTAATCTTCGACCTTGCTGCAAAGGTCGGCGAAAATGTGGGTCATATTTTGTACGATATGAGGTTTGACCTGAATACCGAATGAAAGGCATTCAGAAGAAGATTACAACTCTTAGATGTATATCAAGTATAGATAGATAGAGAACACTTCACTGTACATAAAAAAGGAAATTACACAGATATTTCTACATATAATACTGCCACTTAAACATAACATAACATTTAAATACAGGCACATGCATTGCTTCTGGCCCCACACTAGGATATTTACCCTGTGTCGTAGGAACCAGAAACAACGACATCACAAACACGTAAACATTCAAGACCTGCGGTTTTTTTTGTCCCCAGCCGGGATTCGAACCCGGGACCTCTTGCATGGTAGGCAGATGCGGCTACCGCTACGCCACAGAGGTCGTCTTATTTTATATGTATAATAACATGATTCCATTATTTTATCCCGTTAACGGATCCACGTGGGATGACCGTCCCATTTGATACGTAAAGAATAAATACATTTGAACGTAAAGAGTTTACATTCTGTTTGCCGAATGTCAATGTACAATGTAAAATGTAAGCCGCTGCCTTCAGGCCGTATTGTAGTGGAGAAATAGGCAGCGGGAAAAAACTCCGCTGTGACCATCTTTTCTGAAGTTATATTAAACCAGTACATTAGTGGCCGCCTATACGTATAATAAGATTTCATGGTTGCCATCAATAACTTTAAATGCCAAAGCATTAGTTAAATGTCTTACAAAAGTAGGAAAAACATAAGTGCTGCGGCTAAATACACAAACAGCACTCATCAATGGCTCTCATACATCATCAACCTCTTGTGTCCCCACCGGGGGCACCTGATCTATTCACCGAGGAAGGTTTAATAGCTCTACGAGGGATAAGCCATTTCTCGTAGTCCGGTTAGTAAAACTGATACCTATTTTATAAAAATCTTCACTGGTTTGGCTTCAGCACCACCTTTATCTCCTTCTTTCACTCCTCGTTGGGTAATGTATGTAAGTTAAATATATGCCAGTTATTAGCTTACTTGGAAGACCGCTGGCAGAGTGATAGCCAGAGGTCGCGGGTTCGAATCCCGGAATGGGTGAAATTTTTAGCCTCTAAATAGGTTTTTAAAATTGTCTTTAGCACGGGTTAGTGCATTAAAAAAAAAATATATGCCAGGGTCAAATTAAACATGGGGAAAATAAAATTTCGATTAACATTCGGTATAAAAATTCAAAAGGACTGAAAAAATTCTGAAAGACTGAAAAAATTATCAAATTAGGTCCCTCTACCAAAAGAAGAAATCCACTTTTTTTGTCGCCTACACCACAGTATGGGGATCGGGACTCGTAGGGAGTACAGGGATCGTTATTGGTCATTTAAAAATATTGAAGACGTAGAAAGACCATTTTTAAAACACGTTTTAACTTAACTAATAGAGTTTAGTTAGAGAGTAGAGTTTTCAACTGAAAGTTAAACTACACTAGACAGAGTTGTCCCCGGTACCATTATTGAAGTACCTACCAGACATCTTAGTACGTCAATTAAACCTTAATGAATAGTCTTTTATAATAGGCTTTTTTACACAGCGTATTATAGACATTTTTCAAGCCGCGTTGGTGGTACTTAACTCAATTATATGTTGAATCGCGGTTCAAAAATTATGTTAAGCACACTTTATGCCAAAAGGGCTACTATAACATAAAGGATTATTTAGATAACAATGAGGCCTGGAATTAAAGCCAGTACAATGGATGAGTTCTATGTTTTATAATAATTATGTAAACTATGTTAATTAAGGAATTTGAAAAGACTAAGTTTGGAGCTTTTCTGTCTATTTTTTCTCCAGTGTAAAGCACCGTAGGGTGCCTACCTTTCTGTTTTAATAATAGGTTAATCATTTATTTATAAAACCGTGTTTATTCCATAATATTTACCAGACAAATTTTAAGAACAGACAGAGAACTAAATTTCAAAACTGACACAAGTAAAAAAAGACAATAATATTTACAAAAAGTCAAAACAATAAAAAAAGGTCTGTCGCCAACATCCATTATGATCTAGATTTTGAAATGGACACCTAGTTTGAATTGTAACGTTCATTAAGCCGCAGTGCTACTTTGAATAAAACCTTTTTATTTCATTTCAGAATTTTTCTTGTAGAACGGCATACTTAAGTAAACGGTATATTAGAACTTTTAAAAGTCTCATCATCATCGTCATAATCATTAGCCATTTGATGCCCACTGCAAGACATAGGCCTCCTTCATGGTTTTCCAACCTTCACGGGCTTGTGAAGTCCACGCAGTCTTTAAATGTCTAAATCGTGAAAATGAGAACTTATGTTTAATCGTAGTATTCACATTATGATGCCTACTAACATCTTTTTAAAAAAAATCTGAGGTATTAGGTCCATATTAGATTAATATGAAATTGGCGTTTCGTCGTACTGGCTACTTTGATCTAAAATAGGTCTTCTTTGGTTGAGATTCCAAATTCAAATTTATAAATATATTAGGCTAGTATATTTGAGCTTCGAAAACAGTTCTTTATTTGTTTTTTTTTTGCACATTTGTTTTTTCTTTGGCATCGCTCATCTCGCTCAATGGAGAACTTGAAATATCCCGTTATAGTGCGTTCACATTAACTTGACGCGTGAGAGAATTGGTAGCACTGAGATGTTTACTGTTACCATGTTAAATAAGAAATCATTGAGGGCTTGTTTTACCATCTTCCGCTTAGGTCCAAAAGCTAATTCACATGTTGTGTCCTTACCAATTTTCTCACGCGTCAAGTTAATGTGAACGCACAATAGTTACGAGTACAAGTTTTACCGTGGCACCAGTGCTGCAGAAACAGCTCGAAGGTGTCGCAAAATAAAACACAGTGCGTTGTTGTTTCCAACGTTTTCGTTCTGTAAATTTCGACCTGCAGAACAAGCCCAGTGGATAGAAGGACATCATAGTTGATAATGAAGAATTGAAGGCTATTGTGTAAGTGGATCCATCTCAAAACCCAGTGTACAATAAAGAATATTCATATCTTATCTTCGCTCATACAAAACGCTAATATCATATGTAAGGTAATATTTTCATAAATGTGTTAAGATGCAAGTTTCCTTAAGAAATCTCTTAAGCTTCCGTAACACACTGTATATCTTTGAAGACACGTAATCGCCGTAAACTCGGGATGAACCCGATCCTCCCTGTACTTTGATCATCGCAAACTTCAGCGATTCAACCTTAACGACTTGAGGTCACGGAAGGACTCGCCGAAACAGTCTGCTTTCTTAGAGTGACAGGCCAAATTAATAACATTGATTGTATCTTCGTTGGGTTCGAATCGTTCGTAGCCCCGGCTGCCTAAGTGATCGTAAACAATCACGAAGGTTAAGCAACATAGGGCGCGTTCAGTGCACGGATAGATGACCATCTATGACTAACGCTAGAGGCATTTTTCCGAGCGGTTCCATGCTTCGCAAGGCACGTTAAGGTAAGCCAAATCAGAGGCCTTCGTGCGGTTTGAAAACTTCTGACAGACTAGAAACTATTCTTGCAAGCATTCACCAATCCGGACTTGGCCCCCTTGGTGGAGTATGATCTATACTTTCCTCAGGGAAGACACTCATGCCCCTCAGTGTTGACATAATGGGTTCATGATAATTGTACCTCTAGTATAAATGACCAGAGATACAAGGAGCCTAATTAGAGCTTGATATGATAGGAATTTAGCTAATTAAATGTGGTTCAACAAATTATACCATCAGTCTCGGAGTATCATCAGAATTCCTGAGTAGAACTAGATTAAAGAAAAACAAAAATGAAACAGAAAGCTGAAAGAAAGAAATATCATAGGGCCCACCCACAAGTATGAATAAATAAAAACAAGTATTTAAAAAACAAGTATGGTTTAAATCGGTTAGCTTTCTAGATATAAATATCTGCAGTGATAATTAGAAGGTTTGACATTAATATGGTTATTTGGCGCTTACCGTTTATGGATTGTTTTACTCATATTACACAAGTTAATTTTTTGGGACATTTATTTGTATGTACACAATTCCACCACTCAGGTTTTCTCGCGGCGTTTTCCTTCACTTAGCAAGTGTTTTAGAATCGAGTAGAATAGAATTATGTTTGTTTGGTACAACATTTTATATAATGAATCTTATAATTAGCATAACACGATTGAGCGTTTTCTTTATAATGATCGAAACGTCGTACCGACGTTTGGACGTCGTACCGAAGTAAGGACGCCTCACTAAGCGGACGAACGGACTTCTATGTTCTCAATAAAGAAAGGTAGGATCCTAGGAAAAATATCATACATAAATACATAACCTCACGCCTGTATCCCACAGGGGTAGGCAGAGACCAGGGACTGCCACTTGCCACGACCCTGACAGATCACCTTCGCTTTATCGACGTTCATAAATCGTTGCATGCACGCACGCCGGTTCCGGGTACTTTCCCTTTGCTAATACAATTCTTAATTCTTTTTAATAATATTAATAATTGTACTTATCGGATTCGCAATTTACATTACATTATGAAATTGTCTTTAAACTTGTTAATCCGTTTAATCTAGTGATTTAAAACTAATAACAATGCACAGCATAGCATTCACAGACTAAAGCTTAGAATCACTAAAATGGCCGTTTTTGGCCGACATCGTATAAAGTCCTAGGATGTTGATACAACGTTCTAAGCTGTATGTTCTAAAAGTTGTTATCACAGATGTGGCGAGCACATGTCAACTCTGCGCGCGCACTACAAACTCCAACATTCCTATCAAAGTGTTTCAATGACATACCATAAATACGAGTATAACGTCCGACTAACAACAGTTGAACCAGCCGTCCCCAGGCATACGATCTGCCTGGCGGGAAGTTTCCCTTTATGAAATGAAATGAAAAGGTTTCATTCAAAGTAGCGCAGAAGCTGCGGCTTAATGAACTTTACATTTCAAATAGGTGTCCATTTCAAAATCTAGATAATTTTGGAGAAAAAATGGACAAAAAAACTCCAAACTTAGTCTTTTCAAAGTCCTTAATTAACAGAGTTTACATCATTATTTTAAAACGTAGAATACATGCATTTTACTGGCTTTAATTCCAGACATTATTGTCATCTAAATAAGCCTTTATGTTATAGTAGCCCTTTTGGCACAAAGTGTACTTTACACATTTTTTTAACCACGTTTCAGGCAAGTTTAGGTAATATATCTTCAGGGATTTTATTATAGAAACGTATACAATGTAGGATGTATTAACCATTGCCAGCTTAAATAGTGGGAACGAGAGTTTATGTTTATTTTTTACATTGTGTTGGCTACCTTATAGTGGAAGAGCACGATCACCCGTTCTTCCCTTTCAAATAGTACGTTAATGTTTCATGTGCAATAAAGTATAAACCAGACAGATATTTACTTTTTTCTTTGATGACTTTTTGAAAAAAAAAAAAACGTATTACAAAACCAGTTTTGATTTTTATTCCATTGGTGGCACTAGTTAGCGCCCCCCAAGTCAGCGCTTAATACATCAAGCGTATCTCATCGCCGGTCTTTGACTTTCACAAATTCTTATTTTGTAAGAAAACCTACCAAAAACTAGATACTCTTAAGAATAATAAAAATGTTGATTTAAAGAATCTATTTTCATATTATGATATGTTGGAGCAAATACTGCTGCTAAAAACAACAACCCTGATATTTCACTCAACTTGTTACCGATTTACGAAGCTAGTACTATTATTACATATGAACAGAACATGACTTCACATAAAAACCTATTTAGAGGCTAAAAATTCCGGGATCCGAACCCTGAACGTAATACAGAGAATATTGTAAAGAGGTTCGAAATTTCACTGATGGTTAGTCGTCCATTGGCTCAGTTAGAAAGAGCGCTGGCACGGATAGCCAGAGGTCGCGGGTTCAAATCCCGGCATGGGTGGAATTTTTAGCCTCTAAATAGGTTTTTAAAATTGTCCTTAGCACGGGTTAGTGCATTAAAAAGAATATAATGACTTCACATACAAGCCCGTGCTCAAGTACATAAATAAAATATGGCCCCGGCTCAAATCGTTTACACTCCACGTTCCGTGCAAATACAATACGTAAATATTTTTAATACAATCTATGTTCTAGGGTGGTTTAATTAATGTAACGATACCTATAATAACTTAGAGCAAGCAAGAAGCTACATACATGAATTTCAGTGCGGAACAGCAGATATTTTTTTTAAATACTCGTTCCTGGTAAATCATAAATCACTAAACAATTTTTTTCTTGTTTTCACACGATACACCAGGAGCAAATCTATCGATATTGAGATGAAAATTAAAGCCAGTACAATGCACGACTTCTATGTTTTATAATAATTATGTAAATGTAAACTCCGTTAACAAAAAAAAACTCCAAACTTAGTCTTTTCAAAGTCCTTAAACTTTGAAAAGACTAAGTTTGGAGTTTTTTTGTTAATTTTTTCTCCAAAATGATTTAGATTTAGAAATGGACACCTAGTTTGATTTGAACGTTTCTGCACTACTTTGAATAAAACTTTTTCATGAAAATTAATTGTGTCCATTTGCTAAAACATTAAATAGACAGAAAAGACACTCACACACGACAGCTCGAGGAATAGAGAATGACTGAACATCCAACGCTACACGCGCCTTAAGAACCGTAAAAGCATCAGCGGAGGCGTTCCCTTTTGCCGCACTACACTGTGTTTAATTCTAAGCTAGTTTGTGAATGGCAACGAATTTTATTTTTATTGTTTTTCTTAAATTACGTCGTGGTTAATTTTTTCTTTAGTGTGTCACGTCATCAAAATAAGCTGGAACCTAAGTGCCGCCACGGAACTTTAGCCGCGTTATTTTGACATAGCGTGTTGGTTAACCAAAAGTTAGAAGACACTATTTTCCCATAAGTCAAATAACGAAAGTCACCTTTACCGACAAAAGTTAACTCGTAAGGTTATGTTTACATTACTACTAAGAAGTAAGTGATTAAGTATTGGTTGAAATAATACGTTCAGAGGAACACATTCATTAGGGGATTAAGAATAGATACTTACTGCTGTGTGGTGTCGGCCTAGAGAATAGCACCAAATTCTTCCCGCGGGTGTCGTAAAAGGCAGCAGCGCTCCGTGCAGTACAATTCCACCGAACTGCGATCCCCAACCCGCATGCCCAGCATGGGGATTATGGGCATTACCCTCTATGATAGGACAACTTGGCGCTCTTTAGGGGAGGGCTATGTATAGCCTGACTACGACGACTTACTTATGGCGGCACTAATTTGATCTAGAAAAGTCCTTAAATAATTACAAATTGTTGCGTTTCGCTATAAAAATAAGAAGTATAAATATACTCTTAAAGTTACCTGTTATACCCAAAAATACATCTGATTGCAATTGATTATCTTATAAATTGTATATTCACCTCTATGCCTAGACTTTTACACGCAAACTTGCCCAATTCAACTTTCCAACTCATTGGGGAACTTACAAAGTTGGTTCACATACTATCAGTGAGGGGAGTCACTTGATACTTTTATAACTACTTTGTAGAACGCAAGCTCAGAGGGACCCATTACAAGACCCTTGTACAGTCGACAAATTTTGCGATAACACGCATACGATATCAACCCTTATGTACGTCCCCACTGCTGGGGCACGGGTCTCTTCGTGCATCGCAGCAAGGTGAGGCCGTACTCCATCACGGGGGTCAATTAGGGCTGGTGGAGGATTGTAAGACTGTGGCGGGCCTTCCTGTCAGAAGTTATCAAGCCGCCTATAAGGCCTCTGACATGGCTTAATGATCGCCATTACAAGACAGCGGACACCAGCGGCTTAGCGTGTCTTGCGAATCACGGAAGCGCTCGAAAAAAATGCCACTAGCGGTAGTCACGGGACGGTCACCCGTCCAGCACCTGATCTTAACCTTGCGAAGCACGGAAGCGCTTGGAACGCGGCGGACGGTCATCTATCCTGCATCTGACTGCACGTGTTGTTACTTAACTCAAGAGATTGATTCCAATCAATCGGTTCGACTATGCCACGAGCGCTTCACGCATACACTTTAATGATTATCGTTAAGGGAGATTTTCAACAATTAAAGTAAAGTTGAACACTAAGTTGAACAGCAATAAACAGTACATTGCTGTTGACTGTATCTACTCGTATGATAGAATGAATACTTGGAAACATCATCTTTATCTACACCATAGCAGTTCTTATTGATTGTTACATAGGAGATTCTTTCTTAGTTTCTGTTCCATATAATCTATTAATTATGAAACTAACAGCTTTGACCTTTATTTAACTAATGTCTAGAGTAAGAGAGCAGGACTATATTGAAGTTCTGTGGACCTTATTAATATTTATTTATTAAATGGGTTGGAAAGGTTTTTTTTTTAATTTATTTGGGTTATTGACAGATAAGTTACACGCTTTCATTTCCTTATTATTAACTTATTACATTGCAAGAAATGTGTACTATCTACAAATAATAACCACAACATGCATACTTTTTAAAAACTTAAACTTACTTACTTATATATTATATGTACTTATTGAGTACTTGTCAGCTTATCTAATTTTAACTAAGTATCTCTTCTGTTGAATGCCTACCATTGAATCTCTTGCAGCATCTGTGGTTGACTGGTAGAAAATGCTTATAGCATTAAGTCCGCCACATTGCCGTTGTATTTTTTTAATTATATGCAATAAACGTATTAATAATAATAAACAAACTTAACCGGATTGAACTGAACTGAGCTTGACTATTTCTATTATCAAGTTACTTGTGTACTCGTCTGTACCCAGATGCATATTACGTATTCGCGTGGTCTACGGTAATCTAAAGAATCAAGCCGTTTAACAATCTCAAGAGTCAATGTCAAAGTCAAGCGATTGAGTTAATGACCCTCGTGGTCTTTTAAATTTGTCTCGTAACTACAACGACCGGACGTATAGTCCAGTACTGATCTTTGTCTATCTGTATCACAAGTAGAGCAATAAAATATTCAGCCATCGCAGACTTTCATATTTATAATAATAATACAAATTATTCATAATAAAATTTAGTTACTTACTAATTTACGAAAATAGTATAATCATGTGGGTACAGTGATATCGTTCCGATGTAAAACCTAACTGCAAAGTAGGTAGTCGGGGCTGTAAGTGATGCAATTTGCTTAAGCCAGATGTCGCTGCCTGTATGTAATACAGAGAATAGTGTAAAGAGGTTCGAAATTTCACTGATGCCGGTGAGTCGCCCATTGGTTCAATTGGTAGAGCGCTGGCACGGATAGCCAGAGGTTGCGGGTTCGAATCCCGGCATGGGTGAAATTTTATTCACTATTATATAACAAATTTGGAAGTGGCTACCCGTAGCGCAGGGAATCCTAGTTTGGGAGCCAGTAACCATATATGTAGTAATATGTATGTCTAGACTGCACTATTTAAGTAGGTATTTGTACAATGTGTGTATATTAGTAAGTATATATTGATAGCTATAGTAACAATGAATAGGTATTAACTTGAAATAGGGGATGTTACATTTTATTTTTCATGTTTTGCTATATTTGCCATCTCCCGCTCTCTGTTTTATTGTTCAGAATCTTTCTTAGGCTGGCTGGAAGAAATTATTTTTGAAGTCCGCCTTTGTACATCGACATTTACCTGTTATTTAAGTTTTTTTCCTGTTTCTTAATTTTTTGTGCAACAAATCGTAACAAACATACCGTCATTGCAACCATATTTTACAACAAAGTTTTATCATTTCATTTCATTCTACATACCTACATTACTAGTTAGAGAACTGGTGGAGCGACGAGTGCCTGGTACGTGGCTCAAAGTTGTACAAGGCGGAATTCGTTTTTCTAGGCAGTCTATAATTTTATTAACTTGTTTGCTCGCGTTAGAGATAGCTTCGCAGCAGATACTATTGTATCTTTGACAACTTGCACAAAATGTATAAATCTCATCGGAGAGGTCATGTCGAAACATAAATGGCCATTTTTCTCTTCTCCTTCTTCGGGCTATATTATGTAGTCCACTGCTAGACATTTTTCTCTTCGACTAATACGAATTTTCTTCCCGTGACTACCGCTAGTGTCTTTTTTCCGAGCGCTTCCGTGCTTCGCAAGGCACGCCGTTGCGAAGCACGGAAGCCGTTGGTGTCGGCTGTCATGTAATTGTAGTCGGTTAGTCATGTCAGAGCCCTTATGGGCGGCTTGATAACTTCTGACAGTAAGCCCCGCCACTGTCTTACAGTCCTCCACCAACCCGGACTTGGTCACCGTGGTGGAGTGTGGCCTAACCTACCCGCAATGCAGGAAGTGAACCGTGCCCATGCAGTGGAGTTGATATCGTCTCTTCTTAAGCCTGAAAGTGTATTCTAACATTAAAGAGTTAAAATTACTTTGCTGAATTCCGCCAAAAATCCCACCGTCACCGTCCGCCCTCCCACTTTTTCAAGCAGAAGCAAGACACGAACACACCACCACCAACACCTATACTTGTTGAGAAAACACGCGACGCTTTTCGCCTCTAACACGAGGCATCCTTAGGCTCCCAAATGCAAGTGTATTCTAAATTGCGCCATACGAATCGGCCGAAGACTGTGACGTTATAAGGTTCTCCTAAGATAAATAATAGATGATTTTTTTTTAGGTACTTGACCTGAAGAGTTTATCAATACATAAATGCATAAGTTTTTATTATTTTATTTTTTACTTACTCGCGATGTTCATACATAGCGATACCCATATTAAACGCGATTATTTATATGGTAAAACGAATTTAAGTATACCATCACTACCTAAGTCTTCAGTAATTTATCATAATATATTATAAGTAGTATTCACATGTAGACATGTAGACATATCAATATCGCCAGGAATTTTGTAGGTATATATACAAATAAATATATATATATATATATATATATATATATATATACACATATATATATTTGTATGTAGATAATGTTTATGTATTTATTGTATTTCATAATAATTTTTTGTTATGTTATATAATATTCCCCTACCATTTTTAAGTTAATACATAAAATAGATATAATTAGTAAATTTTATTTTGTTTAATATTGCACTACCTGCTACTTTTGTCTCCAAAACTTAGGTTAGCTGATAGATAATGCTAAGTAGCATTAAGCTCGCCTATGTGCAAACTTTTTATGCAAAAAAGAATTTTAATAATAGTAATATTTACCCTAATCCCGACGTCATCCGATTCAGTCTACCCGTGGCCACGGCAACTGCAACTACGTTTTACATAATACATAATTGTGATTAGAATAGATTTAAAAACCTATTTAGAGGCTAAAAAGGCTTTATATTTTTTTGTAATAAATCGTAACGCTAAGTGCCTGGGTATACCTACAGGTTGATCCGGTGTCGCCTATAATTCACAGCTATATTGAGAACACTCTATGGTACGTACACAAGAAACGAGACACTGTACACTGAAACCTTGAAAGGTTTGGGTGTCAGAATCTTGAGTCAGGATTTGGTCTGAGAGCTTCAATTCCAAGGAGAGTTTCTAGAAATATGTTCTTGATTAGTCGCGTGGAAATCCTGCTTCAATTGAAAAAGGTCAACACGAAGTTATGCGCCTTAATTGTGTATATATGTTAAATATATATATACAGAAGTTATACTATAATATATATATATATATATGTAATGTGATGTATATATATTTATATACGATTATTTTAATATTTATGTTTAGTGTATTATATGTGTAAGTATTAATGTGTAAGGTTTTCTTTTCCTTTTTTTTTGCACGCCTGCCAAGTTTTCGTTGTACCTCCTGCGGTTGACTGGTAGAAAATGCTTATGGCATTAAGTTCGCCGCATTGTACAATTTTATGGTGCAATAAAGTATTAATAATAATAATATACATCTGTGTGCAAAAACGAAATACCTACAGTGTTTTGTCGTACATGTTATGTGGCTCAATATCACTATCTCGTATCAGATATCCAGTAAAGGTTAGTATGCACTATGTGTGATACATATTACGCGGCAAATCTATGCAGCAAAGCTAAGTAGACTTTCCACTTTTGCACACAGATGGATACGTGAATAGTTACATAATTAATCAGGTAATATACTAGACATGAGCGCTGCAATAAGATTTAGTCAGCAATGACGTCAGGGCAAAAATCACAGACAGCAGAGGCGGCGTAATTGGCGTAAAAGGCGTATGTGCTCTCCGAAAGCTTTATAGTAAAAAAACGCATAAAACATAACATAACATTTACATACAGGCACATACATTGCTTCTGGCCCCACACTAGGATACCCTGTGTCGTGGGAACCAGAAACAACGGCATCACAAACATGTAAACATCCAAGACCTGGGGTTTTTTTTTTGTTCCCAGCCGGGATTCGAACCCGGGACCTCTTGCATGGTATTATAAAACGTATTATAACATAAAATTCAACATTAAAAAGAACACTTCGATGATTTTTTCTGGACATTGACATAGTCCTGGGCGATTTTCCCAGCACGAAATCGTGACCAAATTTATTAGAGATCATACTGAAGATTTTTTTTATGTTTACTTGACCAGTTTACCTGTCTATTTTTGACTGCAACAATGTGCTCTCTGACCTTTTCCGCGATACAACGCTTTGTTTGGCCAACGTAGGAGCTTCCACAACTACAATATGAGATATCATAGAAGGATACTTCAGCGTCCTTAGCTGGCCAGACACCTTAGTAACGATATATTTATTATTGGGCACAGAAAGTATAGTAACATAGACATAGATATTTCACTATTTAGACTGTTAATATATGGAATATATGGAAATAAATGGAACTAAACCTAAAACCTGTTTTCTATTTTAAATAAAATATTTGAGCCAGATCGCTGTCTGGCGGCAGAGTACCCAGAGGCTGGCGGCATTGCCTCGCTGTATGGCGAGGCTTGACCTTAGCAATACAAATCAAATACTTTTTTTTATTTTAGCGTAAAGAAGGACTTTAATCGATTTCCGGCAAAACGGCCGTTTTTACCGAAAGTCTATTAATATCCTAGGATGTTGATACTGAAGCGCTCGTAGCCTGGTCGAGCCGAGTGATTGGAATCAATCACTCGAGTTGAGCAACAACGGGCGCGGTTGGGTGCGGGATGGGTGGCCGTCCCGTTACTGCCGCTAGTGCATTCCGTGCTTCGCAAGGCACGTTAAGCCGTGGGTGCCGTGTAATGTAATGGCAGTCGTTGAGCCATGTCAGGGGCCTTGTGGGCGGCTTGATAACTTCTGACAGTAAGGCTCGCCACTGTCTTACAACCCTCCACCAACCCGGACTTGGCCTCCGTGGTGGAGTATGGTCTGACCTTCTTGCAACGCGAGAGGAGACCCGTGCCCCAGCAGTGGGGACATACAGGGTTGAAATCGATGTTGATACTACGTTCTAGGCTGTAAGTTCCAAAAAATAGTTATCACAGATATTAAGTTTTTTGATGTTGTGCTCGTTTTATTGATGTTACAGGTAACCAGTAGAGATTTATTTCATTTATTGCATGGATACAAAATAACATAAACAATGTTGATGTATGTTTTTTGTAAAACGTATTATAAAAGAAGATATATAAGTTTATTCTATTGGTGCCAACAGTTAGCGACCCGAAGCGCCTTAAAATCTTACGTATTTTAATAATAATAATTTATGTATTTATTCAGATAACTCAGGTCCAATAGTATTAGTAAAACAGTTGTTCAAAATCTATGTTAATGCACATCTAATTCATTCTTCAATTTATTTTTTCACACTTTAAATACACTTAAAATTCGATAAATAAATAAAAAAAATCAAACAAAATCACATAACACGTTAGGTATTTAGTCTGTCTATAGTAAGTATCTTAAGATCAGAAGATCCCCGTTTGCAATAAAAGTAGTTTGTTGTAAACTAAATATAATTCAACGTTTCTCTTTGGCCTTCGCCAAAACCTTTTAATTATTAATTCTATATTGACGATTGGTTACCGCGCTAATTGAGGAATCTGTTTGCAAACTACGGCGCGTGTCTGTTATTCAATTAACCGGGACACTAATTAGGGGTGTCGGTGCTTTGGGGAAGCATCTCGTGCGGAATCCGAATGACAAATAACAGTAATAATTGTTGTAAAATAACAGTCACATATTTTTGAAGTAAAACTTTCGTAAGCACAACACATTGTAGACTTTTACTCAGGATCTACTTAATCGGCTCGGATCTACATAAGCTTAATTGATTAAGCTCTGCAAATCGGAGCGAAACCTGGTCGGACTCTTCCGATATAACAACATCCGAAAGTAGATCCGGACTTAAAGTCTGCAACAGTCACTTAATTCGCATATGTGTAGTGATCCATTGTTGTGGATAGATTATTTAAGTGTACATATATATTTTATGATCCACGGGTGATTGTTATTAATTCTAAATCGTTTATTTTGGACTATAAAATCCATATAACTTAACTTTAAAGATATAGGTATATACAACTACAGATTGACCCTTCATTTGTCAAGGAAAAAATAGTTAGCACCTTAAGTTTATACTATTTTTATTTTTAATGCACTAACCCGTGCTAAGAACAAATTTAAAAACCTATTTAGAGGCTAAAAATTTCACCCATGCCGGGATTTGAACCCGCAACCTCTGGCTATCCGTGCCAGCGCTCTACCAATTGAGCCAATGGGCGACTCACCGGCATCAGTGAAATTTCGAACCTCTTTACACTATTCTCTGTATTACGTCCAGGCAGCGACATCTTGGCTTAAGCAAATTGCATCACTTACATTGCCTCTAAATAGGTTTTTAAATTTGTCCTTAGCACGGGTTAGTGCATTAAAAATAAAAATAGTATAATCATGTGGGTACAGTGATATCATTCCGATGTAAAACCTAACTGCAAAGTAGGTAGTCGGGGCTGTAAGTTTTTAGGGCTGGAAGATTTTTTCCTTCACAGTCAGCGTGTGGTAAAATGTTTGAATACGGAACGCTAACCTGCACTCCAAAGCGAAATTACCATTGTTTTGTTTGTTTGTTTTAAAAATTCTTTATTTAACAATAAATTACATAGACAGAATACACCTAGATCTTATTCTAGGGGCATGTTAGGATGTTCCAATCATGTTTATCAGGTTAAAGTACCTTTTTGAACATTTAGGCTAATTTTAATTCGAGGAAGATTAGTTACAAGCATAAACAAAGATTTTTACATTGACACTTACTGTGCGAGGATTAGAAACACTCCCGGCACTTAAAAAAAAATAAATATTGATAAATACCCGTGGGTTATATTATGAACATGTGACGAACAATAGGAAAATAACTGCGTGAGTAACACCATAAACCGCCACAAGAAACAACTTACACACATGATAGAGGGAAACGAAAAACTTCTTACCAAGTTGCGGGTTTCTTCACGATGTTTTCTTTCACATTACCGTGTCGTGCGACAACATTTAAATAATTTCAGGATGGCAATATTCAGGGGACGACCCGTGAACTACTAAGCTTTTCCTGAAACGAAGCCTAAATACCCAGCCGGCGTACCTAGTTCTAGGGAAAACGGACTACATAGTTTTTGAATAATAAATCACAGTTTTGGGTGTCCGTGTACATTTATATATGCTGTAAAGGTGATAATACATTGTCCGGCAGCTTACACTTGGAGAAAATATTGGACACTAACATATTGGAAAAAAAATTGGAAAATCTTTTTATTTCACTTACACTGAAATGAACAATTTCTATTTAATTAGTTTTTGTATCTTGTCTTTATGTTATAAGTTTTTTCTTACATATTTGTCAAAACATCAGAATTTATATAATTTAATTAATTTCAAAACCTTTTAAAGTCTTCTAACAAATAAGCGGTTTCTGTGTAGTTTATTATTATCCCACTCATTATGTCGGAAAAAGTCGAAGAACATAATTTGTTTATACTATTTTTATTTGTAATGCACTAACCCGTGCTAAGGACAATTTTAAAAACCTATTTAGAGGCTAATTTTTTTTTATTATTTACATAATTTGTTTCTAAATGGTTAATTGGAAAAAATATTATATTCAGTCTACAATTGTAATATTATTTGCTCGGTGCTGACCTGAAAACCTTTTTTGACCTTTTTTTTTCTGGTGTTTAAATGAGAAGGAAAAAATCGTGAGGAAACCTGAGTGTCTGAGCTGTTCAACTACCTCAGCGTTTGAAATTGCCAATCTGCGGTGGGCACACGTGGTAATGAAGTCCATACTCTCTCTCTCTCTCTATTTGAGAGAAAGACTGTGCCCCGCAGTAGGACGTATATATTGGCCTTTTTGCATCTACTTAATGAGATGATTTATGCAGCGTCCAGTGATATCTTCACTCACACTAGATGGGTGAAGGGACCACTCCGACGCTGTAGTGCCTGGGTCATGGTTTTATAGATGGTGTAGGCTTGCCCAGCACCTATACCATCCTGACAGCTTAGTCGGCCTAGCCCACAGGAAAGACTAGTCAATACGTGCGGAGCCAACCAAGTTGCGGGTTTCCTCACGATGTTTTCCTTCACGGTTAGCGTGTGGTATTGCGACTGCAAATTCGCAAATGTACGTTACTTTGAAATTAAACAAAGTCATTGGTACATGCCCGCACTCGGGATCGAACCTGGGGCTCTCGCTTGCCAGTCTATGGTTCTACCCACTGAGCTACCACCGCTTATAGGACGTATATAGGCTACATAAAAAAAGAAAACCTGCAATAGTACATGCAAAAATACTGACTGCTATCGAATGGAATCAGGATGAACGATTCCAATTATCTAACTCCCAAATTAGGATAGAATTAGACAGTTACACGATTGGCATCGCTGAGGTTAATTGTAATTGTAACAAGATTATAGCCCACGACAGATTCAAATTGAATTGGTTTAAAATTGCTACCTCTGATCTGTTCTTATATAGTGTTGGGTATAGGACCCACCTAAACACTAATACTTAAAACTAATCAAAAAACAAGGTACTTACAAAGTCTGTCTTCGTCGACGCCTCTCGACTTGGCAGCCGGCGCCGTTCGGGATGGGTGCACTGTAAGGTCTGGGGATCCCTAGACTTCCCCGTCTATCCCAAGAGCTCTTTCCCCAGACCTTCCTTCTGTGCACTTTCACGGCACCACGTTTTCACCCCACCACGGGGGCCATGTTGCTTCAGTCCAGTGATTGATTCTAATCACTCGGTTCCACTAGGCCACGAGCGCTTCACTAGGTTCCGATCCTATATGTGAATATTTTGCCCGATTTAAAGTAGCGACTAATGTAATAGGCACCTTTAGGGGTCCTAAATTGAGTTTCTGCTATTTGGTTATCAAATGATTCAACTGTTAGTATACACACAAAGGGTACGAACAATTTATTAGTTTTCCTCGAACTCACAATAGCTTTTAGTCCCAACGGCTCTGCATAGAACCTTTGAGAGTTTGTTTGCGCAAACTGATTAAATACAAACAGTGACACGGTCCTCAGACACCAAAATATGAAACGGACCATGGCCGTAAATAAAGAAGCTATTTAATAAGCAACAAAATATGTTATGCTTGAGAAAATAATTGTATATTTTAGACTAGCTTTTGCCCGTGACTCCGTCCGCGTGGACTTTTTTTGCAACCCCGTTCAATCTCTTAAGGGTTAAATTCAGAAAAACGGCGAAACACGTGTTCAATCATAATTAAAACTGTTTTAGTACGGATTTCACTAGTTTTTTTTTTCACAATTTTCCGACGTTTCGGCAGATTTACAGGTGCCGTGGTCTCGGATGACTGAGGTGGTAGGAGTATTTTTGAAAGCAATAACTGTTAGTTTACTACCCTCGGCAAAAATTACAAAAGTTCATTATGAAGTTTCGTTCCAAAATAGCTATCAATTATTTTATATGAAGTCAACAATATTGATTATTAGTAATTGAAGTTAAAAATGAAATTTATAAACCAATTATTTTACATGAACTAAAAATATTAATTATTAATTGAAATAAAATTAAATCTACAGACACACTTTTAGCAAGGGGGTCTCATTGGAACCAGTGCTCAAGTGCATGAGACCCCCTTGCAGCTGTCAACAGCTGTCAGATGAATTGGCAAATTGACCTCTTGTTTTGTTGATTGTGAAACGTGTGTTTTAACAAAATGTGCCCAAAATTGTGTGGCAATTACATTGCCGGGCTTATATCTTCGTGTGAAGTGCGAAATAAGTTCAGGGACGGATCCCAGTGTTAACAGTTTGGTTGTTGGGCGACGGATCGCCCAAAATAGTAGACTTAAATTGGGATAAAACGCGGTGCCGTAAAAGTGCACTGAAGGTAGGTAGCCTTCTGGGGAAAGAGCTCTTGGGGATAGACGGGGAAGTCTAGGGATCCCCAAACGTCTCAGTGCACCCATCCCGAACGGCGCCGACTGCCAAGTTGACTTGCCAAGGCGTCGACGCAGACAGACTTTGTAAGTGTCTTGTTTTCTCATAAGTTAAGTGGGTCCTTTACCTAATACATCGTATATTTATGTAATTTTCTCATAACTTGACTAAACTCGAAATAACTTTAATTCGGCGACGAATTTGTTTGTTGTTTGTAAGGCTGTTTTATGCGAATGTTTTTATTTACATAAATCATTTAGACTCTGTCTCGTCTTAAAGCAAGTGAAAGCGACGCCTATGCCGTTTCGTGCCAACATTTCGAGAAAATTACATACACGGGCGTAGGTAATTTTCTCAACAATAAGGTTAATTCGAAGACGATTTTGTTTCTCGGAAAGAATATACGACTGTTCTTATCTTTTAGGTAATACTGAGTCTCAGTTGGCCTCTTAGTCTGTCTTAGAGCAAGTTGAAACGATAACCTAAAACAATACCTAAGGTTATATTATTTTTAATGCACTAACCTGTGCTAAGGACAATTTGAAAAACTTATTTAGATGATAAAAACGTAATACAGAGAGTATTGTAAAGAGGTTCGCAATTTCACTGATGCCGGTGAAAGGAGATTGACCATTTTTGTATGAACGTTGGACCAAGTGCTGCCCAACATTGAACCATGGTACATAATGTTCCTTAGACTAATACCAGACTGTAATCCAAAGCGCTTTAGAATCTATCCGAGGGGTACTGAGAAAAAAAATATTTTTCATAGGATTTACATTGACGAAAAATCATAACCAACAGCTGTTTTTTTGGAATAAAACACTGTATATTGTGAACAATGGATTATTTATTACTATTATAACACTTGCTAAGGATGGTGCTTTAATAAATCAATCATTTATTCGTTACATGATCATGATGTAAACATTAATGATACCTAGTTAATCATCCTCATCGTCATCTATAATTATTGAATCTAAAAATAAAGCAGGCCGCCTCACAACGTCTTCGTGCCTAGCCCACCCCAAAAACCAAACTAGGCAAACAACGTGAGCACAACTGCCGATCGTTCAGAGCAGGTACAGAGTAACAGGTATTCTCACTCACCGTGCGCGAAAGAGACAGACACATAAACATCTGAATATTAGGACGCGAGACTTTTAATTTCTCTCAAATCTCGCTGTGATTTTGTACCGTACCATTCGATCAACTTGTCTTGGAATTGAAAAAAGAGACAGCGCTATACAAAGCTGTCAACATACAAAAAACTTGCTTCGAGCGATACTAGCGAGGTCGGGACCTGACTAGAGGAAGAATAAGATAATAATATTAAACAACAACGTAAATATTATAAAAAAATTAAATATCAAAAGTTAAAGTGCTACAAAAACCATAAGATATATTATTAGGTACTACACAACCTCGTGGATGTTTTTTTTTTAATTATTTTTCTTAAATACCCTTTTATGTAAGGTAAAATAAAAAACTACTCCCACGCCTGGGCAGCATTTGGTCCAAAATGGTCAATCTCCTTTGGTGGTGTTGATGGCATCAACACCATCCACTGGTGTTGATGCCAGGCAGCAACATCTAGCTGAAGTAATTTGCGTCACTTGCAGCCCCAAGCACCTACTTTGCAGTTAGGTTTTACATCGGAATAATCATCGCTGTACCCAGATGATTATACTCTTTTTAAAGCACTTATCCGTGCTAAGCACAATTTTAAAAACCTATTTAAATTATTAATAATTATTTGAATTAATTTTAGTAAGTGGTGACTACACGCAGCCTGTGCCTACCGCCAGTAAAAATACTCTTTTGGCCGGAAGTCACGTCAACTCTCTCTCATCAAATCACGTGATATTGCGTCAAGATAACGCCAAATGTTGTTTAGTGACATTAAGCAACGTCAATCCTAGTGTACTGACATTGATGTCAAATGATGATGTAAAGTCAATTCACATCTAATGTTCTCAAGTAACGTCAGTTCCAGTCTAGTGACATCAAATAACAACAATTCGCGTCTAATGACATGAGTGCTTAGTGCGAGTTTGACAGATCCAATCGAATAACTTTACTACCGCGTTAATCGAGCATTGAGTAGTGAGTATGAGTAAGTAAACAGAGTGCTTAGTGCGAGTTTGACAGATCCAATCGAATAACTTTACTACCGCGTTAATCGAGCATTGAGTAGTGAGTATGAGTAAGTTAACCGTTCGAACTGGCAAATTCTGTCACAGCACAACTTGCACTAGCGTTTATTTGTGTTTTGGCTGGTAAACGTGTTCACTTCTCAACGTAAACCATTAAAACTCGCACTCAGCAATTTTAATTTCCATAGTTGTCGCTAGGTGGCGCTTCCTCGATGCCATAGAAATATGAGTTTACGTTAACGCGATCGAGTAGTTAAAAAACTCGCACTAAGCACTCAGTTCGAACTGGAAAAACGCTGTCACAGTTCAACTCGCACTCGCGTTTATTCGTGTTTTGGCTGGTAAACGTGTTCACTTCTCAACTTAAACCATTACAACTCGCACACAGCAATTTTAATTTCCATACTTGTTCCATGTCGCTAGGTGGCGCTTCCTCGATGTCATAGAAATATGAGTTTACGTTAACGCGATCGAGTAGTTAAAAAACTCGCACTAAGCACTCTGAAGTAACTCAATTCCCGTCTACTGATGAAGTAACGTCCATTCTCATCTATTATCAAGTAAAGTCAAGTCCTGTATACTCTAATCAAATCAAGTCTTAAACCCTACTCTAGCCCAGCCTAGTCTCAAAGTCACGCATCTTGAGATGACTTGGCAAGACGAGTCGATTGAGTTTTTTTCTCATAATTAAATTAGTAAACCTACCTAAATTTAAAACTGATTCCTAGTATAACTTGTAACGTTAATCAAGTCGCAGTGTCTATGCCAGCAAAATTAAACCTGCCTGTTTGAGTGAGCCACTGCGCATGTGTGAACCTCTTCCACGACAGGACCTCAGTACGAAGCTGGAGTCTAGAGGAGAGGCACGCTCGGCGCGATTCTCGAGTGCGATCGTGTGTGACTCACGCGGTTTTGTTATTCTTGTATGCAATTATCGTGCAATCCGATTGGTTTCGCTGCAGCGAGAAACAATCTTCTATAATAGGGTCTCTTTGACCGAAAAGCATCGTCGTTCAAAAAGAGAAGTTTGAATAATTCTCCTGCCAAAACTGACTTTTAAGTAGAGTTAACAACAGTATTGTCCCAACGAATTTATCTAAACTGCGTAAGGAAGTTTTGTCGCGCCAAGTCGTGTTATTTGAGTGTTTTGTTGTATCGTGGACGAATTAGAACGTATCATAATGTGGTGGATCCTGCGCCGTGCTCGTCTCACTGGGGCTTCTTTCTTCAGCCAGTCCACCAGCGCTAATAACAACAACAACGCCAAAGCAGGTAGGAAACAAGATGTCATATCGTGACGTATTTATCTGGCATAGTTTAATAGAGGAGATACTAAATAAAATCTCGTTTCTTTTGAAATAATTTACTCCAGATTAATGCGGTCTTTTCTATTTCGTTTTTCAATATGACTCCCATGTTGGGCCTGGCACTGCATCTACGTAACGAGGTGATTTATACAGCGTCCACGAGTGATCCCTTCATCTATTTAGTGTGAGTAAAGCACACTAGATGGGTGAAAGGACCCCTCAGATACAGTGCTAGGTTACAGGTTATTGTTTTTTAGATGATGTAGGCTTACCCAGCACCTATACCATCCTGACAGCTTAGGTGGCCTAGTCCACAGGAAAGACAAGTGAATACATGCGGAGCCAACCAAGACGCGGGTTTTCTCACGGTATTTTCCTTCACTAATTGTGCAAGGAAAACATAGTGTGTGCTATTGCGACTACAAATTCACCACCTTTGAAATTAAACAAAGTAGGCCTATTTTAAAAAACCTATTTAGAGGCTAAAAATCCACCTATGCCGGGACTCGAACCTTGTACCCACATGATTATATTCATTTTAATGCACTGACCCGTGCTAAGGACAATTAAAAAAAACCTAAAGTAGGCCTAGCCCACAGGAATAACAAGTATGGGCCCACCAACGATGTGTTCATTCACAGTTAGAGTACTTGAATGATGCAGTCGGGACCCATTAGAGGACTTAAACAAACAGTAATGGGTCCCGACTGCAACATTTTATATAAAATAATAAATGCAACAGTTTGAGCAAATAATGCTTATAAAGTTATATTATTTGGTCCCTCAAGTAAAGCAGCATGAACTCTTCTGATTTGACATTAGCATTTGAAAATAAAATTATCTTATTTTTTCCCTTTCAGTTGATTTATCACTGCAGTCGGGTTCTTTTATTTTTTTAAATATTTTTTTTATTTTTGACCTTTTAGTGACTCAGTAAAACGATAAAATTTAAAGGTTCATCTGTTCTGCTTACATGCTTTGAATCGTTATATTATTTTATTTCCTTAATTGAATTTTAGTTTATTGCTTTATTTTGGACAATGGACATGTCTCGGCAAATCATAAATATTTTTACTGATATACTTGTTTCATATAGTCATAGGTACCACATGCCTGCATAAAAAATTTATGTCGTACGATATTTTTTAGCTGGTATAATGAATATGGTCTAATGGTGTTAAACGATCTAGAATATTTGCAAAGGAAACGACAGATTTTTTTCTTTATTATCCTTACATAAATTGTCTGTTTTTTATGTAGCCTAAAAACGCTCCACTGCACCTAGTTATTTAATGTTAACGATTGTAGGTGGGGACTGGAATAGTCACGAATTATGTCCTCGACCTGAACGGCGCTCAGCTTTCGACATCTCCAGAGTAGAATTCTTCGTGCTTGCATTGCTGGGCCCAGTCTTCGGTCTCACTAATTACTTAGAATAAGGACTTGTAAATGGGAACATAAATGGTCTGAGCCTTCAGCCGCGGCCTGTACAAAGGCGCGACAGGTTTCCTCCTAACAGCAACTTTAAGTAACTGTCGCGGCCTTCGGCCGCGCTAATAGTCTCTCCATTTGGCAGCGTAAATAGGGCTCAGCATTTGGAATCGCCGTGGGAGTATTCCTCTAGCCCGCTTCACAGCCTTCGACCGTGCCGCAACCTGTATTGAGCTCGGCCTTCAACCTCGTCGCGGCAAGTTTCCTCGCACCCGCATGATGGGGCTCGGCCTTCCGCCTGGCGTAGTTACTTAGAGTTGTGGCATGGGCGTGGAGACATACAAAATCTTGGTTTTCTGAATGCCAAAATATTACCGGAATTAAAATGAAACTAAGTATAACAAATTCGTCTTGAGATGGCCCCCTAAAGCATTGAATTTTTTTACTGAATATTTAGGTATAGATAAGCAATCTTTGGTCTCACAAGTGAACAGGAAACCTAACACAAAATCATAATCTTACTTTCGGAGGAAACGAGATAAAATTCGTTAAGATGAATAGAGCTAGATTTTTTTAAAATTTCATGGGTCCTACGATACGAGGTCACGGAGGATCCGTCTTCGGTTACCAGTGAGAGCGTTCAAATATTTTTTTATCATTTATTGTTTCTTCTTTGAACCCAGCTTGTCTGACTATGACCGCACAGGGGAAAAGGAGTTACATGCTACACTTAATATATTTTGTTAAGTTAGTTTTGGTTTAAGTGTCAGTAGGAAATAAATATCAGAGTTATGAAATTAATTATTTTGACCCCCTATGAGGTTGATATTTCTTAAATTAATGAGATAAACGAATGGCGTAGAAAGAAATAAACACTTTATAGGCATTATTTCTTTCAGCACTTATACCGTTTCTATAAACGGTTTGTTTACATGTAGAGCAAAGCTGATTTTATGTAAATTTATACATGTAATAGAATAAATATATGCCAGCGCCATCTAGTGGCTAAAAGTGGTACTGTAGGACAGGGTTTCTGCAGACAAGAAGAGAAACGTTGTTTCAGCACGACAGCACGTACTTAGGGATCTTTTGAAGCAATATGAGACTTTAACTGTACTACTCGTACCACAGCGCGGAAGCGAGGTATACTACCTACGTCACTAGTTGTCCCAATATTGGTGGACAGTCTGTATTGGTCGAACTGATTTGCAAGCGCTCAAAGAAATGGTGTTTGTTTATATTATGTAGGGCCTTCGGACAAAACCATACCGCAATTTAGAACACAAACAGCGCCATCTGTGGTTGGGTAGAGGAACTAATGCCACAGTACTTTAATTACTTAGAAGTGAATATTATTTGTGTTGCGTTTGTTCCCTATTAATGCTGATTTTATGTAATCTACGACACCCACAAAATTCTCTTTAAAATACTTTACACGTGTTAGGCGTAGTTAAACAAAATTATATTTTTTAATTAAATGAATGATCTAGAACGATCAAACCACTTTATAGGAATTATTTCTTTCCGTATTTGCACCGATTCTATAATTGGTTTGTTTACATGTAGACCAAAGCCGAATTTATGTATACACAATGTACTAGAATAAATAAAATATAGCAGCGCCATCTAGTGGCTAAAAGTGGTACTTTAATTGCGTAGAAGTAAATGTTATTTTTTGTTCCGTTGGTTCCCTATTAATGCTGATTTAATGTAACCTACGTCATCCGCAAAATTCTGTTTTAAATATTTCACACCTGTTAGGGGTAGTTCAATAAAATTAGCATTCGAATTCAATAAACTAAATATAACAGCGCCATCTAGTGGCTCCTAGCTGTACTTTAACGAAGCTTCTTAACGAATTTAATTTTTCGTCACGGTTCTGATCGCATAATTATGATTTTATATAGCCTATGACACCCGCGCAAGGATGCCGAATCGAATGACACCTTGTTTAACAAAATCTGACCATTGGTTAAGGAGTTATGAGGGAACATAGAATCGGACATACTTACATACATACATACATACATACATACATACGAACTAAACACATTACCCTCCTTTTGGGCTTCGCCGCAGTCGGGTAAATAGGACACACTCAGCCAATTAAAAATCTTCACAATTAGTTTTAGATTAGCTTGAACGCAGACAGTTCACATGTGATTCACATTGTATCTTTCACATTGTATCCCGTATCCCACCCAGAAGCGGTGGTAGCGCAGTGGTAGAACACCGGCCTCCCAACCGGAAGGTCTGTCAAATCCCAGCATGCACCAATGACTTTGTTTTCTATGTTATGTACATTGGTGAAGTTATAGCAGCAATACCACTCGCTAACTGTGAAGGAAAATACCGTGAGGAAACCTGGCCCCACAATGTTCGTGTGTCTGGCCGCAGCACTTGTTATGTTTTCACGACCTATTTGGATCATTAATGGCAATCATGGAATCTTATCATAAGTATATGCGTATCTGATGTATATAGATTTAAGAGGACTTTAGAAAAGATGGTCACAGTGGAGTTTTTTACTCCGCTGCCTTTTTCTCCACTAAAATACGGTCCGGAGGCAGCGGCTTACATTTTACATTGTACATTGACATTTTACGGCAAACAGAATGAAAATTCCAATGTCAAGTCATCTTAAACCAAATACATGGATTGCAACCTATACATGATAAGATTTCATGATTGCTATCAATGACCTTAAGTGCCATAGCATTAGTTAACTAACTGTATCCTGTATTCCTGTATCCCGGAGGAGTAGACAGAGACCAGGGTTTCTCACTTGCTACGATCCTGACAGATCCAGAGAAGCCGAGACTACCTATATTAAATTTTTCACAACTTTAGTTACCAAACAATACTTACAATAAAGTATATATATAGATAATTTATATTTATTTGTTGTTATATAATATTCCCCCACTATTTTAAATTTCATATATAATTTCAATTGTATAACATTTCTTAGATTTAAAAAATCATGGTTGTATTATTTTTCTGATTGTGCAATAAAGTGTTCTCTATCTATTTATAATATAGATATAACTAGTAAATTTATATTGTTTAATATTGCACTACCTGCTAATCTTATCTCCAAAACCTAGGTTAGCTGGCAGATAATGTTAAGTAGCATTAAGCTCGCCTGTGTGTAAAATTTTATGCAATAAAGAATTTTAATAATAAAAGATAACCTTTTTCAACTTCTGATTGCGACGTACTTAAGCTATGCGGCTAATAGAGGTACTTGTTGAAGAGGGCCCCGGGTATTTAGGAGGTCCTTTTTAGGATTTTCCTTTAAATGCGACCTTCATTAAATTTCCACCGTTGTGGGCATTATTAAAATGGAAAGCTACTTAAAGCTGAGTAATGCGGAGTAAGTAATGTTTTGTATTAACTGAAAATGTGTTATCATTAAATTATCCTGTTTAAAAGTAATGCCCTTTGGTGGGCTTTATTAAAGTTAGGCCTCTTTACTGTCTCAAGGTCATATTTTTCGTCGGCTCGCTATCTAATTACTTACTTTGCAAATCTGTTTCTTATTTTAACTATACTAGCCGTGCCCCGCGGTGTTACCCGCTGCTTATCGATTTTCCCATGGGAATAAGATAATTTTCTCGCAGTGAAACGTAGTCTATGTGTTAATGCAGGATGTCGGCTAACTCCAAACTAAATTTTACTAAAATCAATTTAGCCGTTTAGACGAGAAGAAGTATCAAACATACGCACTTACAAACTTACGTCTTTATAATAATATTTATGTGATGTAATGCTTAGTATTTATTTCGTAGGTATCTATGCATATCATTATTTAAATATGAAATTAATTTATTTCAACGTAAAGATTCTTTTTGTTGAATCTCAAGGTACAATTTAAAATAACAACCGCTAGCTTCGGGCCGCATTGAAGTGGAGAAAAAGGCAGCGGGAAAAAAAACTCCATTCTGACCATCTATATGTGTCCTTTATATTAACATATGCAATCATAAGTACTTACATTCTCGCACTTATTTGATACTTGGTATCAATATATTTTCGATTTAATTATTTTTGTACATGCACCAAGGCCCTGAATAATCGATGGGGGTGTCCAGACGGCGAAGCTGAAGTGGAGCTGGGCTGGTCATGTCAGTCGAAAGCACCCGGACAGGTGGGCGAAACTCGCCACCGAGTGGGTGCTACACGACGGACATCGAAATCGAGGCCGGCCTAGAAGACGGTGGAGAGATGATCTCGTCAACGATCTGCCGGAGTGGTCTGAGGTGGTCCAGGACAGAAAACTCTGGACTGAATTGGGGAGGACTTTGCCCAGCAGTGGGACACAAACATAGAGACTACGTAAAAAAATGCACCTAAAGATTTATTCATGCAATCCAGTTGATCCAAGGTTGTCTGGAAGAGCGGTAAGACCGCCAATTGTATAACATTACTTAGATTTAAGAAATCATGGTTGTATTCTTTTTTCTAGTTGTGCCATAAAGTGTCTTTCTATCTGCGTTGTTTTGTATTACGGTCATGTTAGGTTTGTTATAACATTTTTCTCTGTATTATTTAGTGTGTTTCTGTAATGTGTCTTGTTGGTGTCATAAACGTATTTTCTTTCTGGTTAAGTAATCGTACGTAGGGATATCCATAGAAAAAAGGCGGGTAAGTGTGGTTTATTTATTTAAAATCGGATTCGTTATAAACCCTTGTATGTCCCCAGTCCTGGGGCACGAGTCTCTTCCTGCATCGCAGGAAGGTTAGGCCATACTCCACCACAGGGGCCAAGTCCGGGTTGGTGGAGGATTGTAAGACAGTGGCGGGCCTCACTGTCAGAAGTTATCAAGCCGCCCATAAGGCCTCTGACATGGCTTAACGACTGTCATTATATGACAGCCGGCACCAACGGCTTAACGTGCCTTGCGAAGCACGGAAGCGCTCGGAAAAGTGCCACTAGCGGTAGTCACCAAGCGGGACGCTCACCCATCCTGTACCTGACCGCGCCTGTTGTTGCTTAACCAAGTGATTGATTCCAATCACTCGGAATTTAAAATCGGATTGACTTACTTGATTTTTTGTCGGAGGACGCCGATCAGGTTTTTCGGTTTTAGTACAAAATACCTACTTAATATTATAAATGTGAATGTCGTTTGATACTAATCCTGCGCAGACGAAGTCGCGAGCACCAGCTAGTAGTTTATAGTTCTATTCGCTGGATTATTTAAGCAATCTACTGGTCATAAGACCCATATTAAAAATAAAAACCAGACTGAAAAATACATAACAAAAATAAAGACACTTGTGCAAACATCTGCTAAACTGTTTTTTTTATTTACTTAGTATTTTGTTCACGATATGTAAAACAACGCTTTCGGTTTCGGCCCGAATTCACAAAGTGTTGTGACATGAATTAAAATATCGGCGTCGTGAATGTGGAGGCTGTAACTCAATAACTATAACGAACTGTTGGTTCCAATGAATTCCATGCATATAGAATTGGTAGTTTTAAACTGACAGAAAAACATTGTAGCGTGGAATTCATCAAATTAAGTTAACTCGTAGTTTTCCTTTTAAATATTTATTTTTTAAATTTGTTGTTATACTACGTTCTAACAAAGTATTTACTTACAACGATTGATAAGCAATCAGTAAATATAATATTGTAAATTGCACTTCCTGCTAATCTTGTCTCCAAAACTTAGGTTAGCTGGTAGAAATGAAGCCTATATTCTCGTCGCCTATGTGCAAGAGAATATAGGCTTCATTTCCACGCGAGCTCAACGCGGATAGGCAATTTCAAGCGCTAAGGTAAGTAAATAATACAACCAACAGCAAATTTACGTTTTCAAACCTTAATTAATTATACTTTATTGCACACGAAACATTTAACAGGACATTACATAAGAAATAACATGTACAAAGGCGAGCTTATCTCTGAAAGAGATTTCTTCTAGCAAACCTTAGAGAGTCGGAGAAGCAGTAAGAGCGGGTCTATATACGTGTACAAAATATACTACATAAATATTGAATAACCTACCTAACTATGAAAGAAAGAAATAAACTACGTTAACTAAAAATAAATACATAAATACATAGCTCAATGTTATGACAGAGATAGATAATGCTCTTTAACCTTCCTGGTCTTGTGTCACCCGCGGTGAGAAAAGTAATATAAATAAATAATATAATATAATTATAATACACCCCTCCCTCTCCTCGCCCCGTCCATTTCCCAATTACATTAAATTAAAACATTAATATTTAATTTGCTCCACTGCTTGATATTGTATAGTAATATTTACAAGTGAAATCTATTTTTGGCTTTATTGTTACAATAATTGTTTGATATTTTATTGTTATTTTGTGCTGTTGGATTTCCAAATAAAGAATAATAATAATAATTTAGAAATAATTTTCCAAATAATGATGAATTTCAGAAAGAAGGCGTTGCTGTCTGTCATACAGCCAGCATGACAGCATGGTTCTAATCTTATCATCAGTTAAATATAATTACATTTTCATCAACAATGCTAAAATAGGTTAAGTAAATTGTTATACTTCTCTGAAATTCAATTTCAATTTCAATGACAGTCTGAATAAACTTTATTACTTTCTAAAATACAAAATGTGTGGCGAGCACATGTCAACTCTGTGAGCGCACTAAAAACTCCAACATTTCTGCATCGCGCAAGCAAAGTGTTACATGACGTACGATAAAAACAACGTCTGACGAACGACAGTTAGACTGGCCATCCCCAAGCATACGATCTGCCTGGCGGGAAATTTTCCTTTATAGTGGAAGAGCACGATCACCCGCTATTCCCTATATTATGTAATAGTTGTGATCTATTTTATAGATGAGCGAGCGTTTGTGAACTAAATACGCCAATTGTAAGTAGACGAATTTGAATAATTGCCTGCCACAGATACACGATAACACGACCGTCTAACGTTGCCTCTCGGGTTAAGTCACTGGTTGCGCAGCCAAATACGTGCTCTTATAGAGAGAGTTCTAATTTTCTTGCATTTGTCGCTGCTATTCTACCACTAAACTATGAGGGACTTATGTCCCGCAGTGGGTTTCGAACTATAAGGACTTATGTCCCGCAGTGGGTTTCAAACTATAAGGACTTCTGACATAACCATACTGGTCAGCTAATCTCGATACTGATTATCACAGGTCACGCTCTGAGGAAGCTTTTTAACACTTAAAAACATTTTTAAAAACCTATTTAGAGGCTAAAAATTCCACCCATGCCGGGATTCGAACCCGTGACCTCTGGCTATCCTTGCCATAAACTTACTTAAAAAACATTTTTTTAAATATGTTATCTACATTAGACTTTGACAAGTAGAACGGTCATTTTCAGATTCATATGTCGATTTTGTTACACACATTTCATTAAACATAGACACAAATTTTAAAGATATACTCCCCAAAATTGGTCTTGCCCTCGTACCACAAGACATAATTTTACTAACGGTCGACCCAAGGCCTATTATATTATGACTTTTATTAAGGCAATCTTATAAAAATTGGGGTATTTATCACGTATCAACATAAAGTTCTCAGAAAGGTGACGTGCCGAGGGAAAAAGATTTCCTTTTTTGCCGAAGTCTGAAATACTGATGTGAAAGTATTTGGTTTCATTCAGTGGAAACGATTCCCGGTCACCCGACGTGCCATTTTCTTTTGTCAGCTTTTACTTGGACGGATGGAATCAAAGCTTGAGCGGTCGTATAAATGTGTTGTTATCTTTAGGGAGCGACACGAGGGAGTGCAGTGACACGTTTCAATAAATCAGCAATATCAATTCAATTCAATTCCATTTATTTCAACGTAAAGAATTTACATCCTATTTGCTGAATGTCAAAGTACAACGTGACATGAAAGTGACAGCTGCTACCCTCGGCTCGTAGTGTAGTGGACAAAAAGGCAGCGGGGAAAAAACTCCACTCTGACCATCTAAAGTCATCTTAAATCTAATACATCAGTTACCACTTATACGTATGATAAGATTCCATGATGGCCATTAATAACTTTTAGTTAATTGTTCTATATAGGTCAGGAAAACATAACAAGTGCTGCGGCCAGACAGATGACCTGGCCACCACTCCACCATTCGAATGACCTTTAGCAAACATTCAGATTAAGTTATTCTCAGTTAATGAATGATATATTTACTAATATGCAATCACGTCGTCTGTAATATCTTAACAATATATTGAATGATAAGAAGCGCTCATGGCCTAGTCGAACCGAGTGATTGGAATCAATCACTTGAGTTAAGCAACAACAGGCGCGGTCAGGTGCGGGATGGATGACCATCCCGTGACTACCGCTAGTGACATTTTTCCGAGCGCTTGCGTGCTTCGCAAGGCACGCTAAGCCATTGGTGCCAGCTGTCATATAACGGAAGCCGTTAACCCGTGTCAGAGGCCTTATGGGCGGCTTGATGACTTCTGACAGTAAGGCCCGGCATTGTCTTACAATCCTCGACCAACCCGGACTTGGCCTCCGTGGTGGAGTACGGCCTAACCTTCTTGCGATGCAGGAAAAGAGTCGTGCCCCAGCAGTGAGAGCATACAAGGGTTGATATCAATTGATTGATATTCAATAAGTTAAGTTTCAAGAGACAATAATCACTCAAAGACAAGATTCTTCTAGAATTTGGAAGAAAGTGAACTTCTAGAAGGTGACAGGCGTCTTTTTGAAAGCATTAACTGTTAGTTTACTACCCTCAATTAACTCATAATCAATATTTTTGAGTTCATGTAAGATCATTGTGTTTATATATTTAATTTTAACTTCAATTACTAATAATCAATATTGTTGACTTTATACAAAATAATTGATTTGCCTATCATAGAACGTAACTTCATAATTTTCTTTTGTAATTTTTGCCGAGGGTAGTAAACTAACCACCTCAGTTTTCCGAGACCACGGTACTTGTAAAAGTGCCGAAACGTCAGAAAGTTGTAAAAATGCAAAACTAAACGAGTAAAATCCGTGTAAATACAGTTTTTATTAGATCCTTCTAGAACCTCAGTGAGCTTTGCATATATGATAGCGTGGGGAAAAATCACTCGACTGTAAATAATATTCGAATAGCCCTTTGAAGTGCTTGCATAGGTAAAACGTGAATTCTTGCGTCTAACTTTAGTCTTCAGGCGTAAAACACTGAGTTTTATCTTCCGAACACCTAATCTCATAGCGCGGAATATCCTCGAGGACGCCAACTCACTTTATAGATTACTAGCAAATAATAACCATTCTTGGACATATTACACAGATCTCGTTAGCCCTATACTAGGTACAACTAAATGACTTGTATTATAGGTGCTAACTCGACCATAGATTTAATACAATAAATACATAGATAACATCCAAGACCCGGGACAAACTACAAAGTTCGTTTCCTAGTTTTGTAATGTAATAGATTTAAAGAGTCATAGCATGGTATTTAATAGTTTGTAATAGATTTAAAATGCACTTAATTTTATCTTTATACACTTTTTTATTTCTTTAAACTATGAAGCTCTACTTAAAAAGACGTTATATGTAGCACTAGTAGTGTAGGGAACAGCGGATTGAAAGTCGGCCGAGAGAAGCAATGGTATTCTGGATTTCGAGCTACTTCCTAACTGGTTCCTCTTGGTCCAACGATTTAATCACGCATATATTAAATTGTTAGTTGCAACTGCGTTAGTTGGAGTTACACGCAAATCGATGGTGGAATTATGGTTGTTATACAAACTTGATTAAATTTTAGTTTATATATTCTGGCACGTGACTTTGTATTTGTACAACGGGGGGTTACTGACAGTTCCATTGATGCATTGTTGAGAGGCGTTTGCGTTAGCGACTCAATATAGTGTTAAAAATTTGCAGTGATGTTACATTTTCATTTCATTAACGAATATGACTCGGGCCCTGGTATTAGGTGCTAAATATCTGAAAAATTGAATTCACCCTCTCACACACACTCACACATGATTACTAACACACAGAGGGGATTTACCTACACACATAACACAATTTACACACACAGACACCACAAATTTACATGCTACACCCATAGATAACAGCACTTTGCAATTTCTTTTTACAATTTTTGTTTTTTCGTTTTATTTGTAGTTTAAGGATTGGTGACTGCGGTAGTAGCGAAACGGTATAATGCCGGCTTTTCACTAACACTACTAACACTTGCTAACTATGAAAGAAAACATCGTAAGAATCCCTGAGTGTGTGAGGTGTTCACATACCTCGTTGCTTGAAATTACCAATCCGCGGTGGGCACGCGTTGTGATTAAGCCCATACTCTCACTCTCTTTGAAAGAACGCCTGTGCCCTACAGGCTGCAGTACTATAAGGCACGGATTCCTTGAAATATTATTTATGCATCACTTTGGAAGAATCCATACACTTCCTCAGACGATAGCTGCGAGATGCCACGTCTCTGACGCCACTAGAGCGTGAAACATTGAACCAATGCTTTTTCACTCTGGAAATGATTTTATTTCACAATCTATAAGTTGTAAACGACTGTGCAACAATGTTAGGATAATGATAAAGATGGATGGGATGCTGTGTGGTGTCGGCCTAGAGAATAGCACCAACCCAAATTCTTCCCGCGGGTGTCGTAAAAGGCGACTATGGGACTCAAACCGGAGGGTGGGCAGCAGCGCCCCCTGCAGTGCAATTCTACCAAACTGCGATCCCCAACCTGCATGCCCAGCGTGGGGATTATGGGCATTACCCCCTAATGATGGCACATCCTTGCGCTCATTAGGGGAGGGCTATGTCCAGCAGTGGACTAATATAGCCTGAAGAAGAAGAAAACTAATTATAAAGAACTGACTGCCTCGTTGGTCTAGCGGTACTACGTCCGATTACTATGCCGGAGGCCGTAGGTTTGATTCCCGCTTGAGGCCGCCGTAAAGCGGTGGTAGCGGAAAGCGCCGTTACTCAATCGGTAGGTCATGGATTCGAATCCCAGCATGTGCTAATGACTTTATTTTCTAAGTTATGTAAGCTACTGTACTATTACTTCACAAATGGTGAAGTAATAGTTGCAATACCACTCGCTAACGGTGGAGGGAAACATCGTGACAACCTGAGTCCTAAGCTGATCACCTTAGCGTTTGAAATTGACAATCCGCGGTGGGCACGCTAGGTAATTAAGCCCACAGTCTCTCTTTCTGAAAGAAAGTCTATGCCCTATTGTGAAACTTTTATAGGCTGCATAAAAAATCAACAATCAACTCCATGGTGGCTTCTCTTTTTAGCAAACGCTCTTACTTACAAAAACACGATTTCACTAAAAACCATCTCAGAGATAGTTTAAATAAAATGTGTTTACAATTTTCCACTTACCACTGACTAAGCAAACTGCCTCTGAAGAGTATTTCAAGGAATTTCCATAAAAAAGAATTAGCGAAATCGGTTCAGTTGCTCTCGATATTTGCGCTTACCAACACATTCAGCGATTCATTTTTATATTATAGAAGACTAGCTGACCCAGCGAACTTTGTACCGCCTAACAGTCGATTTTTTATTTTTTTTATTTTCCCCTCCATAAGAACCATCCTCGTACTTCAAGGAATTTCCAAAAAAAGAATTAGCGAAATCGGTTCAGTTGCTCTCGATTTTTGCGCTTACCAACACAATCAGCGATTCATTTTTATATTATAGACACCGAGAGACTTCAAAGGAGGTTACATGTACATAATATATGTTAGGCCGAAAGGCAGTGGCTCAGCTGGTGCTGGGCCGGGCCCGGTAAGTATTTCCAGCCTCTCCTTTCTCCCTAAGGTGGGTGTTCTATATGAAATGCTAAAATTACGAACAAATATTTAATTATATTCTTTTTAATGCACTAACCCATGCTAAGGACAATTTTAAAAAGCCTATGCCGGGATTCGAACCCGCGACCTCTGGCTATCCGTGCCGTAATTAACTATTACTTAGACAAAATGTATCCTGGTTTGGGAGACAGTAACCTTTTGTTTGTAAACGTTTTGCAATGTTTTTTTTTAAATAAAAACGTGTTCCCATTCTTGAAATGAAATCAAATGAAAAGGTTTTATTCAAAGTAGCGCAGATACTGCAGTTTACTGAACGTTACAAGTCAAACTAGGTGTCCATTTTAAAATCTAGATTATTTTGGAGAAAAAATAGACAAAAAAAACTCCAAACTTAGTCTTTTCAAAGTCCTTGATTAACAGAGTTTACACAATTTTTACAAAACTCATGCATTTTACATGCCATTCCAGACATCATTGTCATCTAGATAATCTTTAATATTATAGTAGCCCTTTTGGCACAAAGTGTACTTTTCAATCGCGTTTCAGTCAAACTTATATATCTTCAGGAATTTTATTATAGAAACCTATACAATACCCCATGAAGAATGTATTAACCTTTGCCAGCCTAAATCTTGGGATCAAAAGTTTATGTTTATTTCTAGTATTTACACTGTGTTGGCTACCTGCAGTTTTAAAGTTGCTTATATTCTTGACATGATTCTGAATTAACTCATTTGATTTTTGTCGGATGAGTCCGACAAAGTTTCGCTCTGATTCACAGAGCTTTAGACGGGCTCAAAGATATTTATTACTCATAAAAAAACTTACAGTTCACCTAAATAATGAGAAAATAAACTGAAAATTAGAGTAAGATATAATTTAAGACATTGAGTTTTAGTTTCTTTTCAAAAGCATTCTTATTTTCTACATCCCGGGCGCTAAGTAGCGCCAACAATGGAATAAAAATCATGACTTGTTTTTATCTAAAAGTGAACATGAGAAATCTTAACAACTGTGATCTGATAACTATTTTTAGAACCTATAGTCTAGAACCTAGGATCAACAATCAAGGGTTTAAATGGATTTGCGCCAAAAACGACCGTTTTTAGCAGAAACCGATTAAAGTCCTAGGATATTTATACTACATTCTAGGCTGTAACTTCAAAAAATACCACATGTCAGAAATTATCGAGCCACCCAAAAGCCCACTGACATGGCTTAACGACTGCCATTACTTGACAGCCGGCACCAACGGCTTAACGTGCCTTGCGATGCGAGAGGCACTCTAGTATAGAGTAGAAATAACATTTATTAAACTCGGCTTTCATGAAATGCATTCAAATTGGTTTATTCGACTTTTACCCACTGGAAATCTCGACCGTTGAAGGGGCACTACACATTGAGACTCTACTCGGTTCTATCGCACATAAATAGACTTATAGAAATACCACTGAATGAATATATGTGCTTGTATGTAAATGTTATGTTATGTTATAAAGATTCAACATTTGTTTATTAAATCTAATCAACATAAAAATTAAAAATAATTTGTGTTTATACTATTTTTATTTTAATGCACTAACCCGTGCTAAGGACAATTTTAAAACCCTATTCCTAAAACGAATCCCGGCATGGGTGGAATTTTTACCCTCTAAATAGGTTTTTAAATGATTTGTGTGTTTTCCCAAATTAAATCCACGGTGAGCCGTGGAGTGTACTTTTGTGAGATGGGGCCCTGTAGTCTTAAGATAAAAGCTATTATAAGGAAAAGTAATGTATTTACAATAAAATTTAGTTTTCAATTAAATTCATTATTGTAAAAGTAATTTTGAAGTAGTGGGCTACTCATAGTACCCATAAACCTGTTTTACGATATATTTTTTCATTTCATTTCTATTCATATTCTTTGCTTCGTTTATAGCTACGACGCTACGGCGTAGCTCCGCTAAGGCGGGCGTAGCGCTGCTACGGCGTATCGCTACAAAGCTACGTGCAAAATAAGCCCTCAATTTCTCAAATATTAAACACTCCCACAAAATTATACTATTTTTATTTTTAATGCACTAACCCGTGCTAAGGACAATTTTAAAAACCTATTTAGAGTCGCCCATTAGCTCAGTTGGAAAGAGCGCTGACACGGATAGCCAGAGGTCGCGGGTTCGAATCCCGGCATGGGTGGAATTTTTAGCCTCTTTATAGGTTTTTAAAACTTCCACAAAACAAAATCCCCCACCCTTTCCTGGTCTTAAACTAGGATACACTGTGGTATGGTTTCCAGGCAAGGACATCACAAACACGGAAATACACCCAGAGCGAGGTTATTGGCACAAAATGCACGGCGGCCGACTGTCAGTTAGACCTGTGATTTCCGCTTTTAACCTCATAGTTGGCCATACGTGGCAAGCGCTGTGGTAATATTAATACTTCAGACACTAGGGTTTCCTCACAATGTTTTCCTTCACAGTTAGCGAGAGGTATTGCCATTACGTTAGGTACAAAGAGGTCTCATGTTTGTGTCTCATTACTTTTCTTCCGCGAAAGCCTTCTTTCATATTGTAACATTCCATTTCCTCACTTTATTATTTCACGAAATACCGGAACGTGCAGTATAGTATAAAACCGACAGCTGGAAGGCAGAGGGAATGGAATATTCAGATCTTTATTGTGAGACGGCCCGTACTGCGGGCTCTCTTTCTGAGCGCCCTATTGTCTAAAGCAGGGGGTCTTCTCGAAACATTTGCTCAATTATTGAAAAAGTATATAGCCTTAAAAAAATGCATTAAAAAAAGAGTATAATCATGTGGGTACTGCGATATCATTCCGATGTTAAAACCTAACTGCGAAGTAGGTACTCAGGGCTGTAAGTGATGCAAATTACTTCAGCCAGATGTCGCTGCCTGTACGTAATACAGAGAATATTGTAAAGAGGTTTGAAATTTCACTGATGCCGGTGAGTCGCCCATTAGCTCAGTAGGAAAGAGCGCTGGCACGGATAGCCAGAGGTCGCGGGTTCGAATCCCGGCATGGGTGGAATTTAAGGCTCTAAATAGGTTTTTAAAATTGTTCTTAGCACGGGTTAGTGCATTAAAAAAAGAGTATAAGTATATAGTCTGTATACTTCCCATGTATAGGCTTACTTACCACGCTTGCCTATCTCGGTTTGGCAAGTTCAATTGCTGAGGCAGACCACCACCTTAGACTCTTAGGTTTCCTCACGATGCGAGTGGTATTGCTACTATAACTTTGTGGCGGCACAGCACTAGCTGCGCCTACGCACATCCCTAGACGGGAACTCGTCCAGGCGCCGCGGTGCAAGAGGCGCGCGCGCGGGGGACGCAGGCGAACCCGCTCCCAGTGCAGCGCAGCCGCGGCAGAGAGCGCCCAAACAGCCTACGCGCAAGACCTATGTCGCCCGGCCTAATTTTTCCGTTTCAAATATTACGCAAATCAATCTTGCCTTCCGCTTATAACTTTCACCTTCTTCTTGTGAGCTTTCTAAACTTTCTTCTGAAACTCTGTGAACTGTCTTCTTCCTGATTATACCTTGCTGTGGACTATACAAGTGAAGTTCTTTATTTCCAACGTTCGAGCCCCTGTACCCGGCGAAATAATAGCGGCGCGACACATCGCCGCTATAACTTTACAAAATTAAATATCTTAGAAAACAAAGTCATTGGTACATGCTCGCACTGGGAATCAAACCTGGGTCTCTCGCTTCCGAGTCCATTGTTCCACCCACTGGGCTAACACCGCTCTTCACCATCTTCTAACTTCGTTTAATTCTCAGTTGATTAATTAAAACTGTTTTTATACGGGTTTCACTCGTTTATTATATTTTTTATAATTTTCCGACGTTTCGGCACTTTTACAGGTGCCGTGGTCTCGGATGACTGAGGTGACAGGCGTCTTTTTAAAGCATTAACTGATAGTTTACTACCCTCGGCAAAAATTACAAAAGTAAACTTTTTTATAAACGAGTGAAATCCGCATAAAAACAGTTTTAATTATGTCTAGTGCTCGTGTTGACCTTAGAAAATACTATATCTCAGTTGATTGTTAACGAATCCTTTCAAAATTCTTAGTGAAGACAGTGCAGGACTCTTTTTCCTAATACTATTTTAACTTTAAATAAATTATTCAGTATTTTACCATTAAACACACTGCTCTAACCACCGGAATGCGCCAGGTTTGATGCAAACAAAAAAAATCGGGCCAGTCGCGGAATGAAAACAAAACTCTTGTTCTACTATTAAATCTACAATATTGAAGAGTGGTTTTTAATAAAAGAAGAAATACATTTATTTAGAAATAGGCTTACTCTTGACCTTTTTCTATCCCAAGGCTTAAGATGAGGTCTAGGGTAGACCAAGTTTTCCCAGAAGAAGCCTTAAAGAGCCTTAAAGCTTGGAAAATCCGATGATGGCAAGCTGTTTCACACTTTGGCTGTACACATTATGAAGGATGTTGAAAAGCGCTCAGTGCGAAGGCTCAGAAGCGGACACCTCAGAGCGGATGGTAACCTGTAGTACGTCTGGTGTTCCGATTGTGGAATGGAAATGGCGGTATGAGCTTACGGAGTTCATAAGTACACACTCCGAAGTACATCTGAAAACAAATGAAGTACAAACTAACACAATAAGCGTGACGACTGTATCAAATAATCAAAGAATTAACGATATTAGGGAAAAAACAAATTAAAAGGATTATATTCCTTTTTTTATTGCTCTGACCCGTGCTAAGGACAATTTTAAAAACCTATTTAGAGGTTAAAAATTCCACCCACCGGGACTCGAACCCGCGACCTCTAGGTAACCGTGCCAGCTCCCGGGCTGGCCCGGGCTGGCTTCGCCCCGCTCCCGGGCCGGGAAGTCGAGCACCGATGCAGCCCGTTCACGCTGGCACACCCCGCTCTTAGAACTCCGGTGGAGTTTGAGGAGGTGGCCAGCGTGGAGGAGCTCGATAAGGTGCCCGACGACTGGCCCAGGGCCTACACGGACGGCAGCAAGATTGAGGGCAAGGTGGGGGGAGCGGTCACACTGTGGAAGGGCGGCGCTGAGGTCCGCACCAGGGGGTTCAGGCTGGAGGGATTCGCCTCCGTCTTCCAAGCGGAGATGGTGGCGATCTCTAAGGCTCTCAGGAGTACCTCGCCCACACACCCGCTGGCCGTGAAGATTCACGGCCAGCTGGCGGACATCCAGCAAAACGGGGGCCTGATCCGGTTCTACTGGATCAAGGCCCACGTCGGGATCCCCGGCAACGAACGCGCGGATGAGTTGGCCAAGAGGGCGGCGTTGTCTCGCAAGGACACGGCAGCCTATGACCTGTATCCCGTCTCACACGCAAAACTGCAGGTGAGACGGGAGACAGTGGCAAAGTGGCAGGCTCGCTATAGCGAATCTGCCACAGACCGCGTCACCTCGCTGTTCTTCCCGGACGTCGCATCGGCCCACAAAGTCCTTGGCAAATTCACAATGTGCAATGCCAGGGCGCAGCTCCTTACGGGGCACGGCGGCTTTAGAGCGTACCTCCACAGGTTCAAGCTCGCGGGGAGTCCGTCATGCATTTGCGATGACGAGACTCCCGAAACGCTGGAGCACCTGCTGGAGGAGTGTCCCCGCTTCGGAGCTGCTAGGGCCGATTGCGAGATACGCCTGGGAAGAGCGGTGAGGTGCGAGGCGTTCGCCGCCTTTATGGCCGACTCCAAGAGTCGAGAGACCTTCCTTGCCTTCGCCCTGGGGGTGACGCGCGCGGCCGCAAGGGCCAATGGGAGCCGGTCTTAACCCGGGCGACCCAAATACCGATCATCTTACACAATCTCTACAAATTTAATTTTGTCAGGCCGAGCGAGAGGAGAAGATTACTTTAAAAAAAAAAAAAAATGGAAGACAAAAAGTCGCCAATCATCATAGGACCCCGGCGCCTTGCTTGTGACTACTCGACGGAGTAGACAGAGATAAGGCGCCGGGGAACACACCTTATATTAACAACGCGAGAATTTGGCACTTGTACCTTACTTAATATTAATTTAATGTTTTTTTGAATTTTAATGTAATTATTTCTCATTGTAATTTAATAACATTTATTTCAATTAATTGTAATTTTGATGTAATTTTATTGTAATTTTAATTTTAATGCAAATACAATTCAATGCAATTTTATTTTATATAATCAACTAATTCTAATTTTAAACATAATGCACAAATAATTTAATTTTAATGAGTAATAGTTGAAAATAATTTGAATATAATATAATATGATGCTTAACATAGATAAGAAAGGTCACCTTAGGTCTCACAAAATGTAAATGGGTTTTGCAAAAAAAAAAAACCGTGCCAGCGCTCTCCCAACTGAGCTAATGGGCGAATTACCGGCATCAGTGAAATTTCGAACCTCTCTACAATACTCTCTGTATTACGTACAGGCAGCAACATCTGGCTGAAGTAATTTGCATCACTTGCAGCCCCGAGTGCTTTACTCTGCGTTGTTTGGTGATGATGATGAGTTTCAGAACTAGGACTACGTCTCACAAAGATTTCGCAAACAATATTATCTCGCATTCATTCATAAAAACTGCTCATTCCATCAACAAACAAATCAAAACTCCGTAATCTAATCCGCAAAAGTATATTAGTAAAAGCAAAATAAATGAGCAGTGTCTGTGTTTGATGTTCACTTGACCCGTGTTTTTATAATCTACTTTCCCGGGAATTGGTTTGGTTTGTTTCAATTTACATTAACTCATTCCAGTTAACAGAATTTTGTGTTGTTGTTCTTGTTTCAAACGCTTGTTTGTAATGGTCGTTGTTCGTGATTGTTGAACTTTACAATACACTTTATAAACTGATCGAATCTATGAATCTCAGTAGAATTTCTTATAAAACTTTGATATCATGTCCGGTGAGTCTTCAACGTACGTATTGGGGGAGACCAGGTATTTTGATCCGTCCTCTTTGTTAAGGCCATTAACCAAATCATGTGCACACAGACACCCACCCACACAAACACACCCACACTACTACTTTGGCCTTTTTGCCATCTACGTAATGAGATTATTTATACAACGTCCAATGGCATCTTCACTAACACCAACATACACACCGGCATACACATATACACACACACACACCCACACACCCACACAAACACACAAGCGCACAAGCATACAGATTTAACGTCTACTAAACTGGGTGAGTTGCGTACTTGTCTCGACTTCCACGCAACTAAACTATGTGGCCGATGGAAGCTCATGTATGTGGGTGCTTCTAGTTGTCCGTATTGGTTGAATGTCGATGCCTTCGAATGTCAATGTTATGCATTGCAATCTTCTTCTTCTTTAGGCTATATTATGTAGTCCACTGCTGGACATAGCCCTCCCCTAATGAGCGCCATAGCGCCCTGTCTTCAGCTTGCCGCATCCAGCATCTGCCGGTAGTTTTTCGCAGATCGTCATCCCACCTGGTCAGATGGCGTCCTACACTAAGTTTGCCGAGTCACGGTCTCCACTCAAGAACTCGTTTACTCCAACGGTTGTCGGTTCTTCGCGAGATATGGCCAGCCCACTGCCACTTCAGTTTGCTGATTCTCTGAGCTATGTCGATAACTATAGTATTGCAAGAAAATGAAATAATAACTATGAGGCTTGTTAGTTAAGCCTGAGATTTCCGCACTTAGCCTCATAATTGGGCTATGGTACGTAGCAAGCGTTGAATTATGTTAACACTTCAGACACAAGTGTTTCTTCACAAATGTTCATAACTTAGAAAATAAAGTCATTGGTACGGCATTTTGGCCGGCATTTGAACCTACGACCTCGCCTTTGAGAAGCCCGTCTTCTACCTTCCACTCTCATCTTTTCAAATCAAATTTAATTAAAACATAGTTATAATTAAATTTAGTTAACTTATTACATTACTTGAAATAAATTCAATTTCAATCTCAAGAATATTGTTAGCAATTATGTTGCCAATGGTGTTTGAGACTTTGTATTTACACTGTCTGTGTTTAGTATCAGTCTCGTACTTTATTAATTTACATGAAACATTACAGCTTGGCAAAATCGAGAAATATAAGCTCAGTAATGAATATACAAAATTTTGTTTTATCATCATCAACCCATTCCCCACCATGTCCCCACCGAGGGGCACTCTTTTCTATGAGGAAGATATTGGGCATACTTACCACGGGGGCCAAGTCCGGATTGGTGTAGGCTTGCAAGACTAGTGGCTGGTCTTATTGTCAGAAGTTTTCAAGCCGCCCTAAGTCCTCTGACTTGGCTTAAGACTGCCATCTATCGACGACAGCCGGCACCAACTGTTTAACGTGCCTTGTGAAGCACGAAACCGCTCGGGAAAATGCCACTAGCGTTAGTCATAGAAAGTATTCTGAACGCGCTCTGTGTTTCTTAACCTTGGTGATCGTTTAAGATCACTCAGGCAGCCGGGACTACGAGCAATTCGTATTTTTGTTTTTAAATCTGCTTTTATTTAAGTGTAAAGCTGGGTCCCATGTCCCATGTGACGACCTCTGTGGCGTAGTGGTAGCGCATCTGCCGACCATGCAAGAGGTCCCGGGTTAGATCCCCGGCTAGGGACAAAAAAAACCCCAGGTCTTGGATGTTTACATGTTTGTGATGTCGTTGTTTCTGGTACCCACCACAAAGGGTATCCTAGTGTGGGGCCAGAAGCAATGTATGTGCCTATGTAAAATGTTATGTTAATAACGATCATACTCTCTCTCTGAGAGAAGCCTGTGCCCTGCGGTAGGACGTTTGTAGGCTATATAAAAAATTGCATTAGCAGTTTTTTTATAGCTGTTTCTTATATAAAAAACTATAAAAATATAAAAAACATATAAAAAACTACATTAGCAGTTTTTTTATAAAGCTGATAAACTGCATTAGCAGTGTGGCAAACTAATCTTGTTGTAATTTTGCATTGTTTTTAGTGAATATATATATATATATATATATATATATATATATATATGCACATACTCTCTCTCTCTCTCGTAGGCTAAACAAAACAACAAAAACCTTTTTTATATTATTATTAATAATATAAAAAAGGTTATATATATATATATATAACCTTTTTTATATTATTAATAATAATATAAAAAAGGTTTTTGTATATATATATAACCTTTTTTATATTATTAATAATAATATAAAAAAGGTTTTTGTTGTTTTGTTTAGCCTACGAGAGAGAGAGAGAGTATGTGCATAATTCCAGAGCGGGTTTCCCTGGCACAGGTATTTTATACTTACAAGGGAATCCCAGCAAAAGTTTATGTAAGAATAATTTTGGTTGTATCAATAAATATTTTGTATTGTATTTGTAATTACCACGCATAGCCACTGTGGATTGGCCATCTCAAGCGCTGAGGTATTTGAACACCGCAGACACTGAGGTTTCCTCACGATGTTTTCCTTTACAGTTAGCGAGTGATATTGCTGCTATAACTCCACAAATGTACAAATCTACCTTAGGCCAGTATTACAGAAGCGTACTCAAGCGCCAATCTCTACTTAAGACTAGTTTTGAGTATGGATTTAATTTTAAAATGTTACTTGAGTCGAGATTCATCAAGCGCGACTCAACTGAGTAATAGCTAATTCGAGAACGATACTTGGGTAGCAATCTCTACTTAAGTAAAGATCAAATTTGTATTTACTCAAGTGTGGTCGGAACCACGCTTAGGAGTCGATCGGCCAGTTATTATAATGTCAATTTGGAATGTTTATTGCAAAATTCGTATATTCGAATACCTTGATTACCATGACGAAATAGTTAATGATAGCAGCAGCCGCTTAGGCATTTAAGGGACGCTCAAGACCCCTACTGCTTGGTGCAAAAACAATTACATTAATATTGGGGTGATTTCATTGAAAAAAATTCACGCAACGCTACCATAATAACCAGGATAATAATATGATAACCAGGCAAGGACATCACAAACATGGAAGTACACCGAGACTGTGGCCCCTTGTACAAATATAGGCCCACAGTGGGAATCGAACCCACAAGCTCGGTCTTGGTAAGCAAGCGCCTTAGCGGCTAGGCCAACATGACAGTCACAAAAGGAATAAATAAAATAATCAGTAAAACAATCTCAGTTTTTTTATTGCTCATAAAATTGGAAATAATTGAAACATATCCTATAAATCCACTGTGTTGAAGATGACTTTTATCTTCCTCGAGGAGGATCCTCTCCACTGCGGTGAAGTTGAAGTTTTATGTACAACAAGCAAAGTTCCTCTCCACTGCGATGAGGTTGAAGTTTTATGTTTACCAAGCAGGTTCCTCTCCACTGCGGTGAGGTTGAAGTTTTATGTTCAACAAGCAGGTTCCTCTCCACTGCGGTGAGGTTGAAGTTTTATGTTCAACAAGCAGGTTCCTCTCCACTGCGATGAGGTTGAAGTTTTATGTTTACCAAGCAGGTTCCTCTCCACTGCGGTGAGGTTGAAGTTTTATGTTCAACAAGCAGGTTCCTCTCCACTGCGGTGAGGTTGAAGTTTTATGTTCAACAAGCAGGTTCCTCTCCACTGCGGTGATGTTGAAGTTTTATGTTCAATGAGCAGGTTCCTCTCTACTGCGGTAAAGTTGAAGTTTTATGTTCAACAAGCAGGTTCCTCTCCACTGCGGTGATGTTGAAGTTTTATGTTCAATGAGCAGGTTCCTCTCTACTGCGGTAAAGTTGAAGTTTTATGTTCAACAAGCAGGTTCCTCTCCACTGCGGTGATGTTGAAGTTTTATGTTCAATGAGCAGGTTCCTCTCTACTGCGGTAAAGTTGAAGTTTTATGTTCAACAAGCAGGTTCCTCTCCACTGCGGTGATGTTGAAGTTTTATGTTCAATGAGCAGGTTCCTCTCTACTGCGGTAAAGTTGAAGTTTTATGTTCAACAAGCAGGTTCCTCTCCACTGCGGTGATGTTGAAGTTTTATGTTCAATGAGCAGGTTCCTCTCTACTGCGGTAAAGTTGAAGTTTTATGTTCAATGATCAGGTTCCTCTCCACTGCGGTGAAGTTGAAGTTTTATGTTCAACAAGCAGGTTCCTCTCCGCTGCCGTGAAGTTGAAGTTTTATGTCCAACGAGCAGGTTCCTCTGCACTGCGGTGAAGTTGAAGTTCCATGAGCAGGTTCCTCTCCATTATGTATCCATTATGTTCCATGAGCAGGTTCCTCTCCACCGCGATGAAGTTGAGTTTTTGTCTTCTACGAGGAGGACCCTCTCCTCTGCAGTGAGTTGACTTTTTATGTTCCACAAGGAGGATTCTTTCCACTATGGTGAAGTTCCTTGTTCTCATTTTTTCACATCTCTTTTCAAAACAGCGATTATTGTTCAAATTAAACCACACCGACTATGTATTTAGTAAACATAAATAAATAGACAGACGTCAAGAGAATTATTTTATCGACATTTGTTACGTTCCGTTCTGTACTCAAAGCGAATAAATAAACAAGAAGTGTGAACGTTTTGCTTCCTTTAAATATACGGTTCATTACAAACTAATAACTAAATAAAGAAACTTTGAACATATTATTTACGAATACATAAACATTATTTTAGTTTCCTCTGTATATTTGACATATTTTACTAAGTTTTATTGTCACGTTTTTGTAACATGCGTAAAACGGAGTTAAAATCAACACTTGTATTTTTCTTGTCATAGAAAACAAACTTTGATCATAGACAATCTGATTGCAGTTCTGAATCTCTACTTAAGCAGTGATTGGCCGATCTCTACTCAAGAACTGTTTGAAAATAAAGGGAGTGCTTGAGCATCGATTCAGCGCTCAAGTAATGATTGGGCGATCTGAGATCAATCTGTGCTTGAGCATCGTTCTGTAATACCGGCCTCAGTCTTTGGTACATGCCGGGATTTGAACCACGACCTCCTGATTGAGAGGTGGGTGTTTGACCGCTTCGCTACCACGGCTGGCAAAAACATGGACTGCTAAAATGAATATATTCTTTTTAATGCACTAACCCGTGCTAAGGACAATTTTAAAACCTATTTAGTATTTTTACCTGTACGTGATACAGAGAGTATTGTAAAGAGGATCGAAATTTCACTGATACCAGTAGTCGCCCATTAGCTCAGTTGGGAGAGCGCTGGCACGGTTAGCCAGAGGTCGCGGGTTCGAGTCCCGGCGTGGGTGGAATTTTTAGCCTCGAAATAGGTTGAAATGAAATAAAAATGTTTAATTCAAAGTAGCGCAGTAACTGCGGCTCAATGAATGTTACAATTCAAACTGTTCAATTCAAACAATTCAAACTGGTGTCCATTTCAAAATCTAGGTCATTTTGGAGAAACAATTGACAATAAAACTTCAATGTTAGTCTTTTCAAAAAAGCATTGCCAGTACGACAATGAGCCAAGCGTCTTTAACTTTAGGGTGATAAGTCTAACGAGCAAAAAAACCATTCCAATAAATCGATCTGGGTTTTCCCAGCGAATTGAAATGTTTCGACTTCACTTGGACCGAGGAATCTCCTTCGCAAGATTGATTCAGACATTCCTAACGCAATTGCCAATTGGCGATGAGAAAAAGTATGGCGTCGACACAGCGATAAAAAAGTCCAATAAAATATTATGAAAGGAAAGAGGAAGATCGGATTCTTGAATATCCGATAAAGTTTTAGCGATATTATCATCCGTGATCGAAATTAGGTGAATAAAAAGGTCTAACATTAGCAAGGAGACGGGACGAGAACTGTTGAAATTACCATAATTTTGGTTTGATTTTAATGAGCGCTACTAGTTTTTTTAGAAGCGCTCGTAGCCTAGGCGAACAGAGTGATTGGAATCAATCACTTGGTTAAGGAACAACAGGCGCGGTCAGGTACAGGATGGGTGAGCGTCCCGTGACTACCGCTAGTGGCATTTTTCCGAGCGCCTCCGTGCTTCGCAAGGCACGTTAAGCCGTTGCTGTCATATAATGGCAGTCATTAAGCCATGTCAGAAGCCTTATGGGCGGCTTGATAACTTCTGACAGTAAGGCCCGCCACTGTCTTACAATCCTCCACACCCGGACTTGGCCCCCGTGGTGAAGTATGGCCTAACCTTCCTGCAATGCAGGAAGAGACCCGTGCCCAGCAGTGGGGACATAAAAGGGTTGCTAACGACTAGTTTTTTATGTAGCCTATAAACGCCCCAGTGCAAGGCACAGGCCTTCTCTTAGAGAGAGAGTTTGGGCTTAATAATCGCGCGTGCCCACCGCGGCAATTTCAAGCGCTGAGGTATTTGAACACCTCCGACACTCAGGTTTCTTCGCAATGTTTTCCTTCACAGTTAACGAGTGGTATTGCTAGGAATGGTATTGTACATAGAAAATGTTGTCATTAATACATGCCCGCACTAGGTATCGAACCTGGAGCGAGGCAAGCGAGAGATCGCTACCGAGTCAATTGTTCTACAATCTAGGCTACCGCTGCTCTTAATTTAATTAATATTAACGTTAGATCAAAGTAATATCAAGTCACATTTCAATTAAATCAATAAATGTACTCGTACCTAATGTATCGTTTCAATTTACTGGCGCTATTCAGTATTTCATTTCATATCATGTAGGTTTTCTCTGCATAATACAAACAATTTCATCAAAGGTACCATGGGATCTTAACGCCTTAGAAGATTAGAACGTATTGTTGAGTTCGAATTTTGACGTTGTTTTCTAAGTTACGGAAATTTGTAATTACGCAGTAGGTACTGCCGGCAGATGCTGGATGCGGCGAGCTGAAGACAGGGGGCTACGGCGCTCATTAGGGGAGGGCTATGTCCAGCAGTGGACTACATAATATAGCCTGAAGAAGAAGAAGGAGGAGTAGGTACTTAGTTTTCGTTACTCGTGACATGATTTTGCATGATATATCTAATTTTATACGTAAATATTATCGAACAAAGTAGGTAAGTTCATAATGATAGTTGCATCGGCCACCATGTCATTGAATAATTATTGATTGTGGGAATAGATATTGACGGCCTCGGTGGCGCATTGGTTTGGCACGCTGACTGTAAAACCGAAGGTCTCGGGTTCAATCCCCGGCCAGGTCAAACTAGGAAATGAACTTTTCTAGTTTGTCTCGGATCTTGGATGTTATCTATGTATTTATTGTATTAAATTTA